>CAUYUJ010015622.1:95513-235513 GCA_963575745.1 Prorocentrum cordatum
AGTAGTAGTAGTAGTAGTAGTAGTAGTAGTAGTAGTCGTAGTAGTAGTAGTAGTAGTAGTAGTAGTAGTAGTAGTAGTGGTAGTAGTGTTAGTAGAAGTAGTACCCTTGGTAGTAGTAGTAGTAGTAGTAGTAGCAGTCGTAGTCCTAGTAGTAGTAGTAGTAGTAGTAGTAGTAGTAGTAGTCGTAGTAGTAGTAGTCGTTGTAGTAGTAGTAGTAGTAGTAGTAGTCGTAGTCGTAGTAGACGTAGTAGTAGTAGTAGTAGTAGTAGTAGTAGTTGTCGTAGATCAGACTTCTGGTTCTCTCGTAGTAGTAGTAGTAGTAGTAGTATAGTAGTAGTAGTAGTAGTAGTAGTAGTAGTAGTCGTAGTAGTAGTAGTAGTAGTAGTAGTACTAGTACTAGTACTAGTACTAGTACTAGTACTAGTACTTGTTCTAATACTAGTACTAGTACTAGTAGTAGTCGTCGTATTAGTCATAGCCTTAGTAGTAGTTGACAAGCATACTGGTCGTAGTTGTTGAAGTAGTGGTAGTAGTAGTCGTAGTTGTAGTTGCAGTAGCACGAGTAGTAGTAGTAGTAGTAGTAGTAGTCGTAGTCGTAGTCGTAGTATTAGTAATCGTAGTAGTAATGATCGTAGCAGCAGTCGTGGCAGCAACAGCAGCAGTAGTAATAGTGGTAGTCGTAGTAGCAAACGTAATCTTAGTAGTAGTAGTAGTAGTAGCAGTAGTAGCAGTAGTAGTAGTAGTAGTAGTAGTAGTAGTAGTAGTAGTAGTAGTAGTAGTAGTAGTTGGTGTTGTAGCCGTAGCAGTAGTACCAGTAGTAGTGGAAGCCGTGGAGGGAGTACTAGTAGTAGTAGTAGTAGTAGTCGTAGTAGTAGTAGTAGTTGTAGTAGTAGTAGTAGTAGTAATAGTAGTAGTAGTAGTAGTAGGAGCAGTAGTAGCAGTAGTAGTCGTAGTAGTAGTAGCAGTAGTAGTAGTAGTCGTCGTCGTCGTAGTAGTAGTCGTAGTTGTAGTAGTAGCAGTAATCGTAGTCGTAGTAGTAGTAGTAGTAATAGTAGTAGTAGTAGTAGTAGTAGTAGTAGTCGCCGTCGCCGTCGTCGTCGGCGCCACCGTAGTAGCCGTGGTCGTAGGAATAAGTTTAGCCGACGTCTTCGTATAGTCGCAGCCGTACTATTGCTGTGATTGTTGCGGCTTCTAGTGGTACTAGTACGGCTACTGCGACTATTAGTTGAACTCTACCATTATTTCTACGACTACGGCTACGCCTGCTATTGCTACTCTTATTTCTTCTACGGCGATTCGTATTACTTCTGCCACTACCTGTATTGTTTGTTCGATTATGAAATGCTACCTCGAATAATGCTGCTACGACGATTCGCAGGCGCATGCTTATGTTCACTACTGCGACTACTACTGCTGTTCTAACTACCTATTAATACTACTTGTAGTACTACTACTAGTACTACTACTAGTACTGCCACTAGTATTATGGCTACTACTACTACTACTACTACTACTACTACTACTGCGACGACGACTACTACTACTACTACTACTACGACTAGTACTACTACGACGACAACTACTACTACTACTACTACTACTACTACTACCATGATTATTACTTCTAGTAGTACTACTACGACTACTTCTACTACTACTTCTACTACTGCTACTACAACATGTATTATTATTATTACAACTACTACTAGAATCACTTTCGCTACTATAGTTGTTACTACTTCTTTCGCTACTAGTACTACTACTACTACTAGTACGAGTACTACTACTACTACTACTACTACTACTACTACTACTACTACTACTACTAATACTACTACTACTACGACGACTACTTTCACTAATATTGCTACTACGACTACTACAGCCATGGTCATTATTACCATTACGCCTACAGGTCGTGTTGCTACTGTTGCTGCTACTAGTGCAACTACTGTTGCTAGTACTACGACGACGACGATGACTACTACTACTAACAACAACAATAACTTTTACTACTACTACTACTACTACCCCTGCGACGTCTAGTGCTACTGCTACTACTACTACTACTACTACTACTTCTATTAGTACGACTAGTCGTAGTAGTAGTAGTATTACTACTACTACTACTACTACCACTACTATTATTACTACTACCACTACTACTACTACTACTACTACTACTGCTACTACTACTACTACTACTACTACTACTACTACTACTACTACTAGTACTACTAGTAGTACTTGTACTAGTACTACTACTACTACTACTACTACTACTACTACTACTACTACTACGACTACTACTACTACGACTACGACTACGACTACGACTACGACTACTACTACTTCACCTACTACTTCTGCTACTACTACGACTACTACTACTTGTCTTTCTATTTCTATTCATGTTTACTTCTTCTTCTACTACTACTACTACTACTACTGTTTCTAGTACTACTACAACGGCCACCACTGCCACTGGTGAGTCTGGCGAGTCCAGGCGACACCAGTCCAGTGCCGCGATGGCGCGTGGAATTGGCAACAGGGCTGCGCGCGTCATTGCGAAACGCAGGGCCGCTCACAAATGAGGACACGTCCAGGACTTACTTGGTGCGCAGCCGCGTGCCTTGCCATTCCTCCTCCACGCCCTCGTTTCGCGACCCGCGGGCAGGCCCTGACGTGCCTGCCCAACGTGCGCGCTGGCGAGTGCGGGGCGACGCAGTGCTGCATATGCATCAGCGACCTGGACCTCCCTCCTCCCCTCCTCCGCCCCCTCCTCGTCGCTCCCCTTCTCGCCGTCCTTCCTCCTCACTCTTCTCCTCCTCGCCCCCTCCCTCCTCCTCCCATCCCCCCTCCTCGCCCTCCCTGCCCCCCTTTTGCATCCCCCTCCTGCACATGCTCTCTTTCTCTCTTCCTCTCTCTCCTCACGTCCGCTCCATCCTCCTCATTCCCCTTCTGCTCCTCTTCTTCCCCCCCTCCTCCTCCCCGGCTCCTCCTCATTCGCCCTCTCCTCTCTCCTCCTGCTCCCTCTTTCCTCAACCTTCATGCTCCCTCCTCCCCTCCCGTCCCTCCTCCCTCCCCCTCCTCCCCTCGTCCTCCTCCGCCTCTACCTTCTCCTCCCCCATCCTTCTCCTCCTTCCTCATTCTATCTCCTCCTTATGTATCTCCTTCTTCTCCTCTCTCTCCTCCTCCTCCTCCTCCTCCTCCTCCTCCTCCTCCTCCTCCTCCTCCCCCTCCTCCTCCACAGTTGCATCATATGAGTACGTTCCCCCCTCTCCCCTGATGTTTTTTGTTTATCGGGAAGGCCTTACAGCTGGTGCCGCTGACCCCGAAGGGGGTCGACGACGACGACGACGACGACGGCGCCAGCGCCGGCGGCGGCGACCACGAGGCTGACGTGGGGCGGAGTCGTCGTCAGCTTCTTGCTTGGCGGCATCTTGGGGGCCTCGTGGGAGCCGCTTCCTGGGGGCCTCTTGGGGGCAGCTTGTGGAGAAGGTAGGAGGAGGAGGAGGAGGAGGAGGAGGAGGAGGAGGAGGAGGAGGAGGAGGAGGAGGAGAAGGAGGGGTCTGCCTCTCGGGGACCGCTCTGGGGCCTCCCGAGAGCTTCTCGGGCCCGAGGGCGCGAGCTCTTCGTTCGGGCTTCCGCGCCGGCGCCCTCTCGGAGCTGCTCCCGGGGGGGCCCCGGGGGCCACCCGGGAGGCCCGCGGGGCCGCCTCGGGGCCCTCTTTTGGTCGTTCTGGGGGCCGTCCTGGAAGCCTCTTTGGGGGCCTCTTGTGCTGTGTGCTGATCTCGGGGGCATCCTGGGCCGTCCCGGGGCGTCGGGGAGCCGAAAAGGCGAGAGAGCGCCAGTACCGTTCAGAAGCCCGAGAAGGGCACCTTGGAGTGCCGCGTCTTGGGGCCCCCTTGGTGTGGTCTTGGATGCCTCTTCGAGCGTCTTGGCAGCCGCGTGGGCTGTGAGGGGGCCGTCTCTAGCGTCCTGCACATATCGTTCGGCGATTCGGGGCCCGCTTGGACCGTCTTGGGAGTCTTGGGGGCCTCTTGGGTTTTCTTATTTTTTTAGAGCCCCAGGACCCCCTCGGGGAGGAGCGTATTCTGACCCAGAGCTCCCTCCCCCCAGCCCCCTCCCCCATCCCTAGGACCCCCCCCCTCGGGGGGGAAGGGAACAAAGGGACGATCTTCTGTGTTTTGAAAACGTTCCAAAATATTCCCGCATCTGGTTTTTAACGCGAGATTGTCCTGAGTTAGCGTGCGGTACGGAACGTTCCAATCACAATGTATTTGGTCATTCAAAAATGTGGTCCCGCTGCAGTGCGAGTCGCATTTCAGGATCTCTCGCCCAAGCGTGGGCCTCACTTCAAGATTCGGTTCGTTCCTCGTCGTTGCTTTTTCCCTGTTTTTCCCTCCTCCGCCTTCCTCTGGTCCTCCTGCTCCTTCCGCTCCTCTTGCTGCTCCTCCTTCATCTTCATCATGCTGCTCTCCTTCTGGCCCGTCCACCGCATCCTCCTTCTTGTCCAAGGTACGCCGTCAGTGCAGGGGGCCAGGATGGCTGCCTGATGCTGCGCGGGCACACCTAGCTTGCCCTCCTTCCCCTCTCCATCCCCCTCTCCCTCCCTCTCCTCGCCCCCCTCACCAGCTGGCGGCGGCGCTTTCGATCAGCAGCGGCTCTATCTCCCCCCCCAGGAAAGCCACGATGGCGGAACGTTGTCATGTTCGGTTGCTGTGCGGCACCCGCAGCAACTTCACACATCACTTGCATTGCAACGTGAGTGCCGTCATGACGCCATTTCTTGGTAGTAATATATCTCTTGTCACGCATCGCCTGCATCAGCAACCGCAGCCTTATATGCAGTACGGGAGAAACTGGGACCATCTTTTGGGGCACCCTGCGCCAGCATCCTGGATGCGCTGTTTGGCGGCTGCCGCGCGGGCGCGTGCCCAAGCATACAGAGGCCAGAGGAGAAGGAGGAGCAGGAGGAGGAGGAGGAGGAGGAGGAGGAGGAGGAGGAGGAGGAGCTGGCCTGGTAGCCGGTCGGGCGCCCGGGCGCGGAGAAGCAACCCTGCATGTCTACGTCGCGCTCCTCCTGCTGACCAGTGGGGGCGGGTGTGCGTTGGCGTGCAGCGCACGCACACTCGGGCGACGGTCGACGGGGGGCAGAGGCGACAGAGCACGGGAGGGAGGCGGCGGCGGAGAGCACCGCACCGCCATTGCGTGGGATACACCGCGGCCCGGTCGGCTCGGGGCCGAGGAGGCGGCGTCGAGAGGGGTCGAGGCGGAGGAGGCGGAGGTGGAGGAGCTTTTTTTATAAAATCGGTTATTTCCATGTGCTCGCCTGCCTGCCGGCGTGCGCCCAGCGGCTCGACACGCTGGCCCCGCGTCAAGGAAAGCAGGCGGAGGACGCGGGGGCCGGACGGCGCTTCCGCGGCGCCCCGTCCCAGACGGGGCCGCGAGCGAGCCGCGGGGCCCTCTGGCAGAGGAGGTCTTGCCGCCGGCGGAGGGCCCCGGGGGGGCCGCTCTCGCCCCTCGCGGGCGGCCGATAGGGTGCGCGCAGCGGGCTGGTCGCCGGCGTTGATCCCCGCTCCCACGGCGGCAGGCGGTGCGGAGACCTTGGCCCCAGGACGACGACGGCGACCACGACCACCACGACCACCACCACCAAGACCACCAAGACCACTACGACCACGACCACGACCACGACCACGACGACCACGACGACGACCACAGGAGGCGGCTGGCAGGAGCCGCGGCCGCGCGCTGCGCCGCAGCGTGCGACCGCTAGTGGAGAGCAGCGAGAGGGCGGCGTCTCGACGGAGCTTCAAAAACGCGTCGCGTTCGACCTGGAAGCGCTTTGCAACGCTTCCGCAGCGTTCGGCAAACGATTTCGCATCGCGTCGCACGCGCTACACGGGCGTTTACCCACGCGTTTCCCCTTGTGAGGCCACTTCGTATAAATCCATCTCGTATAATTCCATCGTGTACATAACTATCAGTGAGGAATCCCCGTGCAGAGCGCAGCTCATGCGCCGAGTTCAGAAGGGAATCTGCGGCAATTCGGATTTCGTTTTCGGAGAGCTGCGCAACATTTGAATGTTTGCTGTTCGCATCCGCGCGCCATTTCCGTATAGCATCTCATTCCGTGTTTTTTTTTCATTGCACGTATCATGTCCGTAGTTTTCAATTCGATGTTCAAGCATGCGAGAAGACGTCCTTATTGCTCACGCTCGAAAGACTCATTCTGGCGCGCTTGTTCTCCGTGGCGGGAGGGTCAGTGCACGCAGCTTTGTGGCTCCTTCGCTTACACCAGCTGTACTAGGTTCCGGACGGTAGCCAGGTCGATGTTTTACTGCCGGGATCCAGTATTTCCTATCAGGGTTGTGGGCAGCACGCACTATTCTTTCGGATCGATGCGCGACGTCACATGTAGTCATTTGCTACTGCGGCGGGCGATCTTGTGTGCGGGCGTCAGATTTCCGAGGGCGTTTGAGGTGCAAGAAAAGTCGCAGAGTTGATTCATGAACACATGGTCGCCCCCCATCTGATCTCACGTGGTGCTCTTCGTTTTTCGCGCCTTCCTGCCCATGTGGGTCCCTGGTCGAATATGCGGCTGGATGAGTAGCGGCGTCTAGGAATAATTTGATGGCGGAGCAGGAAGCCTTTGGAGGTGCCGGGGAGCCTCTGGAGGTCCCCCCCCGCACAAACAGAGACACAAACATCCTTCCATCCCTCCCTGCCCCCACTCTTCCCCTCTCCCCCTTGCCCTCTCAATCCACTTGGGTCATCCTCCCTCCCTCGATCCTCCCTCCCTCTCTCCCTCCCTCGATGGGGATGGAGTCGGGCAGGGCCAGGACGAGGACAAATCCATTCCAGAGCATGCCGGAACACTCCGAGAAGGCCGCGGCGTCCGAGACATCCTCCAGCGCCGTCGGATCGCGGATACTCTCTCGAATTATCCTCCCCTTCATCTGTCTTTGTCCTGGCTTCGTCCAAGGAAAGAGGGGACGCTGGGATCCCGCAAAAGATGTGTGTGTGCCCCGTGATGTGTGTGTGTGTGTGTGTGTGTGCGTGTTTGTGTGAGTTTTTTTTTTTTTTGTGTGTGTGTGTGTGTGTGTATGAGAGTTCGATCGTTTTTGGCACCGAACCGCGCAAAACAGATGCCCCCCAGCCGCCGGCAGCTCCCGCTAGTTGCCGATGGCTGTGGCATGCGGGGGTCTGCTGATTGCGGCAGTTCGGTGCACCAGCGGAGCGAGCTCCTGCCCCCACCCCCCTCTTGGGTTAAGTCGGGCCTGTCCCTCAGGGGGAATCTTCAAAAATGGGGAAAAATGCTCTGGGGACGATTTTCCTAGCATTTTTGGGGGATTTGGGTGTATTTTTAAGTATTTCTGATTTTTCATCCACTATCCTCCTGTAGGAGGACAGGCCCGACATACCTCTTGTTCCATCCCCCCCCCCCTGTGGCGGATCCCGGTGGAGGGGTGCCGCCAGGAGCCGCTCGAGCAGCTCGTGCAGCTAGGCGAGGGGGCCTGCGCCGTCTGCCGCCGGGCCGCCCCCTGGGCGGCAGGAGCCCGTGCGGCTCCGACGGGGGGCCGTGCTCTGCGGCCCTCCGGGCTGCGGGCTGCAGGACAAGGCAGCGCAGCGGGATGCCAGGCAGCGCCACGCGCCGCGAGGCAGCGCCGCGCACGTGCAGCGCAGGGCAACGCAGCGGGATGCGATTGCAATGCAGCGCGACACAAGAGGGCAGGCAGCGCAAGGCACAAGGCAAGGCAGCGCGATGCAACTGCAGCGCAGTGCAGCGCAGCGGGATGCAGTGCAATGCAGCGCAAGACAAGGCAAGGCCGCGCAACGCAAAACGCAGTGCAATGCAGTGCTACGCAAGGCAGTGCAATGCACTGCAATGCGATGCGCTGTAACGCAAGTTGTGCCTCGTAACGTGGCAGTGCCGGCTCTTGAGGCCCCTCAGGCTGTCTTCGGGGCGAAGAAGTGCCGTGCCGCCGTTTGCGACACAGACGCCCGCCTAGAGCGGTGGCGTTTGGCTCTTGAGGCCCCTCGGGCTGCCTTCGGGGCGAAGCGGGCCACACCGCCGCTTGCGAGATAGACGCCCGCCCATAGCGTTGGCGAAGGGGGCGCTCGGCGTCCGGTCACACTGGCCCATCACGGGCCTTTCTTTCGCAAGCGGCGGTGTTGCGGCTGCCTTGGGGCGTCTAGGCCCCATCTTGGGGAGGCCTCGTGGTGTCTTCTTTGGGTGGCCACCATGGGCGATCTTGGCGGCATATTATGGTAGCTTTTTTCGGCCACCTGTTGGGGCCGTCTTGGGCAATCTGTCTTGAGGTTATCTTGGGGCATGAGAGGAGCAAGCATGGCACAAGCTAATTAAGCACATCGAACACACTGGAGACCTCATTGTTATTTGTATTGTGTGTTTGCCCTCGGGGACTTCTTAGGGCCCTCCTGGTCCATCGTCGAGGCATCCTGGGGCCATCTTCGGCCGTTTTGTTTTCTTGGGGTCCTTATCGGGGCCTCCTGTGACCATCTCCGAGGACTCAGACTCTTTTGGCCGTCTGGTGGGGCCCCTGTGTATTTACGCAAATCCTCAGCCGATCTACCAAGAGTCTGAAGGACCCCCTACAGCTTTTTTTTGACACGGGTCCCCTGGTCGACCGCGTACTGGACACAGGACTAGAGAGGCAAGAGGAAAGCACCGAACGACAACACAGAAAAACTCCACACGGCAGCCCAGCAGCATCCTCCGTAACCCTGCGCCCCATCTCGGGCCGGCGGACCCTGCAAACACGCGTTCCACACGTGCCGCCCTCAGCTGGGGGCCTGCCCTTGCCATCCCCCCCCCCATCCCGTCTCCCAGTACGTACTTTTCCTCATCCTTTTCCTTTCTGTCCCCCTCTGTCCACGTCTCTCTTCTTTTCTTTTTCTGGTCAGGTTCAAGATTCAAGGCCTGCGAGGGCTTCACCGTGGCAACAAGATGGCCCTAGCCTGATGATTATTGAGGTACAGTCAACCTCCATAGTAATGATTGACCACCTTCCAAACGGTACCCTTGCATCCTTGCCTCCTCGACCCATCCTTCGCCGCGTTCACTGGCCGCGCCCCGATCGAAAAGCGTCGAAATGGGCGTCCAAGGCCCTTGCATCCTTATCGCGCATCCTTAAGATACGGGCCGACTTTACGCGCAGTCTCACTCGACATCACTCTCTCTCTCTCTATTTCTGTCTCTCCCTCGTCTTGTGCCCAACGGAATGAGGCGGGTCTGTTTCGTCTGGGCCCTCGGGGGGCTCTTTCGTTGGCGCGGCTGCGGCGGACGCGATCGGTCGGAGGGATGCCCAGGCGGGGGCCCGGCCGCTGCCAATCTCTCGGGTGGGCCCCGACTCGCACGGAGAAGCCCGGCTCGATCGTGGAAGCCCCTCACTCACGCCGACAGGGCCGGCGGGTCTGCTCCATTTGCACGTTTGGTGGCGCTGTTGTGCCTAACGCAGTCGCCGACGAACTCGTTGTTGCGGCCGCCCTGCGCTGGCCCGATCTCAGACGGCGACGTCCCTGGCCAGGCGCCCATCGCCCAAGTGGCCGTCGTGCTGGCCATGGCGTCGTCGGCACGGCGCCCTTCGCCCGACGCCGAGAGAGGTCGAAGTGAGCCCCACCCTCCCCCTCAGAAATCGTGGGGGGTAGGGGTAGGGTTCGCATGTGGCCCCCTAACAACTGCCAAACGCCGGGCTGGAGTCGGCGACCGGCCCGCACGTCCCCGTGCAGCAGTCTGGAGGCCGGTCGGGTTGCCTCGGGGCAGGCGCAGAGGAGCGCTGCTCCGCGGCGTGCGTTCCGCTCTGGCTCTGGGCGCCGTGCCCAGAGACGACGACACCGACCGCAGCCTCGATCCGAGACCGCTGCAGACTGCGCGCGCACGCCGTCGCTTTCCCCAACGGCCCGGTGGGTCGGGCCCTTGCTGACTCCCCTTGCTGACTCCCCCGACTAACTCCCCCCTACTACCTCCCCCTACTAACTCCATCTACTAACTCCCCCTACTAACTCCCCCTGCTAGCTCCCCTTATTCACTACCCCTACGAATTTCCGAGGCGACTCCAGAACGGAGACGCGCCCAGGGACGATGTAAGACCGCTCGGGCCTTCCCATTCTCTGATTTATATACATAGATATTTGCATATACACACATGTGTGTTTTTCGCCGATGGGCGCGGGCCCCCGCCACTCCCCCCGCACTCCCCCATAGACCAGATCTTGGCTGCTCTCGGCGGCTGCTGTGGGCGACTGGTCAGGGCCCCTCGCCCCCAGTCTGCCTGTGCGACTGGCAACTGCTGATCGATTGAGCACCGGCCCGGACCCATACCACCACCCCTCCCACCACCCTTCGGCCACATGTCGAAACCCAGAATGGAAAAGGCCGACATGACTCACGACGAGGAACACAAAACAACACAAACATACGTTCTATGAGGTCCGCGCGGATTCCCGGGATCGGCGCTGGACCCCACAGGCCGCGCCTCCAGCGCCGATCCAAGAAACCCGCGCGGACCTCAGATAAATTTGCTTTTTTTTCTTCCCCTTTCCTATGACATTGGGATCTCTGTCAGTACGACTCGGTGCGATCGCATGAGCACCATTGGGGGCTTGCCACGGGGTGCCGTCGGCCAGCGCCTGCGGGCTGACTGAACCCGGGTCGCTCTTCCCCTGCTCCCCACCGCCTTCGGGTTGCCGCGGTCGGTTGCTCCTGGGGGAGCGCGCTGGTCTCGGACACCCCCCGTGGGCTCTGGGGGGGTCAGGGGTCGGGAGCCTCGAGGCGGGGGTCAATGCAAACGGGGGTCAGCCAGAGCGCCGGATCTTGCAGGACCCTGCAACGCCAGGGTTGCATTGACCACCTGGGCTAGCGCGCAGGATCCTGCAGGATCCTGCAAAGCCTGACTGACCCGGGTTTGCACTGGCCCCGGGTCAGTAGAAGCCCGACGAGACCCTCGCGCCACCCGCTACCCGGTGTCGCTGCCTTTCCCTCCGGGCGTCTGCGTCGGACATTTACGCACGCACTCTTGCGCGCATGTAGGCGTTGGCCGAACCATCGGCTGTTGGGTCTCCATCGTCTTCGGGGTGCCGTGGTCAGTGTTCTGTTTTTGGGAGGATGGGGTGGGCGAGCGGCTTTGCCCTGGACCTGTCGCCGTTGCGCCCCAGACACCATCCACGAAGGTCGAGGCAGAGAGAGGCACGTCACATCTGTTTGGATGTCCCTGCGACCGCCGCTTGTACAGTCGGGCCGCTGAAGAAGGAACTCTTTTCGTTGGAGATGGGCTCAATGTTCCTTGATCGTGTTAAAGTTTGTCCTAGGTGCTCATCAGGCTTTCGTTGGACGATCGAAGTTGCACTCGTGGATAACAGTGGCCTCGTTCCCTAGCGGGGGTTTCTTATGACAGCGTTCCGACTGAAGTGATAGCCCGCGGAGTGAACGCCGCAGCGCTCGCCACGTGACACAGCGGGGAAGTCCCCAGACAGACCAGAGGGCAGGACATCCCCGGGGCGGTCCGTGCAGGCCGTCGTGGCGAGTGGCCTCGACGTCCGCCTCCCCCCCTCAAGCGAGGAGCCACGCTCGTCAACAGGACGCGGCGTCGACAGGTCGTCGTTTGTCCGGAAGGGTTTGGCAGCGCACATGTCGACTGGACGCAAGCGTGGCCTTTCGCCGGAGTGACCTTTGGTGCGGGCCCACTGGTGCCCCCCGATGCCCCGATCGCCAAGCGTTGTGCGATAGTAGCGTTTTGCGCGCGAGGGTTTGGTCCCCCCCGCGGTCTTCAAAACGCCGCGCACCAAAGGCCACCCTTACCGAGGGTCACTCGTACGTGTAGCCGAATGGGGGCAACCGAGGGGTTTCCCGCGCCTCCGCTGCCGCATCGCACGCAGCGCTTGGCAGCTGGCGCTCCGCCTGTGAGGTCTGGTGCCCCTGCGACGCCCTCCGCAGGCCTGGGTGGCGCATCCAGGCCGCAGGGGAGGGGGACAGGGGACGGCGCAGCCGCGCGTTCCGCCAGGCCCGCTGCGCTCGCGTCTCCTCGGGGCAGCCCCGCCCGCCCGCGCCAAGGCTGTGCGCGGCGCGGTGGCTCACCCGCAGTGCTAGCCGCGGCCTCAGCCGCTTGGGGCGTGGGCGGGGTGAGGCTGGCACCAAGGGGCTGCTGCTGCTTCTGCTGCTGCTGCTCCTGCTTCTTCTGCTGCTCCTCCTCCTCCTCCTCCTCCTCCTCCTCCTCCTCCCCCTATTCCTCCTCCTCCTCTCCCTATTCCTCCTCCTCCTTCTCTCCTCCTCCTCCCTCCTCCTCCCCCTATTCCTCCTCCTCCTCCTCCTCCTCCTCCTCCCCTTATTCCCCTCCTCCTCCTCCTCTTTCTCCTCCCACTCCTCCTCCCTTTCCTTCTCCTCCTCCTCCTCCTCCTCCTCTCCTCCTCCTCGACTTCCTCCTCCCTCTCCTCCTCCTCCTCCTCCTCCTCCTCCTCTCCTTCTCCTCCTCTTCCTCCTCCTTCTCCTCCTCCTCCTCCTCTTCCTCCTCCTCTTCCTCCTCCTCCTCCTCCTCTTCCTCCTGCTTTTCCTTCTCCCTTCCCTCCTCCGTCTCATCCTCCTCCCGCTCCTCACCCTCCCTCTCCTTGCTCCCCTCTCCCTGTATAATTTGCCCCGCTCCCATTGTATGTACATCAAGTGTATTGCCATGCCTGCGTGGTTGCACGGGCTCGTACGCCGGCACATCACCAAACCGAGACGCGCAGTACATCTTTTTTGGTAACTTGATTGGGACCGTCCGGCCATGGAATGCCCGTCGGGGTCTTCCAGGCATCTTCAGTCAATCGGGAGATAAAACTGAAAGTTCGTGGTTAGGCACATGCACGCGGGTTCCATATCGTTGCGCCCACTGGAGCGGACAAACCGTGCCCCCCATGGATCCAACATTCTGGAAAGTTCTGGTGGCAATCTAAATGGTCAACACGCAGTCATGGTATAGAGCGCAGGTTGCGACTTGATGTACGCTCCGTCCCACTCTGCTTCAAGTGGGGTTCGGGTGCGGCTCGACGCTTGCCCCAGCTCTGCTCTTCTTTTGGGGATCGGGGTGCGGCGTGTTGCTTGCCCTTGTTCTCCATGGCTGTCCCGGTCGCGTGTCCGATGGCAGTATTTTCCTGAAGCATGATGGCACAAGTTTTGCGCCCGGGCTCGTGCTCGAGGGAGCCTGGCCGGGCCAAGCAGCGGGGGGCGCGCATTTGCATGCTTGCTGCCGCCGCCGCTGGAAACAAAAACCACATCGTGGGAATCGCAATCAGGCCGCCAAGCTTAGGAGGGACATCAGGTTCCACCCCAGCGCCCCCCCTCAAGCGGGCTCTGGCTCCGCCCTGGCGCCGCAGGGCTCACACAGAGTCCGCCGAAGAAGCCCATCGCGTAAGGTCCTGCCTCGAGGATCCTGCAGAGCTCGCGGCGTGAGAGGAGTGGAGCCCTCGCTCCCTTCTCACGCCTGACGGTCGAGGAAGGTGAGCGTCGCCGTCGCGCCGAGCCTCATCCACACCGCCTCTCGGCATCACGTCTGGACAGGTGGCCAATCAGGGGCCCTGACGCTGCCGCGTGCGTTGTTCACTTCCCTTGCCGCGCAGATCTGTCACCGCGCGTGGGGAAGGCGTGCGGCTACGTTGTAGCGCGGTGGATGTGTGGCTTTGCAAGGCTGCTGCGTCGTTCATTCGGGGCTCCGTGGTGGCCCCTCTGGCACCCAGCCTGCTTGTCCTAAATCGCAGACGCAGGCTTCCTCGGGGAGATGGTGCTTCTGCTTGTCGAGCAGTGTCCATCTTCTCGCCCTGCGCCTTGCTGGTTTCTTCGGCAGCGGTGCTCCTGTCGGCTCTCCCTCCTGGTTGTTCTCCTTTTCCCTCCCGAGGAGCGCTGGCTTCTTTTTGTTCTTTCCCCTTTCTCCGCCGTCTCCACACACGCACCCTCTCATGTTCTCGATATCCTTGGGCCGTTTGGCTTGGTCATGTTGGGCATCTCAGGTCATATCAGGTCCCTCGTGGTCTCGTCCGGCAGGCCTCTCAGAGACAGACTGAGCCGAGCAGCTCGGGCGGCTAATCGTATTGAGAGACAGTCGGTTGGGCATTGCTGTTGGCCGTCTTGGGATCCCTGAGATCCGACGATTTACCAGTTTGAAGCATCTCCCTATCCCTATGTTTGACATCACCTCACCTCGATGCCGATCTCAAGGATTCCCTCGGCTTCTGAGGGCCCATCCCTGAGATTGTCCTCGCTTCCTGCTCGCCCATCCTAGGGATGGGGATAAGTTCGAGGCTGGTTACCGATGCGAGAGAACCGTGACGTCGCGATACAAAAAAGCACGCCCGGAGCCCCGGAGCCCCGGAGCGCTCCATGAGGGGGCCCCGGGGCCCGAGCATATGGGCGGCAGCGCCCGCGGGGGCAAGGTTGCACCGCCAGGATCTCGGGGGTTGGTTCCGTCGGGTTCTTTTTGGGGGCGTGCACGGCCTGGCATTTATGTCGGGCGTGTCACCAAAAATGCCCCCAAGAGGTCAAACTAATGGCATTATTCAGGAGGGGGAAAAAGCACAGACACAATGATTCGTCGACTCCCAGGAAATATGCGAAGATATGAGAAGTGGGGGGGACGACAGAAGCCCAGAAAATATTGGGAAATATGGGGAATCGTTTTATTTGTGTGTATTCTCTTGCACAGGGTGTCTAGAGCTCCGACCACTTTATTTCGGCACCGCACCCCCCCCCCTTCATCATCATCATCATCATCATCATCATCATCATCATCATCATCATCATCATCGTCATCATCATCATCGTCATCATCATCATCATCATCATCATCATCACCATCATCCTCACCATCATCACCATCATAATCACCACCATCATCATCATCATCATCATCCACATCATCATCATCATCATCATCATCATCATGCGCCCCCTCCGTCTCAGCGCCCTCCCGCGGCTCCAGCGCCCGCCCAGTGCCCCCTCCGCCCCGACCACTTTATTTCGGCACCGCACCCCCCCCCCCGCTCCGCCCCCTCCCCCGCGCCGTCTCAGCGCCCCCCCGCGGCTCCAGCGCCCGCCCAGTGCCCCCTCCGCCCCGACCACTTTATTTCGGCACCGCACCCCCCCCCCGCTCCGCCCCCTCCCCCGCGCCGTCTCAGCGCCCCCCCGCGGTCCAGCGCCCGCCCAGTGCCTCCTCCGCCCCGACCACTTTATTTCGGCACCGCATCCCCCCTCCCCGCTCCGCCCCCTCCCCCGCGCCGTCTCAGCGCCCGCGCGGCTCCAGCGCCCGCCCAGTGCCCCCTCCGCCCCGACCACTTTATTTCGGCACCGCACCCCCCCCCCGCTCCGCCCCCTCCCCCGCGCCGTCTCAGCGCCCCCGCGCGGCTCCAGCGCCCGCCCAGTGCCCCCTCCGCCTCGACCACTTTATTTCGGCACCGCACCCCCCCCCCCGCTCCGCCCCCTCCCCCGCGCCGTCTCAGCGCCCCCCCGCGGCTCCAGCGCCCGCCCAGTGCCCCCCGCCTCGACCATTTATTTCGGCACCGCACTCGAGCGCCCCCCCGCTTTATTTCGGCACCGCACCCCCCCCCCGCTCCGCCCCCTCCACCGTCTCAGCGCTCCCCCCGCGGCTCAGCGCCCCCCCGCGGCTCCAGCGCCCGCCCAGCGCCCCCTCCGCCTCGACCACTTTATTTCGGCACCGCACCCCCCCCCCGCTCCGCCCCCTCCCCCGCGCCGTCTCAGCGCCCCCCCGCGGCTCCAGCGCCCGCCCAGTGCCTCCTCCGCCCCGACCACTTTATTTCGGCACCGCACCCCCCCCCCCGCTCCGCCCCCTCCCCCGCGCCGTCTCAGCGCCCCCGCCGCGGCTCCAGCGCCCGCCCAGTGCCCCCTCCGCCCCGACCACTTTATTTCGGCACCGCACCCCCCCCCCGCTCCGCCCCCTCCCCCGCGCCGTCTCAGCCTGCGCGGTCTCCAGCGCCCGCCCGTGCCCCTCCGCCCCGACACTTTTATTTCGCACCGCACCCCCCCTCCCGCTCCGCCCCCTCCCCGCGCCGTCTCAGCGCCCCCCGCGGCTCCAGCGCCCGCCCAGTGCCCCCTCCGCCCCGACCACTTTATTTCGGCACCGCACCCCCCCCCCTCCGCTCCGCCCCCCTCCCCCGCGCCGTCTCAGCGCCCCCCCGCGGCTCCAGCGCCCGCCCAGCGCCCCCTCCGCCCCGACCACTTTATTTCGGCACCGCACCCCCTCCCCCGCTCCGCCCCCTCCCCCGCGCCGTCTCAGCGCCCCCCCCGCGGCTCCAGCGCCCGCCCAGTGCCCCCTCCGCCCCGACCATTTTATTTCGGCACCGCACCCCCCCCCTCCCCGCTCCGCCTCCTCCCCCGCGCCGTCTCAGCGCCCCCGCGCTCCAGCGCCCGCCCAGTGCCCCCTCCCCCCGACCACTTTATTTCGGCACCGCCCCCCCCTCCGCTCCGCCTCCCCCGCACCGTCTGAGCGCTCCCCCCCGCGGCTCGAGCGCCCGCCCAGTGCCCCCTCCGCCACGACCACTTTATTTCGGCACCGCACCCCCTCCCCCGCTCCGCCCCCTCCCCCGCGCCGTCTCAGCGCCCCCCCCGCGGCTCCAGCGCCCGCCCAGTGCCCCCTCCGCGGCTTCCTGGAAACCCGTCAAAGGTCTTTGAAGCCATCTTGCGGGGGACGGCCCTTGGAGTCTCCTCGCGCTCGCCCTCTGGAGCCCCTCTTGCGGCCCTGTTTTGTTCACTCCTTTTTGCGATGTCTGGCATCCTCTCCCCCCCCTCCTCCTCCACATCCTCCTCCTCCCCCTTCCTTTTTGTGCAAGAGCCATGGCACACGTCCCCGCAAAGGTCGAACAAATACTCCAAAAATCGTCCCCAGACTATGTTTTGGCAATTTTTTGATTATTTTTGGGGTACTTTCTTTATTTTTCGTCGAAAATCCCCCTGTAGGGGGACAGGCCCGACTTAAGCCTGGCATCTTGTCGTGCTTCTGTTGATTAGGGGGCCCCTTGTGGAGGGTGGCACGAGCGAGAAGGCTAGAGCGAGGGAGTTCCGCACAACCCGCACGAGCAGTACTGATGCGAGGCGCGGTCAGCCTGCTCACGTTGCCACGTTCACGCGCAGACTTCGCGGCGCCTGGGGCGAGGGCAGCACTTCGCCCTGCTCGCGCGCTGCTCTGGCGCCGCTGCCGCTTGCATGCGCTCCGGCGGGCGAGACGGCTGCTTCGCCCGCACGCGAACGCCATGTCTCCCGGCGAACTCTGCGAGGAGCTCCGGTGATGGCGACGCGCCGCCCGCCTGCGAGCAGCCCAGCTCCACACGACTTGGCGAGCGAACGATGTCGGCAGCGCCGATGCGGGAGCGCCACTTTGAGACTCAGGCGGGGAAAAAACACACAGACACAAGTCATCGTCGCGTCCCAAGAAGGTATGATAAAGTATGGACAGTGGGGGGGAAGACGAAAACTCAATGGGGAAATGTAGGAAATGATTTGGAACATATGGGTAGTGGGCCCCTTCCGAGACGAGTCTGCGCGGCGCCGATGCGCAAGCGACATGTTTGTCCGCTCGCGCGTGGGCGACGTGGCGCGCGGAAACTGTGCGCCGCGCCGAGGCGAGAGACTTCAACTCCCAAGAAAGAGGAGTGGTGCCGAGGTGCACCGCGTCCCATTCCTGCCACGCATAGTGCAACGTCGACGCCAAAACGTCCTTGCCGAAATAAAACGGACATCGACGTTGGTACGTGTTTTTGAATTTGGAATTGCGCCAGCTAGATACGATCGCTATCGGCCTGCGACGTGGAACACTTGACACATGCACACAGATTTGTATATATGTATGTATGTATGCATGTGTATGTATCTACATGTCCTTCTAGACATGGTCATATATGTATACCTGTGTTTATATGAGAGACGACTGTTCGGCATCATGAACCCCACGCGTAGCGTTATTGTTTTGCGGAGGTGGGCCCTATGATTAGGATGGACGTGATGTTGTGAAATCTACGTAGCGAAAGCTATGTGATGCGGGTAGAGGACGTGGCAGCAGTGCGATGTAAGCTATGTTGTTGAGGCTATGCCGCGTAAGCCAGGCGGTGTGATTTTGATGTGGAAATTATGGGTGCAAGCCATGTGGTTCAAACCATGTGGTGTACGCTATGTGGTGTAAGCTATGTTGTGTAACCTGTGTCGTGCAATCTCAGGGCACGGAGCGCCCACGAGGAGCTCACGCGGCGGCCACGTCGCGAAGTGCACGGGCGGCCACGTGGCGCAACCTCGGCATACCACCCCAGTGAACGGGGCGCCGACGAGTCGCCCACGAGGCGACACGGGCGGCACCGTGGCGCAGGCTCGCCACGCCAATCCAGCGCACAGAGTGCCCACGAGGTGGCACGGGCGCAACACGTCGCAACCTCGGCATACACCAAACGCGCGGGGCGCCCACGAGGCGCCCGCGAGGGCGCAGGGTGGCGAGAACCCATAATACCATCCATTTCTTATCACCAGGAACACTAAGAACCCCTACATGCAAGTACTGTTCGAGGAAAAGGAACACGGAATATGATGAGGATGAGGATGAGGATGATGATGATGATGCTGATGAGGATGATGATGATGATGATGATGATTATGATGATGATGATGATGTTGATGCTGATGCCGATGCTGATGCTGATGATGATGAATATGAATGGTGATTATGATGATGATGAGTGATGATGATGCTGATGATGCTGATGCTGATGATGCTGCTGCTGAGGATGCTGATGATGATGCTGTTGTTGCTGCTGATGATGATTATGATGGATGATGATGGGTGATGATGATGAATGGTGATGATGATGATGATGATGATGATGAGTTCTGAATGATGCTGATGATGATGATGGTGATGATAATGATGCTGATGATGATGATGCTGCTGCTGCTGATGATGATGATGAGTATGATGATGATGGTGGTGGTGGTGGTGGTGGTGATGATGCTGCTGCCGCTGATGATGATGATGCTGATGCTGATGATGCTGATGATGATGATGATGATGATGATGATGATGCTGCTGCTGATGATGATGACGATGATGATGATGATGATGATGATGATGATGATGATGATGATGATGATGATGATGATGATGATGATGATGATGATGATGATGATGATGATGATGATGATGATGATGATGATGATGATGATGATGATGATGATGATGAGGGGGAGGAGGAGGAGGAGGAGGAGGACGAGGAGGAGGAGGAGGAGGAGAATGGGCCAAGTTCGCCACGTCGAACGAGACAACGGTTCCCGCCCAGTCTCACCCACCTCCCAGAGCGTCCGGTTGGACAACCCATCCTGCGAATGGATCAGAACGCGCCCCCACCCTGCAAAAGGACGGCGCTTGCGCGCGGTGCCGCTGCCGACGACTTGGCGAGGAAAAACAGCCGCGGGCCGTGCACGGGCGGGAGAACCGACCTTCACAGAGGCGTTGCGTGGCGCTGCGGCGAGAGAACCAATCTGGCCCCTCCGCTCGGGCAGCCAAATCTCTGAGCGCGGCAAAGACGCATCACTCGTCGCGCCGAGACAGCGCTGCCACTCTCGCGCACAAGCTGCGCGGTGCTCGAGGGGGAGGGGGGCAGCCTTTCGCCCGCTCTCTCGCGCGATGCTGTCGCCGCCGCTCTCGTATGCGACTCGGCGAACGAGACAGGACAGCCGCGGCTAGGCAGGATCTTCATTGCTGGGCGAGTCCGGCAAGAGTCGCCCGCTGCGTCCGCTCGCGCGCGGCGCCGCGCCCTGAGCGATCTCATTCGGCGGGGGGCGAGGAGGGGAAGTGAGAACGAGAAGGCTTTCCCAGAAGGCGGCTTTGCTTCTCAGAAGCCCTCGCGCGCCTCCTGAGAGGTTTCCTGTGTCTTCGGGGAAGGCTCGGGCAACTTCTCCGAAGGCCGGGGGGGCTTCCGAGCCTTCTGAGAAGGCCTTCTCCTTCTCACTTCCCTCTCGGGCTCGCCGCCGAAGCATGTGCCGTGCCTGGGCGGGAACGGCATTTTTGTCCGCTCGCGCGCGACTCCGTTGTCAACGAATCGGCGAGCGAAAGACGCGCGCCGCGCCTGAGCGGGAGATGGACTCTCAGGTGGAATCAGCGTGACGCCCAGGCGAGAGCGCGATTTCTTTTATCGTGCGGGGTGAACGCTCCGTCCAATTACCCCCACACCCCTCGCAACGTCGACGCCAAAGCGTCCATGGCGAAAGGAGAAACGTCGACTTGATATTGTTTGCGGATGGGTCCGATAAAACCACCCAGATCCAGTGGCTACCGGCCAGCTCGATCGCCTGGTGGGGTTATATGAGTAAAGGATAGAAGGAGTCAGAGGTCGAGGGCGGAGTGCCAGCGTCAGCCTACACCCGAGCACGAGACCGAAGGGGCAGATCGCCCCGAGTAGACGAAGATTTGACCCACAGGTTCTCAGCCGAAGTGTTTTAGCACTGTTCCGCCAGATGACGGACGGTGGGCGGCTGCCGCGCGGCGCTTGCAAGAGCGCCAGTTGGCAGCACGTCGGAGCCATCTAGCATCTGGATCTGGCGCGAGGTCGTCGCGGACGACTCGGAAATCGAGCTGAAGCTCGTGGACGCCAGCCCCGACGCCTAGCATGTGCTCAACCAGCCAAAGTACCACAGCATCCACGGCTAGCACGACGACGCGGCCGAGTCGACAGCGACTCCTTGGACATCGACGGCGACCTCCCGGATACGCCGCGATGTTTTTATCTGGCATGCCACTAATGGGGCCAATGTGTGCCTTGCTCGCCAGCGCCGCAAGGACGGACAGAAGAGGGTTTCCCAACCATGGGCGACCAGGCTCGTGCTGACGTGGACCGGCAGACGATTGGCGAGTGGACAGCGACTAGAGTCGCCCGTCAAGTTCGCAATCGAGAGTGTCGGGCCTTCCCGCTCGGATGCAACAGCAGAGGTTGGGTGCTTATGGACAGGCGGTTGGGAAGCACCGCCGAACAGATGCACCGCCGAACGGTTGGGGCTCGCTGGTATGCGACGTAGAGAAGGAGTGGCTCCCCTGGACGTGGGCCAAGCAAACGGCCCGAAAGGGACCACCACGGCGCTCGAGCACCTCACCTCCTCACGATCCTCTGTGCGAAGCTGTTCGCGAAACCCAGTGAGCGCCGCCAGAGGGCGAACCTAGAGAGGATGGGGATCGACGGAAATCTGGGGAACTCCTACGCGGTGAGCGGGCCCTGAGGTCACACGAAATGGTGCTGATCTTTGTCTAACGCGCGAACAGAGCCAGGAGGCGGACGATCTCAACAACAGGAAGACGTCGGATTCCGACAAGTCCCTCAGGATCCACGTGGCGGCCGCGGACCTGAAGTGGCATTTGGTCGGCGAGATGGCGCAGGTCTCCTGGGAGTTTTACGCGTCGATCGCCGAGGAGAGGACAGCCGCCAAGGGTAGGACACCCGCTGCGGGGTGCGGCCAGATGGGCCGCGGGCGCACGCGCCTGACGCCGTGGTGACAGCATCGCCTAGCACGTCGTTGACGTCACTGCGTGGGCGGAGCTGCAGGCGGCGGCAACGGCGCGCGGGGCCCCGTCCGACCTTTCAGGAAGGGGGCCCAGCGCGAGGTACTGTGTTGCACCTGCGGGGTAGTCTCGAAACCCCACCCCCGGCGGGCGCCGCTACGGTGTGGGCGCGCCCTCCCAGGTCTGGACTCCCCTTCTCTCCGCTGCGGCGGCGGGGGATCCAGAGCGGGAAGGGGCCCCCTCTGCGCGGTGGACCTTGTAAAAAGTGGGAAGGATTTCGAGACCGTGCTCATGCTCCCCTTGCGCGGTGCGGCGTGGCGGGGGGGCGGCGATGACGGTGTGACGCGGAGTGGAGGGCGAGGTGCAGCTGGCGGGCCTGTGCGCTAGCAGCGTCCGGCGGGGGGCCTTGGGGGCCGAACCGCCCCGCGCCTGCGGGCCTCCGCCCGTTCCTCCTTGGTGACCCACTGCCATCGCTCAAAGGGGGGCATCCAGTTCCTGGGAGTGGTTCGGGCCCCTGCGCAAAAGGGCCCCCGTTTCCGCCGCCCGTGAAAGAGTCATCAACGTCACCCTCTCCCTTTTTTTGCCACCATCGCGCCGCTTGTACGGTCATGCGAGAACGCGCAGCGATATCGAACATATCCGCCACACGGACCGCAGGCTCAAGGATTCTGACCGGCCCCATTTTGTGAAGAGGAGGAGTCGGAGGAGGAGGAGGAGTCGGAGGAGGAGGAGGAGGAGGAGGAGGAGGAGGAGGAGGAGGAACAGGAGGGAACAGGAGGTGGAGGAGGAGGAAGAAGAGGAGGAGGAGGAGGAGGGGGGGGAGGAGGAGGAATAGGAGGAGGAGGAAGAGGAGGAGGAGGAGGCGGAGGAGGAGGAAAGGCAGGAGGGGGATGGGGAAGGGGTGGGAGAGGGAGGAGGGAAGAGGGATGAAGGGGGAGAGGAGGGGGGAGGGGGGAGGAGGAAGGATGGAGGGACGCGTCGCCCACCTGTGGGCTGGGGCGGCCCAGGACGTAGCTGTCCGCTTTGTCAGCAGACGGTGCTCGAGCCCACGTCGGCCTGCAGGACCCCGCTGGCCCCGCTGGGGCGGCCGTTTGATGACCATTTCGCCCCATTATCCGCCGCTCGTCGTCCTCCTCCTCCTGCCCGTTTTTGCTGCTCCTCCTCCCTTCCCCGTTCTGCTCTTCCTGCTCCTCCTTTTCCTGGCCCTCCTCCTGCTCCTTCTCTTCCTCCTCCTCCTCCTGCCCTCGTTCCTCTTGCTCCTTCCCCCTCCCCCCTCTTCTCTCTGCTCCTCGTCCTCCGGTATTTTCCTTACGGTTCGTCCCTGTCGCACCCACAGGCTGGTCGAAACGACGAGCCAGGCGTTTTGCCAGAGGCTTCCTCACCACCTCTGGCCCTGATGCTTAAACATTGACAACAGCTTCACGGATGGAGGGCGGGTCGTTTTCAACATGTGAGTCTCGCCGTAGTGTCGCGTGCATTCGTTGTTAAACAGGTTGTCAGGGTTTGACGGATTGGGGGCGGGTCGTTTTCAAAATGTGGTTCTCGCCTTAGCGCCGCGCGCATTCGTTTTCAACATGCGCCAGACTTCCACGGAGTGAGGGAGGGTGGTTTTCACCATATGGTTCTCGCTTCATCGCCGCGCGCATCCGTTTCAATTTTGCACGAGCATCACATATTTAGGGCGGGTCGTTTTCAACATGTGGCTCTCGCCTTAGCGCCGCCCACATTCGCTTTGACAATATGCCAGAGTTTCACGGATTGACGGAGGGTAGTTTTCAAAATGTGGTGCTCGCTTTAGCGCCGCGCACATTCGCTTTTACACATTGGCAAGAGCATCGCGTATTGAGGGCGGGTGGTTTTCAACATGTATTTCTCGCCTTAGCGCCGCGCACGTCCGTTCAGACAGTTGCAAGAGTTTCATGGTTTGAGGGCGGTTCGTTTTCAAAATGCGGTTCTTTCTTTCGCGCCCCGCACATTCGTTTTCACATTGCAAGTGTCTCACGAAGTGAGGGTGCCGCGCACATTCTTTTCAACAGTTGCAAGAGCTTCACGAATTGAGGGCGGGTAGTTTTCAACATGCGGTTGTCGCCTCAGCGCCGCTCACGTTCATGCTAATCATTCACAAGGGTCTCATTGTTGTTTCTTATAGTTAACATACCAGAAAGTGTGCTTTGGAACCGTTGAGGGCTGTCAGGGCGTAACAATTTCGTGGACTCGCTTGGTTGAAGTCCCACGAATAACGTTCTGGCACGATTCAGAATCGCCAAGGCGTAACAGTAAGGCTAGCTCTAGGCGTTGAAGTCCTGAGAATGGTGCTTTGGCGCGCATTAAGGTGTTAAATGACCCCTCGTAGGGGCCTGTGAAGAGGGATCTTGGAGGGAGGGTGCATTTTATCATCGTTGATGGGTGTTTGGGTTTACACTGGTCTTCCTACTTCTCCTCCTCCCTCACTCGGCGCCCTCGTCAAGGAGGGCGAGGCGGATGAGGGAAGAGAAGATGACAGGTTTGAGGAGGACGAAGGGGGAGATGACAAGGTCGAGAAGCAGCACCTCGATGTGGAGGGGCAGGGGGAGTAGCAAGGGTCAAGCAGAGGGATGAAGAGGAGCACGAGGAGTAGGAGCAGAAGCAGGCTGAGCAGAGGACAAGGGGGACGGGAGACTGACTGAATAGTAGGATAAGTAAGGCACATGCGGAGCATGACCACGAGGGAAGATGAAACCAAGGGGAAACGCATTACGGAAGAAAACAACGAGGGCAGGATGAGAGAGGTGGAAAGTGGATGAGGAGGACGACTAGGGAGAATGCGAACAAGAGGAAGACGTTGAGGTGGGCTGCAGGAAGGGGGAAATGGATGACGAGTCGGAGGATCCATACAGAATGCGATACATCCCAGAATGCGATCCGTTCCCGAAACAGTGCTTGTGGCTTTAGAGACAGGGCTTTTGGTCGTGGTCGGCCGTTCGCGCGATGGTGCCCTGTGGCTGATGTTCTGTGAGCTCGTGACCTGTGTGCCGTGGCCGGCCGTTCACGAGCCCATGCCTTGCGTTTGCAGTCACACAGAGGCCCATGGCCGACGCTCCGTGGCTGGTGCCCGTTGGCTGGTGCCCGTTGGATGCTTCCCTCCGGTCGGTTCCCCACGGTTGCTGCGTATACCCGGTGCCTTATGGCTGCCTACGGCCAGCGTGAACTTGATGTCGGCGGCCCGCTCACGGGCATCATACATCCCCCCAAGATCAAACGACAGTTTTTCCCGCGACATGGCGGCGCCCCAGGACCCCAGCATGTCAATGTTCGCGCCGAAATTGGCGACTGCAAACATAGAAACCTGACCCCGTGGGCCGCGTTTCGCGCGTCGGCCAACAGTAACAGCTTGCGTTTGATTTCGAGGACGGTTGTATGATAAAGACAAAACGGCTGTGACGATAGGGAGGCAGACAACGGGAGACGAGGAGAAGCGGGTGAACTGGAGCAGGAGGAAGACCAGGGGCGAGGGGGAGATGGGAGGGCTGAGGAGCATTTGCCGACGAGGAGGGCCGCAGGCAAGCGGCGTAGGAAAAGCTTGGGGACGATGGTTTGAGATGAGGGCGAGGGTCGGCGGCGAGCGAGGGGGGGACGCGAGACGGAGAATGCCTTCTCAGACGACCGTCGGAAGTTTGTCCGCTCCGGCCCCTGCGCGGCCCGCGTAATTTTCTCTTCGCCAGGTCGTCGGGGGCGGTGCCGCGCCCGAGCGCCTCGTCTGCGGGGTGGGAGTGCGATCCGATCCCAACATCAAGTTGTGCTGCAATTGATTCTTGTGTTGTGGGAGTCAGGGTTGGGGTGGGTGGGGCCTTCTGACTCGCTCGACCTGGCAGCTTTGACCAATCCATTTTCTAATTCTGTCACTTCGCCCGCCGATCGGGGCCTTCACCTTGCCTGTGATAACAAAGGATATGATAAACGTCCACTCTTCACTCTCGACATTCACGGTGCTTTGTCGATGCTGCAAAGCGCGTGGCAAGAATGAGACGGAGCGTATGTCGCGCGCGGCAGGGCGGATTGTCTATCTCGCCTTGGCGCCGCGCCTGTTTGGCCAGTCAATTGAGCTCCTGCTTGGGCGCGGCGCTCATTTTTGCATTTGCCACTTCGTCGACAGCGGGTCCGCGTGTGATCGTACAAAATGTCGCTCTCGCGCTGAAGCCTCTCAGATTACACCTGAAAGCGGTGCTTCCGCTCTGGCGCGGCGCATCTGTGTTCGTTCGCCACGTCGTTGGGCTTGGAGCCGCGTGTGAGCGTGCGAATTGTCGCCCTCGCCAGGGCTCCATGCAGATTTCGCCTGGAAGTGGCGTTCCCGCGCGGTAACGGCGCGTGTTGTCCGCTCGCCGAGTCGCGGGGTAACGGCAGCAGCAATGGGGCCCATGCGAGGCCGTGCGATGCCCAAACGCCGCGCGGGAAAGGAGGAGGATGAGGAGGAGAGGGAGGGGGACTGGGAGGTGGAGGGAGAGGGGGAGGCGGAGGGAGAGGGGGAGGGGGAGAAGGAGGAGGAGGAGGAGGAGGAGGAGGAGGAGGAAGGAGGAGGAGGAGAGGAGGAGGAGGAGGAGCAGGAGGAGGAGGAGGAGAGGAGGAGGAGGAAGAGGAGGAGAAGAGGGGGAAGGGGAGGAGGCACGGCCATGCCAGAGCCGCACACGCTGCGACGGCCCGTGCCGCAGACGCCGCTCCCCGGCCCTCGGCCCTGCTCCAGCGGCGTCGAGCTCCGCGGCCTCGCGCCGAGGGGAGGCGGCCGCGTGCACAAGGCCGATGCCGCTCCTCAGGAGGGGAACAAAAAGACACAGACACAATTCATCGTCGATCCCCATGAAAACCCAGAAACTATGGGAAAATAGGGGGGGATCCTCATATCAGTGTGTATGTATTTGTCTGTCCCTGGGCCTCTTCAGCTCCGCGGGGCCCGAGCAGCGTGCCGCGGGCGGCGTGCGCCCGCTCTCGCGTGGCGCGGCCGCGCCCCCGCGCAGCCGCCCTCTCTCTCTTCTTGCCGCCGCGCGCCCGCCGAGGTGCCGAGCGCGCGCAGGCCAGGGCCTGGGCCCCCCTTTCTGTCCCCTCCTCCTCCTCCTCCTCCTCCTCCTCCTCCTCCTCCTCCTCCTCCTCCTCCCTCCTCCTCCTCCTCCTCCTCCTCCTCCTCCTCCTCCTCCTCCTCCTCTCCTCCTCGCCGACCCTCCCCCCCTGGGCTGCTGCTCTACGGACTCCGTGAGCGTCGTGCGGATTTCCCCCCCCCCCCCCCCCCCTGCTTATCTTGAAGTCGGGCCCGGCCCTCTATAGGAGGAGTATATTCAAAAACAGTCACAAGATAGCCTGGAAAACGATCTTTGGACCATTTTCGAACAATTTGGGGGGTCATTTTTGGGTATTTTCTGGTCTGTCATCGAAAACCCCCCTGTAGGGGGCCAGGCCCGACCTAAGATTCCCCCCCCCGATTATCTCCTTCCCCGCCCTTCTGCGAACAGGGGAACGGAGCATGACATGAACACAAACAGCCTCTGACCTCCGCGCGGATCTCTGGGATCGGCGCGGGAGCCCCCTGGCGGCGCCTCCGGCGCCGCCCCTTGCGTGTTCCGCGCGCCAGGGAGGGGGGTCCAACGCCGATCTGAGATATCCGCGCGGCCCTCTGAGTTTTCATGTTTATGTCATTGTTAGTTTCCCGAGTGATTTCCCAGCCCCTTCCCCCTCCCTCTCCTGGGCCGTCCTGTCCCTCCCTTCCTGCCCCTCCCTGCCTCTCCCGTACTTCCCCCCCTCCCTTCCGCCTCCCCCCCGGCCCTCCAATGTTTTGACGTGTTCTGCAGACGGAAGCGTTTCGCCATCACCGGCATTTGGGTGGCGTATAGTGGAAGTTCCGTTTTGTGGTGGGAGCCTCCGTTGCCCAGACAGCCTGGCTGAATTCTCAGAGGCCACCAGCTGCCATCCCTGGCGGAGGCACTTGTTTGGCGAGATCCGACCTCCGACGAGTTTGCTGCTAGCAGGTTCTGCTGCTGCCCTATCCTGTGCCGCAGTGCTCGGCTCTGGGGCCTGCAAGGCTGAGCAACTAGATGAGTTAGCATTTGTCAAGAGCCCGCGCCCCCTCGAGGATGGTGCGCAGAAGAGACACTCGTTGATAGTTTGTTTGGCAGCATTGGTCTGCAGTCCCCCCGATGAGAACTGAGAACGGGGCTCCGAAACTCGAAAGCAAGTCACCCCCTCGTTCCAGGCGCAGGTCACAAGCATCAGCATCTGATCACCACGAGGAACACGGGGAGAGAATCTGGATCGACTCCCTCAGCCCCTCGGCGAATGGTTGACTGACCTGCGAAGCCGTGCCCGTACTGAGCCGCTCCATGCGGCACGTGCGCTCACTGTGATCTTCGTCTCGCGGGCGCAGACCAGGAGGGCGTGGAGGCGACGCTCCGGGGCGCGGCCCGCCGGGGCGCCTCGCCCGCTGCTCTCCGCTCCGTCCTGGCCCTCCCGTGCCCGCTCCCCGGCCCTGCGGCGTGCCCGTGCGTCAAGCTGGGCAGGGCGAGGGGCCCGACGTGGGATCGGAGGGCCGCCCTCCCCGCTCCTCCTGCCCCCGTGCCGGTGTCGTTGTCGTCCCTCTCCAGTTGTGCTCGAGGTCCGCTTCTGGACGGGCAGCGCCTCTGCCGCGGCCCCGCAGTCCTCGTGGGCGCCCATGCGCGCCACGGCGAGAGCCGTAAGCCAGAACAGCGGAAGCTTGCTGTAATCGGCGGCGAGCGGGGGGGGGGAAGTGAGAAGGGGCGCGCCTCCTCAGAAGGCTCGGAAATTCCTCGGCCTTCCGAGAAGTTTTCTGAGCGCTCCTCGGAGACACAGAAAACATCTCAGAAGGCCGGAGGGGTTCCGAGAAGCCCCGCCGCCTACTGAGAGGGCCTTCTCCTTGTCACTTCCCCCCCTCGCTCGCCGCCGATATAAGGAATCTTGCTAGAAGGTGCGTCGCCGACGAATTTTGAGCTTCCCGAGATGCCCCCCAGGGCTTCTGTGGTTCCACACGGCCGTGGCAGGGGGGCACCTGCTGACCGGCCGATGCCTTGTTCGACGCACGGGCGGTGGGGGCGTTGGTTAAGGGATGTGTCCAGGGGCTTCAGACCTCTGGTAGGGCGACGAGGCGACGAGATCTATACATATCCACTGCTCCTGGCCAGGCCCATCCTGGGCCCAGGAGCTGTGTATATGCCTCCCTGGCCAGGCCAGGAGGGCGTATACACCGCTCCTGGGCCCAGGATTGGCCTGGCCAGGAGCAGTGGATATGCATAGATCTCGTCGCCCTATCTGGAGGGTTCCGTATCTGATGAGGGCGACGGTGATATCCGTGGCCAATCCACCATTGGCTTTTCCACTGGCTTCCAGTCCCTGGATTCCTCATCGAAGGTTTCCTTATCCAATGCCATGACCGTGCTGTAGAGCATGAGCAGCGACAAGCGTACTGGTAATGAGATCTCATGGCGTCTGGCCTGGGCCCATATCAGCCGAGAAGGTAGGTGACCGAACACGCGTCTGAAGTTGTGACCGAAAACGTAGTGGGACTGAAATTGCGACCGAACTTGAAACTCGTCTTGATTTCAGACCAAGCATTTCGGCGGGCGCGGTCGGACAACTTCGGGCCCCAGCTTGGGTCACACACACATGCGGATTTTCGGGCACCGTTTCGGTCACGACGACTCCCTGATAGAGACCTGCGTGGAGCGTTCGAAAAACGTCTTTGGCTTTGAGGATCGAAGGTGTCGGCATCTCTTCCGCGGCGGAAGGTCGGCGGAAGTGAAGCGAGGCCGCTTCCGCCGGCGGAAGCCGGCGGAAGCTCGGCGGAGGCCTGCGGGAGCGAAACGCTGTCCTCCAAGAGATGACGAGCGAACAACACACGCCCTATACCCATAGGGGGGTCCTTGCGAGGAGGACTGGCTATGGGTATGGGTGCGGGGTGTCTGGCCCTGGGGAACGCTCCCGTTCGAGCGGGGACCCCCAGGCGACAACACGCACCCGTAGCCCTCTCCGACCCCCCTATGGGTATGGGTGTGTGCTGTCGGCTCGTCAAAGAGATGGGCACAGCCTTTGGCTGCCGGATAACCGGGCCCCGCCGCGCGAGGAGGGGCCGCGCCTTCGCAGCACGGGCCGACGCCACGAGCGCCGCAGCGCCGCTGCGGCCCCCCCCCCCTGCCCTCCTGCTAAGTCGGGCCTGTCCCTCGACAGGGGGAATATCCAAAAATAGTAAAGCAGGGTCTGGGGACGGTTCCTCAAGTCTTTTTGAGCTTTTCGGGGGCATGTTGGGGGTATTTTTTAAAATTTTCCGTCCAAGAGCCGCCCGTAGGGGGACATGCCCGACCTGGCCCTCCTGCCCGGCCCGCGCCCCGAGGACGTGCTGACCCCGTGCAGCTCGCTCCGCAGGCCGCGGCGGCCGCCTCGGCTGGCCCACGGGGCCGCTCCCATGCGGGCGGCGCGCGCCGGGGGGTGGGGGGCTCGGTGGCGAGTCGTGGGGGCCAGGTGTGCCCTCGCGGCTCTGTCTTTGGAGCGCGCTGGCGTCGATGAGTGTCTGGGAATCCCTGGACGCCCGAAATGGGTACGGAAAGAATGGGTAGAATGCCCAACAGCAGTGCCTGTTCATTTTGAACAGGATTCGCTGTCCACGCCGCCGCGGCCTGTGTCCATTCGAGGCAGACGGCCGCCTGCCCAACAGCGGCCGCTGTTGGTTTGGGACAACATTTGTTGTTGGGCATTGTGCCCATTCTTTCCGTACCCATGTCGGGCGTTCAAGTAATCGATGGGATAGAGCAGATTTGTCGCCGATTGGCGTCGATGTAGCGTCGGTTTGGCGTCGATGTAGCGTCGATTTAGCGTCGATGAGCGGCGATGAGCGGCGATTCGCAAGAGCCAACACGAGGGTATGGGAGGCTCACATGGGTTGCCGCAGAAGGAGGGCTACGGGGAGGGGGGAAGGCTGCTCCGAAGCAGGCGGTCGCTTAGAAGGCGCTGGCCCTGCATCCGTGGACGAGGCCTGCGCCTTCTAAGAAACCGCCTCCTTTGAGAAGCCTTCCCCCTTCCCCCTGTACCCCCTCTGTGCGCGCCGCCAACCGTTTCTCCGATGTCAAGATGCGCCGGGGCGAGCCGATTTCTCGGGGGCAACGTCAGGAGGGGATGGGCTCAGCCAGGGATGCATCGCCCATTCAGCGCCGCCTGGGGTCCGATGGCCCAGCCCGCCCAGGAGCGTGGAGTTTCGCTGTCGGGTGGTTGTCGCCGATCTATGTGTGACGTGCCACCGATTCCTGGCCGATGTTTCGACCCCCGAGCCGGTCCCCCCCTCACGTTGCCCCTCAATGTCGCACACTGGCACGAGCAGTGTGCCTGGCGTCTTCGGGTGTGTTGAGCCCTGAGCTTTGCAAGTGCCGCGCGCTGCCGCTGTCTGATCAGCGTGCTGCGAAGTCCTACTCTGCGCGTCTGCTCTGGGCAGCGCGAAAGGGCTATAATGAGTGGGCAGGGCAAGGACGTGTTTCACTCATGGTCGAAATACTGACCTGAGACGAGGGTTGAGTCGGGCATGTCCCTCTACATGAGGAGTATTCAAGCATAGTGAAATAATCGTATGGTGACGATTTGTCGCCCTCATTCGACTATTTTCTGAATATCTTTTTGACATTCCTTCATACTTCTTCCAAAATCCGTCTGTAGGAAGACATGCCCGACCTGAGACCAGGGGCCCGTTGGCCAGGGGCAGCGGGCAGGCTGCTACGGACAGCGCCGGCCTCACCTGGTGGGCGGAATGTTCACTTGGCCTCCAACTTTTAGTAGTGTTGCATGTTGCAGAAGTGCGGGCCTCAATTATATATACAATATACACCACCAAGACCGCCATTCCTCCCCCCTTTCTTCCTTCCTCTTCCTCCCCTCTTTCTCAGGAGAGGGAGGGGGTGACGGAGGTGGTGGTGGTGTATATTCTTGGGCCCCGTGAGGAGGCAGCCACGCCATCCCTGTCCCTGTTCGGGGCCGCAGTCCCGTCGAGGCCAAGAGGCCGCAGGCACCGTGGCCCGGACCCGGGACGACCCAGGCCAGGGATGGGGTCGGCGAGTGGTTGCTGGCATCCCGGAGCCACGGCTGCCTCTTCGTGCCGTCTGCGGGTTCCGCCGCCTCGAGTCACGGACCGAGGCCGCGGATCTTACGCAAGGGGAGCTTCGCCTTTCGCCCTCCCCCTTTCCCTCGTGCCTCCTCCTTCTCTCCCCCCCTCTCGCCTGGCATACTGGAGCTTATCCGCTTCGCCCTCCTGGAGGAGAGGCAGAAGCGGCGAACACCATACTCCTTCGGTGGCAAATCATGGGATCCTGGTGTGTCCTGTTAATTCCGTCTGTAGCGTCCATTAGCGTCGACTAGCGTCTGGGAGTCGGCGAGATAGCGCCGATGTAGCGCCGATCTAGCGTCGAATCGCGTCGATTTAGCGTCGATCAGCGTCGACTTCGTGTCGACGAAGGGTCGATTCGCAAGAGCCGACAAGATGGTGTGGGAGGCTCTCATGAGCTGCCGCAGCATGCTCCGCCAGAAGGGGGCGGGCCGGGGAAGGAGCTCCCCCTTCGCTCTGTGCCCGAGTCGCGGGCGGTAAGCCCTCCTCCTCCTCCTCCTCCTCCTCCTCCTCCTCCTCCTCCTCCTCCCTCCTCCTCCTCCTCCTCCTCCTCCTCCTCCTCCTCCTCCTCGCTGTGAGGCCAGGTACGTTTTATTTCTTGGGCGCAGCCCCCTGCCTGCGACCGCGGGTCCGCTCGAGGTCCCCATCCCCCATCGGCGTCCTGCCTCTCGCGGAGGACGTGAGGCCTCTGACCCCAGAGGAGGGGGAGGTACTTGCCCACACCTCTACTCCTTCGCCCGTTTTCCCGTTCTTCGGCCTCCTTGGAGGCCCTCGTCGCCACCGCTGGATTCGCCTCGGAGTCCTGGTCAGAACGCTCCCTGGGAGAGGTCCGGGGAGCAGTGGAGGGGAACGAAAAGTGACAAAAGCACAAAAACTCGGAGGTCCGCGCGGATTTCTCGGATCGGCGCTGGACCCCCCTCCCCGGCGCGCGGAGCGCGCCAGGGGCGGCGCCTGAGGCGCCGCTGGGGGCCCCCAGCGCCGATCCGAGAAATCCGCGCGGACCTCCGAGTTTTTACGTTTTTGCCACTTGTTGTTCCCCTATAGTGGCATCCGCACCTTTTGGTTTCCTCATGGCCTGCGACGGCTCGATGATCTCTCGCCCGATCCGCCTGGCCCCTGTGTCGCCCTCGGCCCCGTCGGGTCTGGTCTGTGGCTGGCGCCCGGGGGTCCCAGGAGCGGCGTCTGGATGCCGAGACTGGTGGCAGAGCCTGCGTCGCAATGGGCTGCCGGGTCGCCGAGGAGGTCTGGGGAGGCCTCCCGGGGTCCTGCAGAGCCCTCTGCGAGAGGCCGGAAGGCGACCAGGCGCGTCGGAGGAGCCTTCCCCTCCCCGCCCCCCCCTTTGCCCTGGGGGAGGGCAGCTGCACAGATCCACCTCGCTCCTCCACGTCCCCCCTGCCAGCAGGAAGGGGGAACACAGTCAGAGGAGGATGTGGAGGAAGGAGGAAGATGGTGGACCTGTAAGACTGCTCCATGCGTATCCCCTGGTGGTGAGGAGAGGAGCGGACTGGTCGTCGCGAGGAGGGGTTCACGCATTCATTTTGTCTGTTACTTTCGACTACGGGCACGGCAGTCCGCAGTAGTCTGGCGCTGGCGCGCGGTGCCGGCTGGTGGAAGCCGGGCAGGGGTGGGCTGGAGAGCAGCGCGGGCGGCGGAGGGGCAAGGTCCTTCCTTCCTTCCTTCCCTCCCTCCTTGTCCTCCTCCTCATCATCCATCCTACTCCTCTTTCCTCATCCCTACTCCTCCTGATTCACCCTCGTCCTCCCTCTCGTTCTCCGCCTCCCCTCTCCTCCTCCGCGTCCGTCCTCGTCGTCCTCTCCTCCCCCCTCCTCCTACTCCTCCTCCCTCGTCCTTCTACCTCCTTCCACTTCACACCCTCCTCCCTGCCTCCTCCCTGCCTTCTCCCTCCTCCTCCTCCCTCCTCCTCCTCCTCCCTCCTCCTCCTCCCTCCTCCTCCTCCTCCTCCTCCTCCTCCTCCTCCCTCCCTCCTCCCTCCCTCCCTCCCTCCCTCCTCCTCCTCCTCCTCCTCCTCCTCCTCCTCCTCCTCCTCCTCCTCCTCCTCCTCCTCCTCCTCCTCCTCCTCCTCCTCCTCCTCCTCCTCCTCCTCCTCCTCGCTCCGCTTTTCCCCCTGTCGAAATTGCGCGCGGGAGGAGGAGGATGACGAGGAGGAGGAGGAGGAGGAGGAGGAGGAGGAGGAGGAGGAGGAGGAGGAGGACGAGGAGGGCGAGGAGGAAGAGGAGGAGGATGTCGGTGGAGGATGAGCCAATGGTCAGAATATTTGGAAATTTATCAATCGATGTCTTATGATCGTCACCCGCCTCCCCCCCGCAGTTCTGGTGCACCTCCATCTACCACTCCCTGGCTTCCCGTTATCGAGTCACTGATCGCGCCCTTCCTCCCCTCCTCTCCCTATTCGCCGCCAAGGGATACCGTGCCGCGAGTTCGAGTCAGCTCCGAGGTGAATCATACCATCGCTGGCGCTGGCAGCCAGGGCGTGTCGGGAGTGGGAGCGAGGGAGGGAACCGGGCGGCCTCGGGAAAGGCGGGAACGACTCCGAGCTCCAACGTCACGACCCTTTCACCGCGCGGGCCCGACCCCTCCTGCGGGAGCCTCTCTGCCGTCCTGGGGTGCTTGCCAGGCGCCTCTGGAATCGCGGCAGGCCCACCCGCAGGTCCAGAGCTTGACGGGCGGACCGTCTCGATGTTCTGGAGGCCTGGGCTGGCCCATGCGTCTCTGGTCAGAGCCAGGCACTCGATGCGATCCCCTCCCAGGGGCTATCATGGCAGGTCTTGTTCGGGGCTGCGTTCCGCCGTGGCCGCGGCAACCGCCCAGGAGGAGCAGGAGAATGAGGAGGAGGCTGATGCAGTGCGGGCACTCTCAGCGGGTTTGCGAGAGCATGTGCGCCACCTTTTATAGCCTCTGCAACAGAGCACACACCACTCTCAGGGAGGGGTGCGGGCCGGATCTCATCATGCCACCTGCTCAGGGAAGATGGCGCCCGACAGTCGAGCGCAAACTCACTCGATGTTTCCGACGACTTTGACAACTAGAATGCAGTTCGAAGGCCCGACTCGGCGTGCGCCAACCCACTGCGCAGCTACATTTTCTTGGCCAGACAGGGAGGCCCAACTTTCGCGACTGACTATTGCGAGAAACACAGAAAGTCTGAGGGCGGGGGCTGACCAGCGGACGCTGAACCCAAAGAGAGGGAGAGCGAGAGGCTCATGACAGCCCAGGAGAGTGCGGGAGCTGTGAATGGGCCGAGCAGGCCCCCCAGAAAGAGGAGTAGTTCAAGCAGGGCGCAGCAACGAGTGCAGCACCCGCGGTCTCAGAAGCCTAACTGGTGCTGTACTTAAGCGATGGTGATCTAAAGCCACGTGGGTGGCATCGCAGCATGATCGAGCATGATCTGCTTCTCCGCAGCGGCGCTGGACGACAGCACCCGTCAGACGAGGTCACGGCCGCGGCAGCACTGCTCATCGACTGCTCCAGGGACGGCTCGCGAGCCGTGCCGAAGCTTCCTGACTGCGCCTGGCCGCTGCGAAGAAGCCGAGGCCTTCCTCGGAATCTCGGACAGCACGCAGAAGGCGAAGACCGTTCGAGACCGTTCGAGAGGTCGGCGTGCAGAAGAGGGGTAAGAAGATGAAGGGGAGGAGGGGTCGGAGGAGGAGTCGGCGAAGGAGGAGGCTGAGGAGGAGGAGGAGGAGGAGGAGGAGATGGAGGAGGAGGAGGAGGAGAGAGCAAGAGGGAGGTGGAGGAGGAGAAAGAGAAGGAGGAGGAGGAGGAGGAAGAGGAGGAGGAACAGGAGGAAGAGGAGGAAGAAATCAAAGAAGAAGCAGAAGAGGAGGAGGAGGAGGAGGAGGAGGAGGAGGAGGAGGAGGAGGGGACGTGACCTTCAGGCTTCGAGGACAGGGGCTCCCAGGCGCGGTGACAGGTGCCTGGGTCCTGGTGTTGAGTAAGACCTGGGAGCGTGTAGGATGACCATCAACTGGGGCGACTGTGTTCGTGCACCCCTAGTTCATGATCTTCCTGCAGGCTCCCCAGGGCTTACTCGCACCACCCATTTTTTATGTTTTTGTTATGCTGCATCGTGCTTGTACGTTGCTGCATCATGCATGTAACCATGTAGCCAGGAGGAGGAGGAAAAGGAGGAGGAGGAGGAGAGGGACAAGGAGAAGGACGAGGACGAGGAGGGTCCGTAGCCATTTTAGCTCAAGCACGAAGCCGACGCCCTGCGGTTTCGTGCTTGGCTGCAGCCAACGGGCTGGCCCGAGTGTTTTGTGGCCAGCAGGTGGCCCCTTTTTGTGCAACTCGCAGCGCATGGCTCCCCCGAAGTCCCGTTCCAGCAGTGCCGCGCGGTATTGGGGCGGGCAGACGTGGACATGCGCAGCCAAGAAATGCAATTTCCCCAGCTATTTCGGATGGCGGCGCACGTGCCAGTGCTGTGGTGCCGACAAGCCCGTCCCGGAGGCCCTTGGAATTCGTTCAAGGGCTGAGTGGGGTGCGGGCAAAGGCGCCGCCGTTGTCAAGGCCGACGTCATGCTGGAGGACGAGCAGATCCACGCCTTCGCTGCGTTCGACGATCTGCAATTTGCAGCTCTCGTGGCGCTGTTGTCCAGCCAGCAGCGTGTACGCATCGTGGCGCAGCGGGCGGCCAAGTCTGACGACCCAGCAGCTGTTTCCAAGGAAGCAAATCAGGAGCGCGATTTCCGCAAGGCCAAGGTCGTCAAGCTGGCCGATGCCCTGGATAAGGCCAAAGGCAACCTCTCTAAGCAGGTCCTGCATGTGGCTCAGCTCCAGGCGGAGCATGACGAGATGCAGGCCAAGGTGAAGGATGCCGCCAAGCGCGCCGCCGACGCGTACGGCCAGTTCTCAGGAGGTGGTGCAGCTCCTGATGTTCTTGCTGGCGCTGGTGACCATCCTCCTCTTGCGCATGACCCTGCAGCTGGCCTACGTGCGCAGCTAGTGTCGCTGAGCTACGAGGCAACGGTGTTGGCGGACCTCGGCAAACCCATTGCGGCTCGTGACACGGTGGTTGCCCAGAGACAACAGGTGGCGCAGGACGTCAAGGCCCCGTCCGATGTTGCTGGTGCTGCTGGTGATGATCGTGGCGGTGCTGTCATCAACCTCGGTTCTGGCAAGGACGCGAAGATGGCTGACCTCTCCTTCTCTTACTTCGACGGTGACTGGACCGACAAGCTCGTTAACGACGCAGGAGGAGGTGATGAAGCTGACGACGCCTCTGAGGCCAAGAGGGGCCCCGGCAGGCTGTTCAGGCCACGCTTGAAGAAGCCCTTGAGCGCGCCAAGAAGGCGCGCTGCAGTACCACCGACCTACCAAAGTCGTATCTTTAGCCTGAGTGAGGAGTCTCGGGCGCGGCCCCGACGTTTCTGGACAGTTACCACCTGAAATGTCACAGAGAGTGCTGGGCTTGACGTGTTCCTTTCCTCTCCTCACTCCCAGCGGGCTGACGTGCTTGCTGATCAGGAAACTCATACCGTCGAGACTGGTGCGCAGGAGGCTGCAGTACGAGCACAGGGTCGACGAGCCCAACTTTTTCCTGCTGTCCCTACTGGGCGTGGGCGTACCTCTGGGGGCCTCATGCTTGCTACTTCCAAACACGTGGTTTATCGAGAGAAGAGGGCTACTCGGATGTTTTGGTGCCTGGTCGCGATGGCTTGTTGCATCTTGGAGGCGTTCTACCCGGGGGTGTTCTGGCCGCCAGCATCAGTTTTCATCTTAGTGTTGGTCTTGCCCCGCAAAGCTGGAACATCCTGTGTGACCTGGGGGGGGGGGGGGGGCACTTAATGCTATTGGAATGCCTTTTATTATGATGGGTGTCTTTAATATGGAACCTGATATGCTAGACTACAGCGGCTGGGTCTCAGCCCTAGACGCTCCCATCGATGCTGCAGACGAAGGGGCGTGCCGTCCCGCGGATCGCGTAGTTGACTATTACGTCGTCAGCCGCGGGCTCGCAGCTGGAGCCCATGCGACTGTGCTTAGCGACGTGGCCACGGCGCCGCACTACCCTATCAAGCTCACGCTGGCTTGTACGAAGGACTCGCGCCGTGTCAGGGTTGCGAAGGTTCCGAGGCGTTCCCCGATTGAGGTCCCTGCGTGGCCCAGGGATCGGCCCGCTGAAGGCCGGTGGGATCAAGCGCATGTGGACGCGCAGTCTGGGGGCATCGCGGCGTCGTGGGAGTCCTTTTGCAGGCTGCGGAGCTCGAGTTTTTCAAGGCGCACCAGATTGAGGAAGAAGCTGCTTCGAGCTATTTGGGGAGAGGGGGCCAGATCGAGTTTTCCTGGAGTAAGCCTGGGCGACCTGGACCGCCTGCTTTCCCGAGGGTTAGCCTTGTGGCCACCTGGTGGCGCTCCGTCGGGGCGTTGTTTTCGGAGTTTGCCAGGCCGCGCAGTTCTTCCAGGGCGTTGCAGCTCTGTCGGGCAGCCCGTCGTCTTCAGGGATCGAAGCGCGCGTCGAGTCAATATGCCGTCTGCTTCTGCCGCGTGCTCGACTTGTTCGCGCGCCCCGACATGCTCTACTCCCTGAATGCCTGTCTGTCTACTCTTGCGCGTCAGCATGCTGATCTGTCATGTCACGTCGAGAGCGCGCCGCGCAGAAGATGGCGGGCTGGGAGCAGTGGGCCAAGACACACTCAGTGGACGGAGCGGCAGCACTTGTTCGATGCGTGCATCTTCCTGGTGCATGGCAGTCTTCCTGCGTTGTGCAGTACATGCCCGCCAACCGCGTGCAAGAGATAGCTGTGCTCGTGGCCGAGTGGAAGCAACGGTGGCGGGCTGGAGCCAAAGACTCCCCCTCCAATGGCCCGAAGACCTCGGTGAACGACACCCCCCCCGACCCTGGACCGTTTGAAAAGGGTCCCGGGCGCGTTCCCTGCGGGGGCGGGATGTGGGCTTGACCAGCTGCCGCCAAGACAACTTTTGAGGCTCCCAGACGGAGCGCTCGAGATTTTCTGCCAGCTCGTTTCGGCGATTGAGCGCCTTGCCACCTGGCCGCCTATGAGTACCAGAATGGTGTTCATGATGGCGGAGTACGCCCGCTTGGCTGACTCCATTGTTTCTCTCGCGTGCAATCGCGCATCAGACGCGACCTCCTCCAGCAGTGGCAAAAGAGCAACTATCGAGACTTCTGGTGGGCCGCTCGTGGGCAATCATCGGATTTGTCGGTTCGGCTGCAGGCGGGGCGGGCTGAGTGCCATGCTGATTCGGGCAGCGACGCGGGCCGGCCTCCTCCTCGACCTCAAGAATGCTTTCGAGCTTGTTCGGCGCTCGCGCCTCATCGAGGAAGCTATCAGGACGCGCTTTTCCTTTTGGCTGATGAAGATGCTTGCGCTGGCATATCGCGCACCGCGCGTCATCGAGCTGCAGGGCCTCTGCAGGAAGCCCATCCTGGTCGATCAGACCATTGTGCCTGGCTGCCTTATTGCGACCTGCCTCCTTCAGTTCATGCTGGTGGAGCTCCTCGACGTCGCAGAGAATATCCCGCAGTAGTTATTGCGGGATTTGTTGGTGATAATGGGCTGCAGAGGCGCGGTGCTGCTAGGCGTGTTATTGATGATGTATCTGGGGCTGGTGCATTGCTTAAGCATGAGCTGAATGGGGGTCGACCCCGTCGTCGCCCTTGGTAAATTCAGAGTGCTAGCCGGTGCCCCAGCTATTCAGCGCCCCCCTGCAGTCCAGGCTCTTATCCGTCAGGGCTCTTGGGGCCCATTCGGAGCGCAACCCCGGGGGGGATTCTTCAGCCGGAAGAGAAGCGAGACGCCGCGCGCGTGCTGCGCGCACACCTGTGGCAAAGGCGAAGCTCAAGCGCATGGTGCACTTGCAAGGAGCGCATGCGCGCAAGAAGACACTGCGGCACATGGCGCGCGCATCCATCGAGACCACGGTCACATGTGGCACGGCTCTAGTGTGGGGGGGCTTGAGACTATCCGTACTATGGCTGCTGCTTCTCTTGGGGCTAAGGCTGCTGGCAGATCCAGACCGCGGGCCTTGCTTCTTGCGCCGAGCCCCAATATCGACCCCATCTATCGTGCCACTTTGGAGCCCGTCAAGGCCTTCATGCAAGTGATCTGGGGGGGCCTCATGCCCATCGAGACCCTCGGGCATGGTTTAGCTGCTGCTTCCGCTCGCCTGGGGTCCCACAGCCCCCCCTGGCAGGCCATCGAGGTGCCCTTCTCCGCGCTCTGGGCCTCCCTCAATCGGGTAGGTATTGATGTTGGCTGTTTGTATTCCTGGAAGTTCCCCGAATGGCCAGGTGGTCGACCCCGCCCAGCTGTGCCCCAGATCCGTTCATGCGCTGGTCGAGAGGGCCATCGTCTCCTGGCAAATGCAGAAGTCTTCCGAGCATTTCGAGGTTCCAGAGTTTCTCGAGGGCATTTGGATGGAGCCGTTGCGTTCGTTTTACTTCCAGGCTGCTGTCGGCCCGGGAGGCTGCCTACCTTCGGTCGATGGTGATCGGGGCCCAGTGGCCTCATGCCAGACAGTTCGAGCACGGCTGGATCCAGGGCCCCCTCTGTATTGTCTGTGAATCCTTTCCAGGCGCACTCACCCACAGGCATGCGGAGTGTGAGCGTATCTCCGACCTTGTCGCGCCCGTGCCGCCGCTCGTGAGTGTCTTTGCCGGCAAAGCCAAGGGCAACAAGCTGTTTGAAGTATTCCTCGAGCGACTTGTGCTTGCCGAGCCAGCTGCGCCGCCCGACCTCATTCAGTTTCCAATGCAGCCCTACCTCCAATGGCAAGGAGACCCCATGAGGTTCACTGGGGACTTCTTCCTGGACGGGTCTTGTTTCGGGGAGTTACCGCACTATCCAGTGGCAGGTTTTGTTGCTGTTGCGTTGCGTCCGCAGGCTGAGATTGGCGCGCGTACTGCTACGGGGTTCCTCACAGGGCCGCATCAGGACATCGACGGAGCCGAGCTGTTTGCATTGTACATTGCGTTGCTTCATGCCGTACTTCCTGTTGCGATTTTCTCTGGCTCCAGCTTCGCGGTCCAGGGCGTCAAACTACTGGGGGGGAGGGGGGGCGCCACTTCCGCACGGCATGCATGGGCCTACCTCTGGAGGCTTGTTTGGCAGAAGATTCACGATTGGGGCGATGGATGATTCGCCCTGCCCAAAGTCCGAAGTCACGTCGAGAGGCAGCAGGTCCTGGACGGAGCGCAGATGGCTCGCCTCGCCGAGGGTAACAAGCTGGCCGACCTTGCTGCCAAGTCTCGTGCTCATCAGAGGAACCCCCCCGTGGCTTCTCGCCAGCTCATCCAACAACATCAGAAGTTCGCCAAGGGCTCGGGTATCTGGGTTTCCAGCGTTGGGGCGGAATTGTCTGAGAAAGATTGCCTGCATCGTTGGTGTCGCGCCCGAGATCCTGAGGCCCCCCCTCTTGCGCTCGGCAAGGCCCAGCCGCCCACGATGCAGGGACGCGCAAAAGCCACACATCAGATGTACGTTCGTTGTCCGTGGTGCCAAGGTGCGCAGGTTGCGCGCGCTCTTGGCTCCCATTCTGCTTTGCCCCACTAGGTCTATATGTTGCAGTGCTTGTGGCTCTTTCAGCTCCAGGGGGCTCGCAGGGGGCCTCGCCTCTCCGTGCCCTCCTGTAGCCCCCAAGTGGGGCAAGACCGTGGGCTCCTGGTTGGCCGAGGCGAGATTCGACATTGGCAATCTTATCTATAAGATTGCAGAGCTCGAGGCTCTGTGACTTCCGTCCAGCGCGGGCGGATACGGCACATTTTATTGCGCCCGGGCATTCCCCCGCCGCCGGTCGCCGGTCCGTCCCAGGCCCGCGCGCGGCGGCGTCTCGCCCCCCTGCCTGGTTGCCGGTTCGTCCGAGGCTGGCGCTGGGCGGGCCGCGCGCCCGTGCTCGCGGGTGGCGTTCGGGCGCGCCGCTCGCGCGCGTCTGTCACTGCGCGCTGGCTTTTTTCCCAGCCCTCCTTGGTTGGGTATTCGTTTTGAATAGAGCACTGCGGTCGCGTCTTTCTCTTCCTCCCCCACCTTTTTGTTCCGCTTCCGTCTTGTCTCCTCTTGTCTTGTGCGTACCTCGTGTGCGTTTGTGTGTGTGCATCCTGGCTGCGGTGCCTCTCGTGCGCGCGTGCGTGTGTGTGTGCGCGTGTGCATCTTGCCGCCCCTGGGGGGCTGCGATCTGCGACGGTGTCGCCACTTGCGAGGGCTGCTGGTGGGTCCAGCGGACTGAGGCACAGCGGGGATCTGAGTGGGACCTCGCCGTCCCTAGGGGGCTGCGATCTGCGACGCTGTCGCCGCATTCGAGGGGCGCTGTTTGGTCCAGCGGACTGAGGCGCCGGGACCTCGCCGTCTCTGGGGGGCTGCGATCTGCGACGCCGTCGCCACTTTCGAGGGCTGCTGGCGGGTCCTGCGGACTGAGGCACCGCGGGGATCTGAGAGGGACTTCGCAGTCCCTGGGGGGATGCGATGTGTTACGCTGTCGCCACTTTTAAGGGCTGCTAGTGGGTCCTGCTGAGTGAGGCACCGCGGGGATCTGAGCGGGGCCTCGCCGTCCCTGGGGGGCTGCGATCTGCGACGTTGTCGCCGCTTTCGAGGGCTGCTGGTGGGTCCTGCGGACTGAGGCGCCCAGGTGACCTGCGCGAGACCTCGCCGCGCCTGGGAGGCTGCGATCTGCGACGGTGTCGCCACTTGCGAGGGCTGCTGGTGAGCCCAGCGGACTGAGGCACCGCGGGTATCTGAGCGAGACCTCGCCGTCCCTGGGGGGCTGCGATTTGCGACGCCGTCGCCACTTTCGAGGGCTGCTGGTGGGTGCAGCGGACAGGCGCCGCGGGGACCTGAGCGAGACTTCGCCGTCCTCTGGGTGCTGCGATCTGCGACGTTGTCGCCACTTTCGAAGGCTGCTGGTGGGCCCTGCGGAGCGAGGCACCGCGGGGACCTGCGCGAGACCTCGCCGTCCCTGGGGGGCTGCGATCTGCGACGCTGTCGCCGCTTTCGAGGGCTGCCCGTGGGCCCTGCGGGGTGACGCACCGCGGGGTCCGAGCGAGACCTCGCCGTCCCTGGGGGGCTGCGATCTGCGACGCTGTCGCCGCTTTCGGGGCTGCTGGCGGGTCCTGCGGAGTGAGGCAGCCCGGGGGTCCGAGCGAGACCTCTCCGTCCCTGCGGGGCTGCGATTTGTTACGCTGTCGTCACTTTCGAGGGCTGCTGGCGGGTGCCGCGGAGTGAGGCGCCGCGGGGATACGGGCGAGACCTCGCCGTCCCTGGGGGGCGGCCATCCGCGACGCTGCCGCCGCTTTCGAGGGCTGCTGGCGGGCCCTGTGGAGTGGGGCACCGCGGGGATCTGAGCGGGACCTCGCCGCCCATGGGGCGCCCTGGAGAGCTGCTGCGGGATGCGTTAGGCGCAGCGGGCGCGTGGCGCAGCCAGCGGAGTGATTTGTGAAACAGACCATCTGCAGGGCGGTGGCCATCGCGTTGCGCCCGCGCGTATCCTGCGGGAGCTTTCAAGAGCTGCCGCGGGATACGTTGGGCGCAACGGGCGCATGGCACAGCCAACGGTGGTGATTTGTTTTTGCGTAGCTCATTCTTCTCTTGCGCAGGGCGTCTGGAGCTCCGACCACCTTATTCCGCGTCGCGCCCCCCCCCCCCCCCCGGCGCCCCCAGCGCCAGAGTGGGGCCCCCGCGCCGCGGCTCTCCGCCCCGAGCCCCCCCGCACCCTCAGCGCCCCATCGGGGGCGCCGGCCGCTGCTTTGTCCGCCGCGAGCGCTTTATTCCGCGTCGCCCCCCCCCCCTCCCCCCCTTTTCCCCGCGTTCGCAGCGCCAGAGTGGGGCCCCCGCGCCGCGGCTCTCTGCCCCGAGCGCCCCCGTGCCCCCAGCGCCCCGGCGGGGGCCCCGCCCGCTGCCCTCTCCGCCGCGAACGGCTCTATTCCGCGTCGCCCCCCCGCCCCCGCGCCCCCGGCGCCAGAGTGGGGCCCCCGCGCCGCGGCTCTCTGCCCCGAGCCCCCCCGCTTCCCCAGCGCGCCAGCGGGGGCCCCGCCCGCTGCCCCTTCCGCCACGGATGCTTTATTCCGCGTCGCGACGCACACCGCCCCCCCCACTTCCCTCCCGCGCCCCCAGCGCCCCAGTGGGGGTTCCGCCCCGTGCCCCCTCCGCCCCAACAATTTCATTCCGCGTCGCGACGCGCGCCGCCCCCCCCCCCCGCCCCCAGCGCGCCAGTTGGACCCTCGCCCCGTGGCCCTCCGCCCCGGGCCCCGCCTAGTGCCCCCTCCGCCCCGACCGTTTTATTCTTCGTCGCGACGCTCGCCACCTCGCCCCCCTCCTCTCCGCGCTCCCGGCGCCCCAGTGGGACCTCCGCCCCGTGCCCCCTCCGCTCAGCGCAATGTATTCCGCGTCGCGGCGCGCCCCCCTCTCCCCACTTAGGATTTGGGCCCAGTTGCAAGGCCCCGAGGGGCGATGTCTCTCCCCCTCTTCCCCCCTCCTCCTCCGCCTCCTCCTCCTCCCCCTCCTTTTTTTGTGCAAGAGCCATGGCACACGTGCCACTTGTATCTTGACTGGGGGCCTGCGAGCTTTCCGATTGCTGCTCGCAAAGTCACATGCGTCCATGTTGCGTCATCGCCCCTGTTGGAGCACTCCTGATCTACGTATGCCCCGGATTGCGCAAGGCCCGAGTACGTCGCCATGGGAATTTCTCGAGCTAGGTCAGATGTGCAGTCTTCTTCATGTTGTTGTTGTTGTTGTTGTTGTTGCCTCCCTGCACACGCGAGGAGGCCGCCGTCGGCGGCCTCGAGGTTCGCCGCAGTCTCCGTCGGGCGTCAGGGAAGTCACCCGTCGGAGACAGAGGCCCTGCGGCGGGGCGAACGCACTGCCTCCGCCTCCTTTGCTGTGCCCAGGACGAGAACGATGACGAGGAGGAGGAGGAGGGAGGAGAAGGGGGGGAGGAGGAGGAGGAGGCGAATGAGGAGGAGGAGGAGGAGGGCGAGGAGGAGGAGGAGGAACAGGAGCAGGATGAGGAGGAGGCGGAGGCGGAGGCGGATGATGATGTTGATGCTGATGTTGATGTTGATGCTGATGTTGATGGTGATGATGATGCTGACGTTGCGGATGATGGTGATGATGATGATGAGGATGATGATGAGGGTGATGATGATGATGATGATGATGATGCTGCTGCTGCTGCTGATGATGATGATGATGATGATGCTGATGATGATGATGATGATGCTGATGCTGATGCTGATGCTGATGATGATGATGATGCTGATGATGATGATGATGATGATGATGATGATGATGATGATGATGATGATGATGATGATGATGATGATGATGATGATGATGATGATGCTGACTGACGATGATGATTCTGCGGATGATGCTGATGATGCTGATGATGCTGATGATTAGGACGGGGCGGAGGAGCAGGCTGAGGAGGATGAGGAGTTTGATGGGGGAGGAGGATAAGGAGGGGGGCGGAGGAGGAGGAGGAAGAGGAGGAGGAGGAGGAGGAGGAGGAGGAGGAGGAGGAGGAGGACGAGGACGAGGACGAGGACGAGGAGGAAAAGGGGGAGGAGGAGGAGGAGGAGGAGGAGGAGGAGGAGGAGGAGGAGGAGGAGGAGGAGGGGACGGAGACGGAGGAGGAGGAGGAGGAGGAGGCGGAAGGGGGGGGAAGAGGGGGAGGAAGGGTAGGAGGAGGAGGAGGAGGAGGAGGATGAGGAGGAGGAGGAGGAGGAGGAGGAGGAGGAGGAGGAGGAGGAAGAGGAGGAGGAGCAGGAGGAGGAGGAGGAGGAGGAGGAGGAGGAGGAGAGGAGGAGGAGGAGGAGGAGGAGGAGGAGGAGGAGGAGGAGGAGGAGGAGGAGGAGGAAGGGAGGGAGGAGGAGGAGGAGGAGGAGGAGGAGGAGGAGGAGGAGGAGGAGGAGGAGAGAGGAGGAGGAGGAGAGGAGGATGGGGAGGAGGAGGAGGAGGAGGAGGAGGAGGAGGAGGAGGAGGAAATGGAGGAGGAGGAGGAGGAGGAGGAAAAGGAGGAGAAGGCTGGGAGGAGGAGGATGGGAGGAGACTCGCGGGAAGTGCCGGCGCCGCGTTGTAGAGCGACGGCAGAATGCCGTGTTTCAGCTCGGACTGGCACGGCTGTCCAGAGCGCTTTCTTTCCCTAGGGCAGGGCGGCCGTGCACCTCCGCCCGGGCCCGGGCCCCCCCCCCCAGATGGGGGAGGGCGCGGACCAGTAGGGGGGGGAAGGGGATGAGGGAGGAGGAAGGGTAGGCGGAGGAAAAGGAGGAGGAAAAGGAGGAGGATGATGATGAGGAGGAGGAGGAGGAGGAGGAGGAGGAGGAGGGCGAGGACGAGGAGGAGGAGGAGGGGGAGGTCGAGGTCGAGAAGGGAGGAAGAGAGAAAGAGGGAGGAGGTGGAGGCGGGAGGAGGGAAACGGAGGAGGAGGATGAGGAGGAGGAGGAGGAAGTGGGTGATGATGATGATGAGGAGGAGGAGGAGGAGGCGGAGGAAGAGGAGGAGGAGGACCAGTGCAAACCCCAGAGTCACCAACGATGTTGGAATAATCAATCCTTCCAAATTCCTTCTTCATAGGCCCCTGCAATGGTTCAGTTCCATTGGTGGAACTTTTACTTTGGAAGACAACTGTTTGACAACCCTGAAGCATGCCAAAACATGTTTGGCGATATTCCAACGCCGCGAATCAACCTGGCCGTTGCGTATTGACAATCCTGAGTCGTGCCAGATCACAGCTCCCGGGACTTCAACGCGGCGAATCAACATAATTGTTGCGCCTGCATGTTCCTGAAGCCTTCCAGAACTTTTTTCTGACACGTCGATCATGTGGACCTCTTGCAAATGTCTAAAAAGAATGTAGCGGTGCTAATGCGCGAGCCACATTTTGAAAAGGAGCCGCCTCCAAGACGTGAGGCTGTCGCCACGCGTTAAATCCAGTACGCGCCGCACTTAGGCGAGAACCGCATTTTGAAACCCACCCGATTTAAATCAGCGAAGCTCTTGCAAATGTTTAGAACGAGTGTGCGCCGCGCGCAAGCGAAAACCACATTTTGAAAACGGCCCGCCCTCAATCCGTGAAGCTCGTGTTGCAAATGTTTGAAACCACTGTGCGCCGCGCTAAGGCGAGAGCCACATTTTGAAAACCTCCCCCGCCCTCAATCCGTGACGCTCCTGCAAATGTTTGAAACGAGCGTGCCGAGCCTCATTTTGGAAACCACATGCCTTCAATCCGCAAAGATATTCCAAACGTTTTAAAACGAATGTGCGCGGCGCTAAAGCGGGAACCACATTTTGAAAACCATTTGCACCAAATCCTCAAACATAGTTGAAGTTTTAAAACGAATGTGCGCGGCGCTAAACCGAGAGCCACATTTTGAAGACGACCCGCCCTCTATCTGTGAAGTGGTTGTCAGTTTCGAAGCTTCAGAGTCATAAGTGGCTGCGACATGCCATGCCCGCCCCGCCCTAATAACTGGCCTCGGGGTGCGAATGGAGGTAGAGGAGGAGAAGGAGGCGGAGCAGGAGGAAGAAGACCAGTAGGGAACCTAATATTGTTAGTACGAATGGTACGAGTAACACGAAGACGAGGAGGACGAAGCAGAGGACGAATAATAAGAGTAACACGACCAATAATAATGCTAATTCTAGACGCTTCGCGTATCCCCACCAGCCCGTCCAGAATAGGCGAGTAGAGGGTCGTCCTGAGGGGCTTTTCGGCGTCTTGGGTGCCTCGGGGGGGGCCTTTGTGGGCCGTTCGGGATCCTCTTTGGGGCCTCCTTGGGGGGTCTCTTGGGGCCTCTTGGGGGTCTCTTGGGGGCCTCCTGGGGGGCTCTTGGGGGGCCTCTTGGGGCCATCTTGGGGCCATCCTGCGGCCTCTTGGGGCATCCTGGGGGCCTCTTGTCAAAGAAAGCGGACGCACTAATTAGCGTCGCTCCTGGAAAGCCTCTGAAATCGCCTCCTGAACCGCTCTTGGAGGGCTCTTGGAGCGCTCTTGGGCGCTCTTTGCGCCGTCTTCGGGCTTTCTTGGGCCCTTCTTGGAGCTATCTTGAGCCATCTTGGAGCTATCTTGATGCCTCGGGTGGGCATCGGAAGCGAAAGCGCGAGAACGCCAAACACATTGATTATCCCTAGGGTTTTGAAACATGTTGGCTTCTTTGGGGCATCCGAGGGGAGCTCTAGTGGACACTTAGAGCCGTCTTGGGGCGGTCTTGGAGCGTCTTGGAGTATCTTCGGAACCATCTTGAGGCATCTTGCGCTATCCTGAACCATCTTGGAGGCGATCTTGGGCTCCCTGAGGCCCTCTTGGAGTCGTCTTGGCTCATCTTGGACGCTCCAACGCGTCGCGCTCCCCCCCCCCCTGTCCAGGTCAGTGGGGAGGGGGTGGGGGGAGGGGTAAACCCCTCCCCGAAGGGGAAGAAGGAGGGGTGGAAGAAGAAACGCTCTAAACCACCGACGCCCAGAGGGCTGGTGGGATTAAAGTATTAACCAGAAGCGTAATAATGAAACAAGGGTAACAAACTAGACATAGTAATGCGATTTGTAATCATAATACGAAGAACAGGAGGGGACGGAGGAGGAGCCACACGAACAATCATAACACTATTAGTAATAATACTAATAAGGATTCCAATAGCAATAATAACCATAACACTACTAATAATAACAATAATCATACTACCAACACCACAATACTAATGACCATACTAGTAAGAATAGTAATACTACTAATAATGATACCACGAATAAGAATCATGCTAATAATACTCATGATAACAATAGTAGTAATAATAGTAGTAATACGAATGCTAATACGAATATTAATATTAGTAATAATAGTAGTACTAATAGTAGTAATAATAGTAGTACTAATAGTACTACTAATATTAGTGGTAGTAATACTATTACCAATGATACGAATACGAATGATAATAATAGTAGTAATAATAATACTAGGAATACTACGAATAATCTGCATAACACTTAAAAGAAAGGAGGAGGACGAGGAAGAGGAAAAGACGAAAAAGGTGGATGAGCAGGAGGAGGACGATAAGGACGAGGAGGAGGAGGAGGAGGAGGAGGTCGAGGAGGGAGGAGGAGAGGAAGAGGGAGGAGGTGGAGGCGGGAGGAGGGGGAGGAGGGAGGAGGGAGGAGGAGGAGGGAGGAGGGGGGGAAGTGTGTAATCACGCAGCAAAAAAGGTTAAACATGGATTAAACATTGTTGACGTTGTACCTGCAGTGCTTCACCATTGGAAAGGGTATTCTCCAGATTAAACCTCTCTACATCTGAATCGCCCCTCTGGCGACCATGTCGCCTCTTCTCTATCTCCGCGGCGCATGCTCTTTTCACTTCCTGAACCCCGTGTTCGAAATATTCTCGCCCTGGGGCTGGCCATCTACGGAGGCGCAGTCGCTCCTTTCATTTGCCATTTTTTTTTGTTATCGGGGGTTACTGTTTGAAGTTGCGCCGTCATCTCTGCAATCGACCTGTGTTCCAAGCCAGTTCCACAGTCTTTCACGTTATGGACGACGTTTCGTCAGGCTGCTCATGGGGGCTGGGTCTTGTAATTTTAGTTTGGCCGCCCTCATCTCGCCCTGCTGTCTGATTATTGAGCCACCCGGTTATTGAGCCACCTCCCCTCGCTCTTCGGGTGTTTTTGCTCCGAAGGTTGTTTTGTTTCAGGCTGCTGGCTCTCAGGTTACGTCGGCTCCTTTTTCAGATACGAGCGCTTTCTTGCTATGAATCCCTCCTGCCCTAGTTTTGCAATGTTTCTGGCTCTGGAGGCTTATTTTTCCAGCTCTGCTGGCCTGTCTGGTTTTCGAAGTGTTCTTTTTCGTTCCGCAGGCTTGCTTGTTCAGTGTGCGTGTTTCTCTTGCCCTGCAGGCTTTCTGGCTCAGGTCGCTCTTCACTCGAGCTCTGATCTAGGGCGATTGCTTCTCACACGCTGCGGGCTGTCTTGTTTCGTCGGTTCCTTCTCCGGGGTCTGCAGGCGCTCTCTTCAACAACAAGAACAACACAACTAATAATAACAATAATCATACTACCAACACCACAATACTAATGACCATACTAGTAAGAATAGTAATACTACTAATAATGATACCACGAATAAGAATCATGCTAATAATACTCATGATAACAATAGTAGTAATAATAGTAGTAATACGAATGCTAATACGAATATTAATATTAGTAATAATAGTAGTACTAATAGTAGTAATAATAGTAGTACTAATAGTACTACTAATATTAGTGGTAGTAATACTATTACCAATGATACGAATACGAATGATAATAATAGTAGTAATAATAATACTAGGAATACTACGAATAATCTGCATAACACTTAAAAGAAAGGAGGAGGACGAGGAAGAGGAAAAGACGAAAAAGGTGGATGAGCAGGAGGAGGACGATAAGGACGAGGAGGAGGAGGAGGAGGAGGTCGAGGAGGGAGGAGGAGAGGAAGAGGGAGGAGGTGGAGGCGGGAGGAGGGGGAGGAGGGAGGAGGGAGGAGGAGGAGGGAGGAGGGGGGGAAGTGTGTAATCACGCAGCAAAAAAGGTTAAACATGGATTAAACATTGTTGACGTTGTACCTGCAGTGCTTCACCATTGGAAAGGGTATTCTCCAGATTAAACCTCTCTACATCTGAATCGCCCCTCTGGCGACCATGTCGCCTCTTCTCTATCTCCGCGGCGCATGCTCTTTTCACTTCCTGAACCCCGTGTTCGAAATATTCTCGCCCTGGGGCTGGCCATCTACGGAGGCGCAGTCGCTCCTTTCATTTGCCATTTTTTTTTGTTATCGGGGGTTACTGTTTGAAGTTGCGCCGTCATCTCTGCAATCGACCTGTGTTCCAAGCCAGTTCCACAGCCTTTCACGTTATGGACGACGTTTCGTCAGGCTGCTCATGGGGGCTGGGTCTTGTAATTTTAGTTTGGCCGCCCTCATCTCGCCCTGCTGTCTGATTATTGAGCCACCCGGTTATTGAGCCACCTCCCCTCGCTCTTCGGGTGTTTTTGCTCCGAAGGTTGTTTTGTTTCAGGCTGCTGGCTCTCAGGTTACGTCGGCTCCTTTTTCAGATACGAGCGCTTTCTTGCTATGAATCCCTCCTGCCCTAGTTTTGCAATGTTTCTGGCTCTGGAGGCTTATTTTTCCAGCTCTGCTGGCCTGTCTGGTTTTCGAAGTGTTCTTTTTCGTTCCGCAGGCTTGCTTGTTCAGTGTGCGTGTTTCTCTTGCCCTGCAGGCTTTCTGGCTCAGGTCGCTCTTCACTCGAGCTCTGATCTAGGGCGATTGCTTCTCACACGCTGCGGGCTGTCTTGTTTCGTCGGTTCCTTCTCCGGGGTCTGCAGGCGCTCTCTTCAACAACAAGAACAACACAACTGCAGTTTGCGTTCCCCTCCAAGACGGGTTAACTTCAGAGTTAACACTTTCAACGGGATCTCCTGTCGGAGGGTTAATGTTGGAGTAAACCCTTTTAACAGTATTTTCGGTCGGAGGGTTAATTCTGGAGTAAACCTGTTTTACGCCGTTGCTACCGAGAGGTCAACACTGGCCCAATCGGTTATAAGTTTGATCGATATGTATTCGCGGCGGTACATAGGCCTTCAAAGTCGGTTGGCAAGGCCGCCAAGAGGCCTTCGAACAGGTGTTCTAGATCTCCGCAAGGGATTATCAACATGGTCCCGACTGAGTCAACATGATTCATGTCTTCTCTCCTTCGTCGCAGAACTCGTCGATTGGTTCCTCCTGTCATGGAGGCCCGAAGACGCCAAGAGAACGATGTTCAATGGAGGAGGCGGCGAGGACAGATGATGATGGTGAGAATGACGATGATGCTGATGATGATGGACTTGGTGCCAATGACGATGACAATGCTGATTGCTCGGAGGGGCGTTATGACACTACGGTGATCCCACGACCCCTTGCTGACCACCAAGACGACACTAAGACGGCCTTTCGCACCCGTGACGATCACAGGGTGAGCCCCAGACGGTCCTAATCAGATCGTCGACTGCGAGAGGGCCCCATCACCTTGTGGCTGGCCCTAAGGCTATCCGGGGACAACAGCACCAACCCCATGACGATCACAGGGAGATGTCAGGACCCTAAGGCGACCCCAATATAACCCCAATTCGCCCCTCCAGCGACCTCAGAATGGCCCCAACGCGACCTCTGCATATGATCTCAAGGCGCTCCCAAGATGTTCCCGAGTCGACCTGCTGGCCCCTTTGACGAACCCGAGAGAACCACCTTCTGACCCGCAAACAACCCCAACGCGATCTCCAGCAAAACCCGACACGGCCGCGGATTGGTTCACAAGGCCGCGACGATCGATACCGTGAAGTCCTTGGGCCGCCGAGGAGCTTCCGGGCGACAGGTTCGGTCACTCTGCGCCCCTCGCTCTCCATGTCTCCCTCCCCCTTTTCCTTGTAAGTGTTGCTTGTGCTGTTATTATTGGTAACATGTATGTATATTCAGATATCGCTCTCTCTCTCTCTCTTTCCCTCTGTAGTTGTTTGTTTATTCTCTTGCACAGGGTGTCTAGAGCTCCGACCACTTTATTTCGGCGTCGTCGTCGCTCCCCCCCAGCTGCCTTGTGCCCTTCATGTGTCGCTATATGTGTCGCTGTGTGCCTTGTGCCCTTCATGTGCCGCTATATGTGTCGCTGTGTGTCGCTATGCGTCTCCATGTGTGCGTCGCTATGTGTCGCTGTGTGTCGCTATGCGTCGATATGTGTGTGTCGATATATGTCTCTATATGTCGATATGTGTCGACATGTGTCGCTATGTGTCCTCCCCAGCACCCCAGCGCACCGCCCCCTCCGCCCCGACGACTTTATTTCGGCGTCGTCGTCGCCCCCCCCCCATCTCCCTCTCCTCAGCAGCCCAGCGCGCTGCCCCCTCCGCCCCGACCACTTTATTTCGGCGTTGTGTCGACATGTGTCGCTACGTGTCGCTCCCCAGCACCCCAGCGCACCGCCCCCTCCGCCCCGACGACTTTATTTCGGCGTCGCCGTCGCCCCCCCCCCTCTCCCTCTCCTCAGCAGCCCAGCGCGCTGCCCCCTCCGCCCCGACCACTTTATTTCGGCGTTGTGTCGACATGTGTCGCTATGTGTCGCTCCCCAGCACCCCAGCGCACCGCCCCCTCCGCCCCGACGACTTTATTTCGGCGTCGTCGTCGTCGCCCCCCCCCCCCCCCCCCCCCCCCCCCACCCCCTCTCCCTCGGCAGCCCAGCGCTCCTGCCCCCTCTGCCCCGACCACTTTATTTTCGGCGTCGTCGTCGCCCTATTTCGGCGTTGTGTCGACATGTGTCGCTATGTGTCGCTCCCCAGCACCCCAGCGCACCGCCCCCTCCGCCCCGACGACTTTATTTCGGCGTCGTCGTCGCCCCCCCCCCTCTCCCTCTCCTCAGCAGCCCAGCGCGCTGCCCCCTCCGCCCCGACCACTTTATTTCGGCGTTGTGTCGACATGTGTCGCTATGTGTCGCTCCCCAGCACCCCAGCGCACCGCCCCCTCCGCCCCGACGACTTTATTTCGGCGTCGTCGTCGCCCCCCCCCCCCTCTCCCTCTCCTCAGCAGCCCAGCGCGCTGCCCCCTCCGCCCCGACCACTTTATTTCGGCGTCGTCGTCGCCCCCCCCCGGTCCTTTTCCCCAGCAGCCCAGCGCACCGCCCTCTCCGCCCCGACCACTTTATTTCGGCGTCGTCGTCGCCCTATTTCGGCGTTGTGTCGACATGTGTCGCTTTCCCCAGCAGCCCAGCGCACCGCCCTCTCCGCCCCGACCACTTTATTTCGGCGTCGTCGTCGCCCTATTTCGGCGTTGTGTCGACATGTGTCGCTATGTGTCGCTCCCCAGCACCCCAGCGCACCGCCCCCTCCGCCCCGACGACTTTATTTCGGCGTCGTCGTCGCCCAGCAGCCCAGCGCGCTGCCCCCTCCGCCCCGACCACTTTATTTCGGCGTCGTCGTCGCCCCCCCCCCCTTGTCCTTTTCCCCAGCAGCCCAGCGCGCCGCCCTCCCCGCCCCGACCGCTTTATTTCGGCGTCGTCGTCGCCCCCCCCCCATCCCCCTCTCCCCAGCAACCTTGCGCGCCGCCCCCTTCGCCCCGACCATTTTATTCTTTTGCACAGCTGTGCTCTAGAGCTCGGACCTCTTTATTTTCGTTTGTTCGTCGTCGTCCCCGGCCCCTGGTCCGGTCCCGACCCTGGACCCAACCTCCCCACCCCGTCCTGGCCTCAGCCCCCCCCTCGCCCCGCTGGCCCTGGCCCTGGACCCACCCTCCCCCCCACCCGGCCCTGGCCCCAGTCCCCCTCGCCCTGGACCCTTTATTTTCGCTCGTCGTCGTCCCTGGTCCGGTCCTGGCCCTGGACCCAACCTCCCCCCTGGTCCTGGCCCCAGCTCCCTTCGCCCCGGTGGCCCAGGGCCTGGACCCAGCCTCCCCCCCGCCGGCCCTGTCCCCAGTCCCCCTCGCCCTGGACCCTTTATTTTCGTTTGTCGTTGTCCCTCTGGTCCCGGCCCTGGACCCAACCTCCCCACCAGGCCCTGGCCCCAGCCCCCGTCGCCCCGCTGACCCTGGCCCTGGACCCAGCCTCCCCCCCGGCCCTGGCCCCAGCCCACCTCGCCTTGGCAAACCCTTTATTTTCGCTCGTCGTCGTCCCTGGCAGCTGGTCCGGTCCTGGCCCTGGACCCAACTCCCCCCTTTGCTGGACCCTTTGTTTTCGTTCGTCGTCCCTGGTCCGACTGTGGCCCTGGACCCAACCTCCCCACCTGGTCCTGGCCCCGTGGAGCCCCCCTTGCCCCGCTGGGTCCCTGGTCCGGTCCTGACCCTGGACCCGACCCCCCCCTTCTGGTCCTGGCCCCAGCTCCCCTTGCCCCGCTGGCTCACGGCCTGGACCCAGCCTCCCCCCCGCCGGCCCTGTCCCCAGTTCCCCTCGCCCTGGACCCTTTATTTTCGTTTGTCGTCGTTCCTCTGGTCCTGGCCCTGGACCCTGCCTCCTCCCCTGGCCCTGGCCCCCCGCCCCCCTTGCCCCGCTGGCCCTGGCCCTGGCCCTGGACCCAGCCTCCCCCCCCCCGGCCCTGGCCCCAGTCCTCTCGCCCTGGACCCTTTGTTATTTTGCGCAGCTGTGTTCTAGAGCTCGGACCTCTTTATTTTCGCTCGTCGTCGTCGTTCGTTCGTCGTTCGTCCTCCCCCCGGCGGCCACAAAAATAAACTCCTGGAGGAAGGAGGCGAAAGCCTCCTGTCTCTCGCGGCTCCTTAGTGCAAGAGCCAGGGCACGCGTGCCACTTGTTTATTTTGTTTGTTTCTTTGTTTTTCTCTCTTTTTTCTCTCTCTCTCTCTATATCTCTTTCTCTCTCTCGCTCTCTCTCTCTTTCTCTCTCTCTCTCTCCTCCCGTCGCGTTGAATGCTTTCGCTCTCTGTGTAGCGTCGCTCTCTCTGTGTAACGTCGCGCTTTGTCTCTCTCTCTCTCTCTCTCTCTTGTCCCCTCTCTTCTTCTTCTTCTTCTTATTATTATTATTATTACTCTGTTTGTCTCTCTCTCTCTCACTCTCTCTCTCTCTTTCTTTTTTGTTGTTGCGCTCTCTTTCTATATATATATGTATATATATATGTGTCGCTGTGCGTTTGTCTGTATGTTTCGCCCCCCCTCTCTCTCTCTTTCTCTCTCCCTCTCTCTCTCTCTCTCTCCCCCTCTCTCTCTCTTTCTCACTCTCTCTCTCTCTCTTCTTTCTTTCTCTCTCTCTCTCTCTCTCGATCCCTCTTTCTCCACCTTCTCCGCCTCGGCCCCTTAGGGGGTGTCCAAACGAGGAGGGCTAACTTCAGATGTTCCGTTTTCCTGCCAGGCGGCGGTTTGCGCGCGGGGTCCCGGGGGCGCCCGCGAAGAGGGTTTGATGTGGAGCTGGCCCTGCCCGAGGTGGACCCCTGCGACGCTCGGCTTCCGCGAGAAGGGTGCAATTTGGAGTCGACCCTTCCTGGGGTGGGCCCCCGCGACGCCCGGCGTCCACGGGAGGGGTTTAATCTGGAGCTGACCCCCTCTCAGGGCGAATGCGTTGATGCTCGCCGAGCGGAGGGTTAACTCAAGAGTATGCCTTTTTTGAATTCCGGATTTCGCACTTTTTCTGGAGGAGGGGGGGGGGGGGTGAAGGGGGAGGAATGGGGCTAGAGGAGGGAGGAAGAAGGGAAATGGGGGCCGCATGGGCGCCTCCTCCTCTTCCTCCCTATATTCCTCCTCATCTTCCTCCTCTTCGTTCTTCTCCTCGTCCTCCTGTTCTTCCTCCTCCTCTTCCTTCTCCTCCTCCCCCTGCCCCCCCTCGCCCTCCCCCCCCCTCCCGCGCCTCGTCCTCCAGCGCCTCGCGCGGCTCTTCCGCTTCGCCTTCCCTCCTTATCTGCCGTGTCCCCCCTTCTTGTCCTCGCTTCTCCTCGCCCTCCCCCTGCTCCTCCTCTCCCACTATTCCATCCTCGTGTTCCCCTGCTCCTGTTCTCCTATTCTTTCATGCCGTCCTATCTCCTACTTGTCCTCTCTCCTTTTCGCCCTCCTCGTCCTCGTTCGCACTATTTCATCCTCGCCCCCCCCCCTGCTCCTCCTTTCGGTTAGTCCTGCGTCGAGAGGGGGACGAGGCGGGATGAGGAGAGGAGGGCGGAGGAGGAGGGGAAGGAGGAGAAGGGGGAGGAACAGGATGATGATGGGGAGGAGGAGGAGGAGGAGGAGAAGGAGGGGGAGGAGGAGGTGGATGTGGCGGAGGAAGAAGGAGGACGAGGAGGAGGATGATGTGGAGGTAGAGGTGGAGGTGGAGGAGGGATAATGAGGAAAAAGAGGAAGGGGAGGAGGAGGATGAGGGGGCGGAGGAGGAGGACCGGTGTAAACCCAAGAGTCATCACCGATGTTAGAGTGAACCCTTTCTGCAATCTCCCTCTCCGTAGGCCCCAACAACGGTTCATTTCCATTGAGGAAACTGCCTCGTTGGAAGACCACCGCCTCAAGATCCTGAAGCGTGCCAAAACATTGCCCTCGGGAGTTCAACGCCACGTATCAACTTGACTGCTGCGTCTTGACGATCCGGATTCGTGCCAGAATGCTATTTTGGGGATTTCAACATCGCGAATCAACAATTGCTGCGACCGCATAATCCTGAATCTTTCCAAAGCACCGTGAACCTCTTGCAAGTGGTTAAAACGAATGTGCGCGGCGCTGAAGCGATAGCAACAGTTTGAAACAAAGGAACCGCATCAATCCGTGAAACTCTTGCAATCTCTCAGAACGATTGTGCGTAACGCTAGGGCGAGAGCCACATATTAAAAAGGAACCGCCCTCAATCCGCGAAGCTCTGGCCAAATTGTATAACAAAGTGCGTGGCGCTAATGCGAGAACCACATTTTGCAACGGAACCGCCCTCAATATGTGAAGCTCTTGTAACTGTTTAAAACGAATGCGCGCGGCGCTAAAGCGATAACCACATGTTGAAAAAGGTGCCGCCCTCAATCCGTGAAGGTTGTGTAACATGTTGAAACGAATGTGCGTGGCGCTAAAGCGATAGCCACATGTTGAAAAAAAGGAGTGCCCTCAATCCGTGAAGCTCTTGCAAAGGTTTAAAAACGAATGTGCGCGGCGCTAAGGCGAGAGCCACATTTTGAAAACGGCCCGCCCTCCATCTGTGTTGCCAATGTTTAAGCTTCATAATCATAAAATGGTAAGGAAGTCTCAGGCGAAACGCCCGGCCCGCCTTAAAAACTTGCCTCGGGCCTCGGGATGCGACAGGGAGAAATTCTGTGGGAGGAGAAGAAATGGAGGAGGAGGAGGACGAGGAGGAGGAGGAGGAGGAGGAGGAGGAGGAGGGAGGAGGGAGGAGGGAAGAGGGTTGAAGGAAGTGAAAGAGGAGGGAGGAGGGAGGAGGGACGGAGGGCCGGATGGGCGTTCCCTGCTCGCGTTTCTCCCCCTTTTCCATTTCTCCGCCTAGTCATTACCCTCGTCCTCCTCCGTCTATCCCCCCTCTTCTCCTCCTCCTCCCCCCGTGCTCCTGCTCCTCCTCCTCCTGCTCCTCCTCCTCCTCCTCCTCCTCCTCGCCTCCTCCTCCCTCCTCCTCCTCCTCCTCCTCCTCCTCCTCCTCCTCCCCTCCCCCTCCCCCTCCTCCTCCTTCTCCTCTTCCGCCTCCTCCTTTTCCTCTTCCTCCTCCTCCTCCTCCTCCTCCTCCTCCTCCTCCTCACCCTGTTCCCTATCCGGCAGTCCTGTGTCGAGAGGAGGGCCTTCACGGAGGACCGCGGACGGCCAGGCCAGGTTGGGGAGGCCGAGCGGGGGAGGACCTGGGGGCGGGGGGGACCGCGAGCTCGACGGGCCAGGCAGCAGGGGGAGCCCGATCGGCGGGCGGGTGGAGCCCGAGCAGGGGGGGGGGAAGAGACGGAGCTGCGCGGGGTGGGTGGAGGAGTGGCCGGGCGGGGGCCGCCGGGTGGGGGGTGAGGGGGGGGGGGGCGCTGGGGGCGGAGTGGCGCGCGGGGTGCGGGGGAAGGGTGAGAGTCGGGGGGCCCTGGGGCCCGGGCCTCGCATGTGCTCGCGCCGGACGTTTCCGCAGCGTTCTGGGGCCCCGAGGCCCTCCTGGGTCGGTCTCGAGAAGTGCCGCAGGGTGGTGGGGTCGAGGCTGCCGCGATCTTGCTCGAGCTGCCAGGGGTCCCGCGGATCAACGGCGGTCTCCTGAGGCCGAGCGCTGCGAGCAGCAACCGGCAAGCAAACAGCACGGCCGCCTCGGCCCTGCTCGAGTCGCAGCCAGGGGACCACGCCGGGGGTGCAGGGGCGGGGGCCCCTGGCGGGGCGGCAGGACGAGGCCCTTCTTGGCGGGGAGGCCCCGGGCCCCGGGCCCCCGCCTGCGGCGGGCGGAGGCTGTGCGGCCCTGCTCCTCACGGTTGTCGGGATTTTTTTTGTGGTGCAGAGTTTGCATGCTCGTGCGTGGGTGTCCGCGCGCAGGGCGCAGAAACAGGAGTGCGCCGCCCTGCCAGTTCAGAGGAGGAGCTGGAGGAGCAGGGGCCACCGCCACCGAGCTCCACCTGGGTGGGGCGACCCCTGGGCGCTGACACGGGCAAGCGTCGTCCTGTGCTGAGTGGCGCTCGGTGGTGCCACCGCCCAGGGTCCACTTGCCGCTTGCCCTGCCCCCCGATGAATTCTCGCGGTGGCGGTGGTCTCTGTTTCTCTTCTGAAGAGTGGCACAGCTGCGCCGAGTGCGGGCGGAGACGGGGCATGATTCGATCGCCATGGAGCATTCTGCGTATAGGGAAGGCCTTGCGGCCGGAGCCGCCGACCTTGAAAGGGGACGACGACCACGACGGCGGCGTCGGCGGCGACGACGACGCTGACGTGGGGCAGAGTCCTCAGGGATGCTTAGTGGGTCCTTTTTGGAGCGCGCTCGTAGTCTTAGGCCTCTGGGGGGCAGTTTGGGGGCCTCTTGGGAGCATCTTGGGTGCCTCTTGGGAGCCTCTTGGGGGTCCCTCCGGGCTTCCTGGGGGCCTTGTGGGGGCCTTGTGGGGCCTCGTGGGAGCTTGTCGGGGCCGAGGGCTCGAACGTGTCCGTTCGGGCTGGGGCCTCTTTTGGCCTCGTGGGGGCCTCTTGGGGCCTCCTGGGGGGCTCCTTGGCTGTCGTGCATCCGACGGACACGTCAATTTTTGGGGGGTGCCCAGTGCTGCAGTCGATCTCCTGCTCGAAGGGTGAAGAGCTCGCCCCTCGGAGAGGCCCTGCGGGATCTGGCGCCCGCTCGCTCTTCAGGCCCCCCCCCCTCTCCCCTTCGATGCGCAACGTTCGGCGGCGAGCGAGGGGGGGAAGTGAGAACGAGAATGGCCTTCTCAGAAGGCGGCGGGACTTCCAAGAAGCCCTCGCGCCTTCTGAGAAGGTTTTGTCTTAGGGAAAGGCTCAGGAAACTTCTCAGAAGGCCAGGGGACTTCCAAGCCCTCTCAGAAGGCCGTCTCCTTCTCACTTCCCCCCTCGCTCGCCGCCGAGATGAACAAAGTCCGAGGTGACAGATCGGACTTCTGAAGGCTGTACTTCTCCTCCGCATTTGTTGCCACGACCTGGTCAGCAGGCCTCGAGCGCACGTCCTGTGGAGCACCCTCTGCAGATCGAGAGGCTCGGCCCACACAGCGTGAGGCCGGCCGGATTCACCAGCGCACGCTTGCACAGCAAAGCTTGCTGAAGCCGTCGAGCCTCTCGAGGACGGGGAGCGGAGCGCGTGCCCGCCTGCCTGCCCGCCGTGCTGTGCCTCACTGTTGCCGGGCCCGGGCTTTGACGCGCTGGTGGCGGTGCCTCAGCGGGCTGGCGCGCAGCCCAGGATCACAGCAATCCCAGAGGAGGGAAGCGCATAACGATACCGCTACCCTTGCGCCTCGTTTTTTCTCACACGTTTGGTGGGGTTCTTGTGTTCTTCCCACCCCCGTGTCGCACCCGCGTCTTTCTCACACCCGCCCTCCTCCCCTCCCCCTACTCCTCCCCCTCATCCTCCTCCTCCTTCTCCTCCTCCTCCTCCTCCTTTCTCCCCTCACCCACGCACAGCACATGCACGGCACGTATATGAGACATGCGTCAGCATACAGCCGCACGCATGTACACATTCGCATACACACCATGCAACGCTAGTGCACGCCTGCCGTGCTCACTGCACCATGCACCATTGTGCGCCACATACTGACCACCCGCAGAGGACACACGTCCACATACAGCCTGACACACATCGTACACATACACATGACACACACCGACGCAGACCTAGTCACCCTCGTGCAGTCACAGGGGGTGGTCCCTCAGTGCTGTCGCTGTCCGTGCCAGGCTCGCAAGGCGTGGCAGGCTCGTCACTTCCTCGACACCACAGGGGTGCGCTGGGGGTGGTCCCGCTATCCATTTTGAGCTCGCAGAGCGTGGCATGCGCGGCACTTCCAGGACACCACAGGGTGTGCGCAGGGGGTGGTCCCGCTATCCGTTCCGGGCTCGCAAAGCGTTGCAGCTGTGGCACGTCCTCGACATCACAGCGGGTGCGGTGTTGGTGGTCCCGCTATCCGTCCCGGGTCCGTACAGCGTGGCAGACGTGACACTTCTTCGACACCACAAGGGGGTGCGCTGGCGGTGGTCAGGCTATCCGTTTCGGGCTCGCAAGGCGTGGCAGGCGTAGCACTTCCTCGACACCACAAGGGGACGCTGGGGGTGGTCCCGCTATCCGTTCCGGGCTCGCAAAGCGTGACAGGCGTGGCACGTCCTCGACACCACAGGGGGTACTCTTGGGCTGGTCCAGATATCCGTTTCGGGCTCGCAAAGAGTGGCAGGCGTGCCACTTCCTCGACACCACACCGGGTGCGCTGGGGGTGGTCCCGCTATTCGTTTCGTGTTCGCAAGGCGTGGCAAACGCGGCTCTTTTTCGTCACCACAGGGGGTGCGTTGGTGGTGGTCCCGCTATCCGTTTTGGGTATGCACCTCGTGTCAGGCTCCCAAGACTTGACTGTTGTCACCAACGGTATCGGCGGGGCAACGGCCACCGTCACCATTCAGCCATCATCACGCCCGACATACTAGAAGTATGTGGGTTTCCTCGGTAGCGTAATTATTTTGTAGGACGTCCTGGGTGCCCCTCGTCGCCACCGGTGGGCTTGCTTGGAAGCCATGGTCAGAACGCACCCCAGTAATCCGAAAGCCGTAATAAGGTGACCTTTTGGGCCCTCTGTGGCAGAGGGGGGAACTGTGGAGACCTTTTGTGACCGAGGGCCTCGTCATCCTTGTCCTCGTCACCCTGCTTCTCGCATGTCGTCTCCCATGTTAATTAATTCAGCACTCATCACCTTCGCGTTTGCGAGCGCTGTCGTGTTTTTTTTTTTTTTTTTTTTTTGTTTTTTTATATTATTGGTTTCCATGCTACCGTTGACAATAAGCACCACCTTCTTCTCAGTTGCCACTGTGCCGCGCCATCCACTTCGTCACCACCCATCGCTTGCATTTCCTCCTTCTCTTCCGCCCTTTTCTTCCTTGCTGATTCGTTTTCTTTTAGGCACCCACATCATGTTCCCTCTTCCGTCCTCCTTGCTTCCAACTTCTCAGCCATCCAATCACATCGCGTCGTCTGTCGCCGTTATTCTCAAACCCTCCCGCGCGCGCGGGATCGCCCGCCAGCAACGGTGCAGTCGGGCCGATCGCGGCCTCAGACGGGCTAGCGCGATCCTAGGTCAATGGACGATGCAAGTGGACACAAACGGGGTGGTGCGGCAGAGTGGTGGTCCAGCCGCAGCAGCGGGTGGGGTGGCTGGGAGGATGGCCATGATTAGTCAGCGCGCGGGTGGGGAGAGTGGCGATATGACTGGAACGCGCGAGCGGAGGATTCCAAATGGCGCGATGGCCCTACCGCCGCAGCAGCGGCGGCGGTCGCGCCCACGCGGCCGTCTCGCTTCGCCGCGCTAGGCGTCGTGAGCCCCCGCGCCCCTGGCCTGGGCAGGCCCGACTGGGATGATTTCGCGAGGGCTGCTATCCGCAGCTCGCCGCGACCTGGGGGTACATTTCCAGAAGGGGGCTCGGGATCCCAGGCCGCGCCTCCAGCGCAAGGGCCCCCCGCTACCGCAGCAGCGGCGGCGCGCGGGCCACGGGCGCATGACAGGAACCTCAGAACTGGCGCTGGTGGCGCGGGGATTGGTGGGACAACGGGCAGGGCGACTGGAGCGAGTGGCGACGGCCGAGCGTTGCCGCTTCCTCGGGCCAGGACAACGGGCTCGAAGCCGCCTGGCGCGAAATGGCAGATGCAGCTTGCGACGACAGGGCCGCCTGGCGCAACTGGAACAGCGGGCGCTGAGAGAGGCGCATCACGTGGAACTGGGTGCGCAGCCACACCGACCGCAACCCCTGGGCACAATTTTCTTGACCGGCGGCAGAGAGGCCGTCACTCCGCATCAGCGGAGGGAGGCCTCATCGGTCGAAAAGGCGCCCCTCCGCAGCAGCGGGGGCCATGGCAGCGCATCGTGAGCGGCGGCGCGTCGCGCGCGCCCCCGTGCTCGGCGGCCGCTGCCCCAGCGGGGCGGGAGAAAGAAGCGGTGTTGCCGTCGGTGCTATCATCGATGCTGTCGTCGTCTCCTCTCCTTCATCCTTTGCTTCTCCCCCCGCCCCGACCCCCCATCCCGCCATCGCACTTTTCTGCCCTCTCTATCGTCTCCAGTCGTAGCGGGAGCTCCCGCGGCAACAGAGCGCGCAGGACGAGTTCCTCTGTGACAGAGGAGTCTTTGAAACCGACCCTCTGTGACAGGGGTGGTCAAAAATCCCAGAGGTCACGTTATTGCGGCTCTTGGATTATAGACCCGAGTTGCGGAATCGGTATCCTTTTGGCCACCTCTTTCCTTCAGACAGGCAGCCATATCATCTGCTCCTGGCTCCGAAGCTTTCGACTCGCCCTTCGCCGCGGCGCGCGCGTTGTACTGGGCTGGCGCCCCCTGTCTCCGCGAGCCCCATTCGGACGACCGTTCCCCTCGCACTCTGTCAGGGCAGCGCTGCTCTCCGGCTCTCCCTGGTGAGTCCCGGTCCTCCCCGCGCGGCTCCTGCTCGGAACCCGACGAGGCAGCCGCCCTGTGCTTGAAGCCCTGCGCAGCCCGCGCGGCGCCGCCCTCTGCCCTTCGGCCGCCCTCTGCCTCGTTCCGCCCCCTCTCCCGTAGGGTGCAGTAGTCGGGCCGAGGTATAAGCTCGCGGTCGGCTCGGGAGGGCGCTACCCTCATGTGCCCCGTGCTTGTTTGTATTCTAGTGCATCCTGGGGGGGTACCCTTGGATGATCTGTGCATTTTGGCCAGCGGAAGGTCCGTGTTCGTGAGGGAGGTCGTCTGGCCCAGGTCTGGCTGCAACTCCCTGTCCTGCGCCCCGCTGCAGGCTCGGACTCGGGCCGCGCGACCGCCGGCGCCGCGACGAAGAGCTGCCGCCTCCCGTGCAGCCCTCCGTGGGCCACGGGCACCTCCTGGCGACCGGCAGCGCGCCGCGCCGCCGGCGGCGGCCGCGTCCTCCCTCGTGCGGGTCGGGCCCCCGCTCCTGCACCGAGGCTTCTGGCGAGATGTTTTTAAGGGGGCGAAGAATGGCATACACATAACAATTCGGAGGTCCGCGCGGATTTTTCAGTTCGGCGCTGGAACCCCTTGCTGGCGCCTCTGGCACCGCCCCTGGCGCGCTCCGCGCGCCAGGGAAGGGGGTCCAGCGCCGATCCGAGAAATCCGCGTGGACCTCCGAATTCTTATGTATTGTAGTTTTTCGTTCCCCTAGTTTTGCCAAGTCCCTGCGCTTGCCCGCACGCCTTTCGGGGGCCCCCAGAGGCCGCCAAAGAGGGAGGGATGCAGGGCGCAGAGCCGCTCTCGGGGAAGGGGTCGGGAGCTCCGGGGCCGCGGACTGGAACGCCCCAGGACCGTCAAACATGGGTCCGAGGTGTTGGGGGCGGCCAAGAAGGGGGTGATGACTAGGGGGGTGGATATCTTGGCGAGGGCCATGAGATCTCCCATGTATCATGGCGCCTACTCTTGTTTCAATGCGTCCCCGCCCCCCCCCCGCCCCGCCGTGCCGCGCACATGCCGCCGACCATGACTTGCGCACCCCCCTGTGGGACGTCCCCCTCTCCTGGCCGCCCCCGAAACTGCCAATCGGCGCCCGTCGACAAACGCGATGCTGCGAGCGCGGGGGAGACTACGGTCGAAGTGGAACCCATTTGACCACCCGCCAATTTTGAACCTTGGGGGGGAGGGGGACGCGTTGCCCGATGAGCATGCGTGCTCGCTATTGGGCTGGCCTCCGGCCAGTGACGCCGATCTGGGGGGGCTCCGGAAGTTGAGTTTTCTATACCCCCTTGTCCCCGGGTACCGAAAAGCTTTGGAAATGACGTCGGAAATATCCCCGTGCACCGAAAAACGTAGGAAATGACGTCGGAAATAACGTGCGCCCCTCCCCCCCCCTGCAGAGCGAAGCTTGGGCGAGCTCAAGTCCACGCTCTCAGAAACCCACACGCCGGATCGGCGGATTTTTTTTTTCCGAGGCCTGGAGCTCATCGGGGCCGCGGAGTGGAGCCGCCACCTCGGAGCCTGCCTGGGCCTCTGCCCCGGCTCCTGGCCCAGCCCGCCTCTGCGTGGGTCTCCCGCGTCTCTAGGCGTGGGCGGCGGGCGGTCTCGCAGCCGCTTCTGCACGGCCGCCGGGGCCGCCCCCCCCCCCCCCCGGGTCGCGATGCCGCACGTGTTCGACAGCGACAAGGGCTTCTTCGTGCAGGTGGTCCTCGGAGAAGAGAGCACGCCATGAACATGAACTGTTGGCGCTCCGCGCCGATTTCTTGGATATCCGCGCTGCGCCCCCCCGCCCCCTCCCGGCGCGGCGCCTCCGGCGCCGCCCCTGGCGCGCCAGGGAGGGGGGTCCAGCGCAGATCCAAGAAATCCGCGCGGAGCGCCCAAAGGTTATATGCTCATGGCGTGTTTCCTGTTTCCATGTCCAGACCTCCCAAGTGGGGTCCGAGCAGATGGGGGCCGAAGGATCGCTCCGCATCGGCGGTGCGGCTCGACGTGGAGCCAGAGCGCTTCTCCGTGCCGATGGCGCCGATGCGTCGGCGATTCTCCGACCCTGCCTGCCTGGACCCCACTTGGGAGGCCTCCAGGTGCACGCCCACCGCCTGCCCGCCCGTCCCACGGGGCAGGTCAAAAAGAGGCAGCGCAACGCCGAGTACGTGAAGGGCCTCTTGCAGCGGGAGGACGAGAGGAAGCGGCCCTCACCGCAGGAGCGGCGAGGAGGGCTCGAGGATCGAGGTTCTGAGGCGTGTTTGGCACACTGTTGGCCTCCGGGGGCCTCCGGAGTCCTCAGGACACATCTTCATCTTCCCCTTCCCTCGCCCTCCGCACCCCCCCTTCTCTTCCCTGGAAGAAGAGACAGTTGCACTACTGCGAGCTTTCGGAGCTCCGCGCGGATTCCTGGGATCGGCGCTGGGGGCCCCCCTGGCGGCGACCCTCTGGCGACGCACCTGGCGCGCTCCGCTCTCGCCGGGGATGGGGGGACCAGGCGCCGATCCGAGAAGTCCGCGCGGAGCTCCGACGGTTGCTTCCTGTCCGTGCTTTGGTCAGAGGAGCAAGAAACCATGAACATGATACGTGGCAAGACTTCCCAGGTCTCCAAGAGTTCCGCGACCTCCTGATGTCCCACGCGGGCTGCAGAAGCGAGGTCCCAGCCTTGTCACGACGTCACTCTTGCCCATATATGTTTCGGCGGCGCGCCCGGTGGGAAAGCGAGAGGGGGCGGCCTTCTCGGGAGGTGCCGGAAGCCGTCCCCCGCAGAGGCGGACAGCTTGTCCACGGGCCCGAGGGCAGCCGAGAGGTCCCGCCGCCTGCTGAGAAGGCCTTCTCCTCGCTTCCCCCCCTCGCTCGCCGCCGACAGAGATCTGCCGCTCGGATTTTGGTTCCACCCGCGGCCCCAGAGCTCCCCGCCCCGAGGCTGTCTTGCCGTCCCACACCCGCCTGCGGTGGCCCTGCAGGGCCCCATGGATGGTTCGACGTCGAGAACCATCACGAATAACAGAGCCCTGAACCCGAATCACACAGTGAAGACGTGGCCTCAGTGAGGTCCCCTTTTTCGCATGAGGGATGATGCGCCTTGGCGGTTTGCTTTTTTGATGCCTCTGCAGAAAAGGGCTCCTGTCCCCAATGTCTGTGGCCCTCCTGACTTCGGCCCCCTTCCAGAGGGTAACGGGTCTTTTTTTGGGGGAACCCGACTTTTCGCCGCCTCGCCGCCAGATCTCATTCTCCTGCCTCCCCCCGCCTGGCGCCAGGGGAGCTGGCGAGGAGGGGGCCGCCGCCGCCGTCGCCGCCGCCGCCGCCGCCGCCGCCGTCGTCGTCGTCGCCGCCGTCGTCGCCGCCGTCGTCGTCGCCGCCGCCGCCGTCGCCGCCCGGCGCCCTCGAGGAGCGGGCCGAGCGGCGGCCTCCCGCGGAGGCAGGCCGAGGCCAGGGGCGGCCTCGCCGACCCCCAGCAGGCCACCCCCTTCCCCGTGACGTCCCCCCCCTCGCCTCGCCCGAAGAGGAAGTCGGGCAACCTACTGGGCATGCCCCTCTACCTGGGGGGAGCGATGAAAGGCAGTCGGACAAATCGTGTGGGGACGGCGTTTCGATTATGATTGACTCTTTTGGGGTGTCGTTTCGCTTTTTCACTGTTTCCTCCAACATCCGCCCGCAGGAGGACATGCCCGACCTCTAACCCTAAGACGTATGTATGCGACCAGGGGGGGCTGGGGAGGCGAGGATGACGCCACGGAAGGGGACGGTCTGCGAGGGGCCGGTTGGGCCGCGTCCGACGAGGAGCGGGAGCCGAGCCAGAGGAGGGCCCGAGGCGGCGGGAGGAGGCGCGGCAGCGGGCGGAGGAGGCCGCCGCCGCCGCCGCCGCCGTCGCCGCCGCCGCCGCCGTCGTCGTCGTCGTCGTCGTCGTCGTCGTCGTCGTCGTCGTCGTCGTCGTCGTCGTCGTCGTCGTCGTGGCCGTCGTCGTCGTGGCCGTCGCCGTCGTCGTCGTCGTCGTCGCCTTCGCCGTCGTCGTCGTCGTCGTGGCCGTCGCCCCCGCCGTCTTCGTCGCCCGCCGCCACAAGCGCAGAGGCGGAGGGAGGAGGACATGGTGCCCATACCGCTACCCTTGCCTCGTCTTTGCCTTTCTGGGCCTCCTGGGAAGACCTCGTCGCCACCGCTGGATTCGCCTCGAGACTCTGGTCAGAAGGCCCCCCGGGAGAGGTCCGGGGAGTAGCAGTGTAGCAGTACTATTGCGTTTTGGTTTCCCCAGAGTTGGAGGGATGAGGCGGAGGAGCAGGTGAGCCTTGCAGGGAAAGGGTCCCGATGGGATTTTTTTCTCAGGACCCGTTCCGAACGGGTCCCGAGTTCTTTTTGTGTGCCGTTTTCGGGCTCTCGGGGCCCTCCACGGGCCCCGGGACCGTGAGAGCATGATGCACGCTGAAAACACGTCCTGGGGACATGCCGCAGGGTCCAGGACCAGATTTCCCTCGGGACACGTCTCCCGCATGCCAACAGGTGAGCGACAAAGGGAAGTGGGACATGACAGCCCACCCCCACCTCCGGCCAAGACCCCCGCTCCCGACCTGGTGATCCAGGGGGTTCCTGGCTGGGGGTGGGGGTTGTTTTCGCTGTGTTCGTAGGGGCCGAAGACCTTGGCATCGCTCGGACGTGTGAATTTTTCTTTCGGCGAGGACCATCGAGGAGCATCCTTGATCATTTGGCGAAAAAAAACGCACGAAACCGGAAACAGCATAGGGAATGGACGTCCGAGCGATGGCGAGAGACCCACCCTCGGCCCCCGCCGGGACACCCTATACATCACCGGGCCGGGAGAGGGGGCATTGGGCGGAGGTGAGCTGTATTGCTCTTGGCGGGGGGTGGGGGCGAGGTGTGCTGCCCGGCAGAGAAACGAGGCCGATATCGCGCGGACCTTCGCTCCCGTGGGCTTCCCGCGCGGGCGGGGCCGCGCGTGAGCGCCCTCTTTGTGCCACGCGGTGTGCCACGCGGGCGGCCCGCGTCCAGCCGCGGCGAGGCAGGTTGCCGCGTCTTCGCGGGGGGAGGCCCTCCTCCTCCTCCTCCTCCTCCTCCTCCTCCTCCTCCTCCTCCTCCTCCTCCTCCTCTTTCTTCTTCTCCTCCTCCTCCTCCTCCTCCTCCTTCTTCTCCTCCTCCTCCTCCTCCTCCTCCTCTTTTTTCTCCTCCTCCTCCTCCTCATCCTCCTCCCCCATCGTGGGACTCCTCCCCGCCCCCCTGGTCGTCGCTCCGGCGGCGGAGGCGGAGCGGAAGCGGCATGCGGCGGAGGCCGCGGCGGAGGAGGAGCGGCAGAGCAGGGAGGAGGAGAAGGCGCGCAAGGCTGCCGAGGCCGAGAAGAAGCGGAGGGAGGAAGAGGAGGAGAGGAAGAGAAAGAAGGAGGAGGAGGAGGCGGAGCGCAAGGCTGCCGAGGCTGCTGAGAAGAAGCGTCTCGCGGCGGAGGCGGCCGAGGCGAAGCGGGTGGAGGAGGAGAGAAAAAAGAAAGAGGAGGAGGAGCGCAAGGCTGCCGAGGCAGCTGAGAAGAAGCGTCTCGCGGCGGAAGCCGCCGAGGCGAAGAGGGCGGAGGAGGAGAGAAAAAAGAAGGAGGAGGAGGAGCGCAAGGCTGCCGAGGCCGCGGAGCAGAAGCGTCTCGCGGCGGAGGCGGCCGAGGCGAAGCGAGTGGAGGAGGAGAGAAAAAAGAAGGAGGAGGAGGAGCGCAAGGCTGCCGAGGCTGCTGAGAAGAAGCGTCTCGCGGCGGAGGCGGCCGAGGCGAAGCGAGTGGAAGAGGAGAGAAAAAAGAAGGAGGAGGAGGAGCGCAAGGCTGCCGAGGCCGCGGAGCAGAAGCGTCTCGCGGCGGAGGCCGCCGAGGCAAAGCGGGTGGAGGAGGAGAGAAAAAAGAAGGAGGAGGAGGAGGAGCGCAAGGCTGCCGAGGCTGCTGAGAAGAAGCGTCTCGCGGCGGAGGCGGCCGAGGCGAAGCGGTTGGAGGAGGAGAAAAAAAAGAAAGAGGAGGAGGAGCGCAAGGCTGCCGAGGCAGCTGAGAAGAAGCGTCTCGCGGCGGAAGCCGCCGAGGCGAAGCGGGTGGAGGAGGAGAGAAAAAAGAAGGAGGAGGAGGAGGAGCGCAAGGCTGCCGAGGCTGCTGAGAAGAAGCGTCTCGCGGCGGAGGCGGCCGAGGCGAAGCGAGTGGAAGAGGAGAGAAAAAAAAAGAAGGAGGAGGAGGAGCGCAAGGCTGCCGAGGCCGCGGAGAAGAAGCAGAAGGACGAGGATGAGCGGAAGCGCAGGGATGCAGATCGGAAGAGTGCGGCCGCCGACAAGCAGCGCGGGCCGGTGGACGACAAGAAGAGGGACGCGGCGTTTGCCGCGCTGCGCTCGGCGATGGGCGGGGGGGAGCCCGAGGCGCTGGCGGCGGCCCTCGCGAAGGCCCGCGAGGCGGGCGTGGCCGCCGAGGCCCTGGAGGACGCGGAGGAGATGCTCGCCGAGCTCGAGGCCGAGGAGGCCCTGGGCAAGGCGATCGCCAGCCAGGACGTGCAGAAGTTGAGGGCGGCCATCGCCAAGGTTCGGCGACAGCACAGGGTATGGTGGCGCCAGGATGTGGTCTGCGATCGGCGCCGTGGGGGCCTGGGGTCGGGACGCCCAGAATGTGTACGGTGCCCAGCAACAGATGTTGCCCCAAACCGACAGCGGCCGCTGCTGGGCAGGCGGCTTCGTGTCTGCAGCGAGCAGCGTCCGCGGCGGCGCGGACAGCGAGTCCTGTCCCCCAAAGAACGGGGGCTGCTGCTGGGCATCGCACCCATTCCTTCCGCACCCGCTTCGATCGTCCCGATGGGGGGCACGACGCTGTCCTCTTCGTGCCGCCTCGGGGCGCGGCGGAGAGCTCCGGCGAGGGCCTCGCCCGCCCCCCCACCGGGATGCCCCCCGGGGTGCTGCTTGCAGACCGCACCCTCTGCAGGCCGTGCCCTTTGGGGAGTCGCCGAGAGGCGGAGGCGGCAGGGCTGGACGAGGACAACGCCACCCTGGAGGAGGCGAAGGACACCCTGTGCGAGCTGGGCGGCGACGAGGACGAGGAGGAGGAGGAGGACCAGGAGCAGCTGGAGGACGAGCGGCAGCTCGCAGAGGAGCTCCTGGCAGACGCTGCCGGAGACGACGACGCGGCGGCCCTCGAGAAGGCGCTGGAGCGGGCCAGGAAGGCCGGCGTCGGCGCCGACAGCATCGCGGAGGCCGAGGAGAGGCTCGAGGAGGTGCGGAGGCTGGCGCAGGCCCCGGGCCCGCAGCAGCCGGCAGCGGAGGAGGAGGAGGAGGAGGCGAAGGCTGCCGCGGAGGAGGAGCTGGCGGACGCCGCGGGCGGCAGCGACCTCGGCGCGCTGCGCAGGGCCATGGCGAAGGCCGAGGCGGCCGGCGTCGACGCGGAGCTGCTGGCGGAGGCCCGGGAGCGCGCGGAGGAGCTCGAGGCGGGCGGCGAGGAGGAGCGGGAGGGGGCCGCTGGCGGGAAGGGGCCCCCGGGCGCGCCAGAGGCCGCCGTGGAGGCGCCGCGGGTGTCCGCGTCCGCCTACCGCGCGTTCGAGGCGGACGACGGGGCCAAGCAGATGACCGCCAGCGCCCCCGAGTTCGTCCCCGGGGCTCGCGGTTGGACCGTCAACCTCGTGAAGACGAACCCGGAGGCCGTGAAGGCCAGGAGGCAGGGCGCACCCGACATCTCCGAGAGTTCCAAGAACATGCCGACATACCAGCGGAAGGATTTCATACTTGGCTCTGTCCGCAAGAACACCGTAACCGTCATCAGCGGAGACACGGGTTGCGGCAAGTCCACGCTGATCCCACAGCTCATCTGCGACGCAGAGAACTTGATCCCCGACGACAAGGTGATCGTGTGTACCCAGCCGCGCCGCATTGCAGCCATCACCCTAGCGCAGTATGTCGCGGCTGATCGCGGCCAGGAGCTGGGCGACGAGGTGGGCTACCAGATTCGCTTCATCAACGCATTCAGCGAGCACACGAGGCTCATCTACGCGACAACCGCTATTATCATGCGGAGGCTCCACTCAGAACCAGAGCTGGAAAGCATCGGTTGTCTCATTATTGACGAGGTACATGAACGCGACGTCTACACAGACCATGTGTTGCTGCTGATCAGGAATGCGATGATGGAAGGCCGGATGCAACACCTCAAGATTGTGTTGATGAGCGCCACGCTGAAGGCAGAGGATTTTGCCGGCTACTTCGCTGGCGTCAATGGTGACCAGGCGCTGAAGCCCGTGAATATCCCTGGGCGGATGTACCCCGTGGAGGACTACTACTGGGAGGATGCGTGCGAGTGGATGAAGTTCTGCCCGCCGTTGCCGCGAGCGGGCGGCAAGGGCAAGGGCAAGAAGGGCGGCAGTGATGCTGGACAGAAGCCGGACGACAACACGATCTGGAAGATCCACGACAGGATCAAGGGGTGCGACGTCGCCAAGGGCAGGCCAGGTGCCGAGCGCGTGGAGTCCTACGGCGAGACCGCGCTTCTCGCGTGCTACTGCTGGAAGGAGAACGAGGTCTACATGGACCTCATCATGGACCTCATCTTTTACTTCCACAAGCAGCAGCCTAAGGGGGACGGCGCCATCCTCGTCTTCCTGCCAGGGTGGGGCGACATCTCCAAGGCTTTCATCGAGCTGTACAGGTCTGGCGAGAACTTCAAACTCATCGCCTTGCACTCACTCATGACACCAGAGCAGCAGCAAGAAGCTTTTGAGAAACCGCCGAAGGGTAAGAGAAAGGTGGTGCTATCCACAAACATTGCTGAAGCTTCTGTGACGATCAACGACGTTGTCTACGTCATTGATTGTGGCGTTCGTAAAGAGCGGTCGTACGATCCGAAAACGTCGGTCAGCTCTTTAGATGCGAAGATGGTTACCAAGGCGAATGCTATCCAGCGCCGTGGTCGTGCTGGTCGTGTGCAAGAGGGTTTGGTTGTGCACCTCTTCCCGAGCTATTCAGCTGCCTGCGGCACCAGTCCACCTTGCCAGCGCAGTCTTGAAATGCATGCAGGGTGGTTATACCAAGGTCTCTGAACAGGTGTCAGAACCATCGTCGCACCACCATCGGAGAAGCGGTTTTACGATGCTGTAGGGTGGCGCAGCCGTAGCATTCTTTCGTTGTGTTTGGCGCGGTGGTTCGATCGAGCTCTCCCAAGGAGGCTCGATTGAACCACCTTGGAACCATCAGGGCTGACTTGTTGGCAATCTAGGGAGCGTTCTTGGGCTAATCGTGCGGGCCGTCTTGCAGCGGCCTTGCGGTTGGGGCGCCCCGGAACCGTCTTGAGGCCGAAGAGGGCGCAGGGAAGCAACACTCACGTACAGGGGGCAGTCTGGGACCTGGGCTGCTGCGAGGGGGGCGCCCCTGGAAAGCGGCACCCTCGCGGCGGAATACCCTCAACAGCTTTACGCGGCCACGACGGGGTGTCACGATGGAGGCCACGATTCGAGGCCACGAGGAGGGATCGGGATCGGGGGTACAGGGATGGGGATATAGGGACAGGGACGGGGATGGGGATAGGGATAGAACAGAAGCGAACGGGATAGGGATGAACAAGAGGATGTGGATGGAGGCATGGGGGAGAGAGAGAGAGAGAGAGATCGGAATAAAGATTATTGGTGGGGATAAGGCTACGGGCAGGGCCAGGGTTGACAATGGTAGACAATGGGAGACAACAGGAGACGAGGGGAGACGCTGCGAGACGACGGGAGGCAGCGTCACCCGACTGGCCTGATGATCCGACAAGGAACCTGGTTGTGTCTTAGATGGCTTATGCAGCACTCCTACACAACGGCCGTTAAGAGTGGGAATACACTGCCAGGCAGCTGAGCAGACATCCTCACACGACGCAGCGTGATGAGGGTGGCGGACAAGATGACCGAGTTTGAGGAGTTCCCCCTGCCGCAGATGCTGACCTCCAGCATGGACGAGGTGGTCTTGCAGACCATGGTCATCTGCGCCACGCCGGTGGGCGACATTGAGAGCATGCTGATGGGATCCATGGCCGCGCCCAAGCGGGAAGCGATCGGCGACGCCGTCAAGGGCCTGAAGAAGATAGACTGCCTCACCGCGCAGGGGCACCTCACAGCGCTTGGCCGGGCGTGCGCTTCGATCCCCGTGCAGCCGAACGTCGCGAAGATGCTGCTGGTGGCGGGGGCGTTCCGCTGCATCAAGACGGCGTCGGTGGTGGCCGCGTTCCTGAGCGTGAAGAACCCCTTTCAGCAGTCTCCCGGCCAGGGCGGCCCAGGGAGCGGCGCAGACGCGGGCAAGAAGACCGGCAAGGAGTACTTCAACAAGGGCTTCAACTCGGACCACCTGACGTCTCTCCAGGCTTATGTGGAGTGGCGGCGGGCGGTCAAGGCTGGTCGCGGGGACGACTTCTGCGACGAGATGGGCCTGAGCCCCGAAACGATGGACATGGCGCACATGATGGCACAGCAGTTCACAAGCTTCATGATGGAGGCAGCCCCCGTGCAGCACTGTTGGGGAACATCACTTCGGGGTGCTATACTTCGGGAGGAGAGCAGCTTCAGAGTGTCAGTCTGTCACTTCCGCTACTTGGGCAAGTCTCTGTCCCTATGAATGCTGCATTGTGTTTGTGTGTGTTTGCTTGCATCCAGGGCTGAAGCCAGCCATCGGTAAAGAACAGGGATGGGATTGAATAGATCCCTCCAGTGGGCGAGGTTGTCAGGAGGGGAAAAAACACTCAAGCACAAATCATCGTCGATCCCCAGGAAAAGATGGGAAACTATGGGAAGTGGAGGGGAAGGCGAAACTTTTGAAAATCGGAGGTTGGGGGGTGGGATCGAAGTGGAACGGAGAGCCTCCCTACCGGGAAATCGATTTCGGTTTCGTGTTTGTGCCGTGCGTGCGGGCGAGGCGAAGCTGCGTGGGCGGGGGAGAGGAAATTCTCCTGTGGCTGGGCCGCGGCTGGACCAAAAGGTTCTCCGCCCCGCAACCGGTGGCGCGCGGTGTCCCGCCAGTGTCCCGCTGTTGTCCCGCTGGTGTCCTGCCGGTGTCCCGTCGTGGCTGGGCCGCGGCCGGACCAAAAGGTTCTCCGCCCGGCAACCGGTGGCGCGCGGTGTCCCGCCGGTGTCCCGCTGGTGTCCCGCTGGTGTCCCGCTGGTGTCCCGTCGTTGTCCCGTGGTGTTCCGTGGTGAGATCGACAGTGAGATCAATATTGAGATCGATATTGAGATCGATACTGAGATCGATACTGAGGTCGATGTGGTGCCCCGAAGTGTCCCGTGGTGTCCCGTGGTGCCCCCAACAGTGAGGTCGATAGTGAGATCGATAGTGAGATCGACAGGTGTCCCGTGGTGACCCGTGGTGACCCTTTGAGTGAGATCGATAGTGAGATCGATAGTGAGATCGATAGTGAGATCGATGTGGTGCCCGAGTTGTCTCGTGGTGTCCCTTGGTGTCCCAAAAAGTGAGATCGATAGTGAGATCGATACTGAGATCGACAGGTGTCCCGTGGTGTCCCGTGGTGTCCCGTGATGTCCCGTTGAGTGAGATCGATAGTGAGATCGATAAGGAGATCGATGTGGTGCCCCGAGGTGTCCCGTGGTGGCCCGTGGTGTCCCGTGATGTCCCGTTGAGTGAGATCGATAGTGAGATCGATAGTGAGATCGACAAGTGTCCCGTGGTGTCCCGTGGTGTTCCGTTGAGTGAGATCGATAGTGAGATCGATTGAGTCAGACGTTGGTTCCTCCCTCTCGCCCCCCCCCCACAACCTCCTTATCACCCGAAGGGTGGTCGTATAGGTATGGAACATATTGAGCATCCTGGGATTTGTGCCTCTTGATTTGCGTTTGTCCCCGGGCGCCTCCAGCTTGGGCCGCAGGCAGGAGACCTGCGAACGGCCGCCTCCGCCTCGTGCCCTGGCGTGGTGGGGGCCGCGGGGCGCGCTGCGGTCACAAGCCATGCTGAGGGCCCACGGCTTTCCCGCGAGTGCCCTTGCGCGTCTTGGCGCTGTTTCGGGCGTTGGGTCCTGGCGCCCACCCGGCAAGAACGGTCAGAGGAGGACAAGGTACCGATACCGCTACCCTTTCCTTGTTTTCTCCTTTTTGGGCCTCCTGGGAGGCCCTCGTCGCCACCGCTGGATTCGCCTCGAAATTCTGGTCAGAACGCACCCCTCGAGAGGCCCGGGGGGTAGCGTATCGGTACCTTTTGGACTCCCCACGTGCGCTGTTTTTGCGTTTGGTCCCGGCGCCCCTTTCGGCAAGGACGGGAGTGGGTTGGGTCACCCCCACCGTCCCTGGGGTGCGGGCAGCCCGTCGCATAAAAGATGCCTGCGTCGGCGGCCAAGGCCTTTGCATCCCTACCGCTTGTCCTCATAGAGACGAGCCCTGGGGTCAGTTTTCAGTAGGGCCCCAGCCTTGAAAGAAGTCCTTGTTCGATCTTCGATCCACCTCCAGTCGGGGTGAGGATCTGGACGTTGCGGGCATCTCGTCGGTGACCGACACATGTTTGCAAACAATAATGGGTTGAAAGCTGTGTGGTGCAAGCTATCCGGTGTTAGCTTATCTGGTGCAAGCTGTATGGTGCAAGCTTTGTGGTTTCAGCCAGTGCCGTAAGCAGGGCGTGCAACATGTGCGGTGTAAGCTGTGTGGCTCAAGCTGTGTGTTGTAAGCCGTGTGGCGTGAGCTGCGTCTGGCGCAAGCTGCATAGCACAAGCGGTGTGGTGCAAGTCATGTTCTGCACCTCGTGTCGTGCAAGTCATGTGATGCAGGCTATGTGGCTCGGGCCAGACGAAAGGGGGGGGATTGGGAAAGGGCGGTTACGAAATTTGCTGCATGCAGCTGGCTTCGGCCCCACCGAGGGGCCCGTTCCTCGACACATGGGCGCCTCCCGGCGCCGGGAGGCGCCGGGAAAATCAGCCACGTGAGCTGATCCTCAAACCCCCCCTTTGCTATCCCCGCCTTTCGCCCGGCCCGAGTGGCGCAAGCAGTGCGAACACCAAGCGCCCACGAGGCGCCCTCGTGGCGCCCACGGGCGGGCCCCCGGGCGGGCACCGGGCGGGCTTTCGGCCCGCCCGCCCCGCGCGCGCGGGGCGCCCGCGGGGCGCGCCACGCGAGCGGCCACGGGCGGGCACCCCAGGCGAAGCCTCGCCGCCCACTCTGCGCGAGGCGCCCGCGAGCGGCGTGCGAGGCTTCTCTGTTGGAGAGTCCCTTAGGGCGCCCTCGAGGGCGCGAGGTTATTCGCGCTTCGCGGTTCGGCTCCGATTCCTCCCCCCCCCCCTTCTCCCCTGGGAGGCGGCGCGAGAGCGCGAAGTTATGCGCACTTCGCGCTTCGCGCAGCGCGAAGCGCGAAGTTGGGAGCCCTTGGTCCCCGGCGTCCCGCGTGTCCCCAACGGCCCGTCTAGAAACGATCCCCAGGCAGGATGTCATAAGAAGTGAGTCGGAGGAGCAGTGCGTAGCGGAACAAAGCGGGGAACATCTATCAAATTGAAGTTGCGATCCGCCCGCGCTGTTGCCAGCAACGGTCAGCTATTTGAGGGGCACCGATGAGCCTCTTGGAGACCTTGAGGAGCTCTCTTGAGCCTTTTTGCGTGTTCCTTTTGGAGGATTTTGGTTCCTCTTGGGAATATTCCTGGATGCCCTCGGCCAGGAACAGGGGGCGGCCTCAATTGGGGACCGTCGCCTGGAGCCAGAAAAATAATGTCTCGATCCCTGTGAGAGCTCTCCGGGGCCGTCCTGAGACCTTCTTGGGCCATCTTGGGCGCCTGCTTGAGGCCTCGGACCCTTATGGAAACGAGCATGCAAGAAGGCAACACATAATGAAAAACCTGCAGTTGTCCCCCAACCTTCGAGACTCGCCCCTCGGGGACATCCTTGGGAGGTCCAGTGACTACCTCGGGACGTATTCAGGTCGGCTTGGCGCTCCTTGAAAGCATGCTAAAAACAATGTTGAGCACATTTAAACCATGTTAACCATCGAGAGCCCCAGACAGTCTGCTTCTAGAAATCTATGTTTCGCAATGAATGTGGTAATGCCAATGCTGTGCAAACTTTGTAATGCAATCCATGTGGTGCGCTCAACGCTGAGCGATGTATGTTGGACAATATATTTGGTGCAACCTATGCTGTGGGATGTCGGTCGTGTAATCTATTATTTGAGTTGTCAAAAAGCGCGCCCCAGGCGTGAACATCGTGCACTCTACGCGCCGCAATCTATGTGAGGCAATACATGTGCTGCAATCTATGTGGTACAACCTATGCGGTGCAACACGTGTGGTGCAACATAGGGTGTACAATGTTTGTTGTGCAACATGTGTGTTGGTGCAATGTGTGTTGTGCAATATATGTTGGGTAATCCATTGTGTGCAACCTATTTGGTGCAACACATGTGGTTGTGCAACTTGCTTGTGTGCGAACTATTTGGTGCAATCTATGTTGTGCACCATCTGTGGAGCATTTTATGTTGTGAGCGATCAAAATGCGTGCCGCAGGCGCAACACGAAATTGTGCAATTTATGTGCTGCGACCTATGTGGGGCCATACAGGTGGTGCAATCTGCCTGGTGCAGTTTATTGCTCTTCGCAGTGAGTTGTCCACTCCACTGCTCGCGAAATCATGCCACTCACCCACCCGCAACTTGGTGTGCAAAACCCATGCGGCGGCGATTGCGAAGAGTGCTTCGAGTTGGCTGGTGCATCTCTGCAGCCGCGCTAGCCCTCGCATGCTCGCGCGCGCAGCGGCCAGCTAGTTTGGCGCGACCGACACGGCCACGGTGGCGCTGACCACTGGGCACTTCCCAGCGGGCACTTCCGTGCGAGTCGGCGACTTGGGCGGGCGCGGTAGATGGCAACGTCGACAGCGGTAGACGCGACGATGATGGTGGCGATGTTGGTGGCGATGGCAACGACGACGGCAAGGCCAGTGACGTCGCCGATGCTGATCACGCCGGCGTCCTCGCGTCTGTGATAAGGTTTTGGAGTGAGTTCGACATGCGCGCGCGGCCGACGCGCGAGAGTTGCCCGCATGGTATTATTTCACACGGATCGTGCCCCCTCCAGCACGCGCGCAAGAGCGTTCGCATGATTTCGACGTGCGGGGTTTGGCCAACTTTCATAGCAATGCAGACCAAGGCCAGGCAATACTGTGCTTAGCAATGCAACGCAACGCAGAGTAACGAGAAGCAGCTCAAAACAATGCAGCGCAGAGCAACGCGACGGCGACGGCGAAGCAACGGCGACGGGCGGCGACGAGGGCGACGGGGCGGCGACGGCGGGCACGGAGCCGCCAGACCGACGCACGAGACAAGGCGACGGGCGGCGACGGGGCGGCGACGGGGCGGCGACGGCCGGCACGAAGCCGCCAGACGGACGCACAGGCGCAGTTCTGTAGACGAGAAATAAGAAGCCCCCAAGGGCAAGCACTGTCTGGGGAGTGGTTCGCCGTAGCGGAGGCCATGTCGGATTACCTTGGAGGCGTGCCACAGGCCATATTGAACCAAATCAGGCAATATCGAAAACATCTTGGGGAGCCACGGCCGCTCTCATGCCCCGCGGCCTTCCTGCGTCCAGGCCCACTGGGAGGAACTAGGGAGGGTCTAGCTAACCCTCCTTCCGAAGTGCGGCCGTCTCGCTCACCCCCACCCGCCTTCCCACCACATACGTAGCATCCAAGTATCAGCATTGGCAGGTGCCACCATCGACAACCATTGGGAATCAACGCAGATGTCAGCTACTAGAGCGACGCCCGCGAGGGACGATGCGCGTGCCAGGGCACCCCCATCACTTTCGTCGGATGCCATTTCAAAATGATCGTGGGGTGCCCGCGCATGGTCAAGATTTAGCCTCAACGTGCTCTTTGATTTTGTCTTGACAGGGGGGTGGTTGTACACACCAGGCAATATGCCAATATGCTGCCTCCCCGCCGTCCCTGCCAACGAACAGCGTAAAACGACAGCGGAGAGCCCAAGCATGATCCAGATTTTGTCGAAAAGTGCATCGTGCTCCCTAAACTGCTGGCCTAAACTGTGCGTGCTTGCTGCAATTTGTCGAACGCCAAGTGTCAGGAGGGACAAAAACACAAGGACGCCAATAACCGTCAATTCCCCCGAAAAATATGGGAAGTCGGTGGGGAGGCGAAAATTCCGAATATCTTGAATAATGTAGGGGGCCTCGGGGTTTTTGTCTACAGTGTGAGCCATGGCAAGAAATACCCTGGTTGCCTCCAGGGTGCCCGGGGTTTCTTGGGCTTCGATGCTTCTGCTATGGCAAGCGTGAAGGTCCAACACCAAGCATCACAACAATGGACGTCCTGGGGTCTCAGGGTTGGGTTTCTGGCGGCAGGTTTCTTGTGGTCCAGCTCCTACTGCCTTCGCTGGCGTGCCTCCGCAGCGGGGCTGCTGGGCCCCCCCGAGCTCGGTGGCCCATCGTGCCCATCGCGCAGGGGTGCACAGCCGTTCCAGGAACTGCCTGGGGCCTCCCCCCAAAGCGGCGTCCTACGGCGGGGGCGTTCGCTTATGGAACTTAGCCGCCTCGGTGCGCCCGTTTTGATACGCCACGCGTGCCGCGCTCAAAACGTCCGTGTCAATATGTTGCGTGTTGGCTCAGCGTCGGCCCGGCTGCTGCCACGGCCCCCGTTGCCGCTGCTGGCCGCGCCGGCGCACTCAGCTTGGAATTCTTCCGCGTCTGAGTGCCCTCCGCCTCCCCCTGTCCTTCTCGGCCGCCATGTCTGTCTTGCTTCCCCCTTCATGCACGCCAGCCAGTTCGCGTATCGGTTGCCCCAGATCGCTGGCTCGCTGGTGCAGTTCTGCCTCGCCGCTCAAGCAAACGTGTTGGCTCAGCGTGTTGGCCCACGCGTTGGCGAGCGTATCGCGTCATACCTGCGTGTTCGCTCTACGTGTTGAGCTTCGGATCAGACCGCTACGTGTTGCGCGTGGCGCACGGGGGCATCTAAGTTAAGGAATGTGCCCACGGGGCCTCAGACGATGGGGGGGTCCTTATCCCGAGAGGGCGGCAGTGACACTCATAGCCCGTCCACGATTGGAGTTCCACCGGCTTCCAGGCCCTCGGTTCCTTGTCCAAATGTTCTTTATCCAATTCGCGCTCCGTATTGTTTTTGGAAGGGATTGGGGAGGGGTGTGGGCGCTGGCTGTGGTTAGGGGACGGTAGAGTACGGGAGGGGGAGCATATCAGGAACGAGCAGTGATTAAACCCTCTTCGGAAGGGGAGTATGTGGTTTGGAACAAGTGGTCCGCAAACCGCCGAGAGTGGCAAGTTGAGGGATTGCTTGCTTTTTGCGACTGCTTTCGTATCTTGTGCCCTGGACGATAGACCAGCCCCGTCCAAGAGGCGCGCGCAGCAGCCACGAATTGAACTGCCCAACAGCTGCATTAGTAGATGCGACCTGCGGCTTGCCAACATGAGCGAGCTGCTTAAAGTTTGGGAACAACCCTGCTATGCATCAGGTAAGGGAAGTACCATCACTAATTGAATCCTGCGGGCGCTCTATATGTAGTGTGTGCATTATGTGCGCCATTGTCCAGGCTGGCTACGACGGCAACGACGTTCGCGAGGAGGAAGGGCATGGAAAAGGGGTGATAGTAGTCAGATGCGCAGCATGTTTCATCTAGAGATGCGTTCGTTGAAGATGTGGCAGTGAACTGTACCAACATGGTTTGTATATGTCGATATGCTTGCTTCTGGTAAACTCCTGGAGCGGTCTCTCTTGTCTAGGAGTTTCAGTGTTGTGTGGGATTCTCAGTGGTTCAGATCTCGATGATTCGTTCCCTCTGTCATTGTTGATTGTGGCAAGGACTGCCCGGCGATACGCCGTGGTTCAGAGGACGACGCCTTGTTGAGGCTCCTTATGTTCTGCAGCACTGCGTCGGCGATGCATGAAGTAAGCGCAACAGAGTTAATACATTCTGAAGGATGGGACATGGCAGCATTGCTTGAGGAATTGTGCAGACACCAGACGGCGGCTTTAGGGACAAGGCAATTCAATGATGCGCGCCCTTGCTCAGAGCACCTTTTATGCTTTGCACTCAGTGAACACATTTCCGTCGATCGATGATCTCAAACCAACATGTCGGGGCGACTCATTGGTGAGCAATTTTAGGCGTTTCGCGTAACCCCACCAGCTCTGACCGCCCTCTGGACTTTTCCTTGCGGGCCGCAAATCAAAAAAGTACCCCCACCAGCCCATCCAGAAAAGATGCCCAGGCGCGTGCCTTGATCAGGAATGGGGAGGAGCATACAGTGGAATGGCGGGCAAGGAAAGCCGTCATACACCACGAGATGGAGGATGTAGGATAATCGATGAGGGAGGTGGAGGAGAAGGAGGAGGATGGGGGGGAAGGACGAGGAGGAGGAGGAGGACGAAGGGGAGGGGCCAGGGGAAACGGGAACAGGCTGAGGAAAGGGAACTGGCGGAGGAGGAGGAAGAGGAGAAGGGCGAGCAGAAAGGCCAGAGTCCCTTTGGATGCCTCCCGGAGTCTTTTCGGATGTCTCTTGAAAGTGTATCGTGGTCCTCATTGGGCTTCTTGGGGGGTTCTTGGCGGTCCTTGGGCCCCCCCTGGAGCGTCACGGGTGCCTCGGAGGAGCCTCTTGGAGCGTTTCTGGGGGTGACGTGGGAACCTCTTGGGGACATCGTGGGGGCCTCCTGGGGCCTGCTGTGCCACTTTTGGGGCACACTTGGGAGTCTTGGGGGCCATCTTGAGGCCGTCTCGGAGTTGACCGATCAAAGAATGGGAGGAGAGATTCCAATTGGGGTTCCTCCCCCGCCCCCCCCCGGAGGCCAAGATTGGGCCCAAACCGTAGTCACATCAATCAGTTTTGCCTTCTCGCCGAGGGTCCTCGACGCCCGAACTGCCCGCGAAACGCCCCGTCCAGGTCCGAGGGGAGGGGGAGGGGAGGGGTAAACGACTCCCCGAAGGGGAAGAAGGGGGGTTGGAAGAGGAAACGCCCTTGACCACTCACGCGCTAAAGGACAGGTGGGATTTGTTCGTATGTAACGCTCATTCAAGCCATTGTTCCCCCGCGGGAATGGTCCAATCCGTTGCTCTTGCATCTGTCCCATGTGTTCATGATCGGTTGTAATTGGACCCTCGTGCCATCTATGTTCAAGCGATGCGCAGGTGTGCCTTGACCGCAGGTTTCTGCCCAAATTTTGTGGCCTTGTATTACGGGAGGGGGACTTCCACAGGGTAGTGACGCATGGCATGAAGTGGTTGCACGATAGGGGGAGCACGACTTGTTCAGGCGGAAGCATCCGAGAGATTAAAACATTGAGCTCATATCGTTGGTTTTGCCCGTGATGTTCAGCAGCATCATGTTCCACGGACGGCGTTGGTAGCAGGGGTCAGGCGCACATGAGGGCGATGTGGATTTGCTTGCCACGACGTCCGGCTAAGCCACGCAAGTCATCGGGGATGGATTGTGTACACGTGCCCCGTCTGTGTCGGCACAGCAAGCGAGGTATGCTCTCACATCGTAGCGCGTTCCATTGCTGTAGGTTGTGCTCGAGTGCCGAAGTGCACACGCACTACTTTCAAGTTCTGACGATTTGTTCCCAGTGTTTATTTTGCTAAGAACAGGCCGTTAAGCTGCTGGTGAGCATAAGGTTTGCTTTTGTGGCTTGCATCATACATACATGTCGTCGGTATTATGTGTGTCTCCCTCAATTTGGATGGTTGCTTCCTTGCGGAGTTGGTCTCGGCGCGGTTGCAAGATCTTGCTTGAGCTCTGACCCTCTTTCGTTTGAAGTCACTGTTAGGGCCAAATGGACAGGGCCAGGAACCGGTCTCCTTACTGGTACCTCTGTGACAATTCGGAGGTGTACCCGTTCGGGGGCAGCGTCAACAAGAATTATCAAATGTCTGGCAAGGATCGGGCTGCACGTTTATGCGACGATCCGTCGCCCACAGAATTGTCGCCCCCCTCCCCGTTGTTCTCTCTCTCTCTCTCTTTTTTTTTCTCTCTCTCTCTCTCTCTTCCTATATATCTATATATATACATGTGTATATATATATATATCCCTCCTCCCCGTCGCCGTCCCTTGCCCTAGTTTCCATTATCCACTACCTTCGCCTCGTCCTGCCTCAGTGCCGACGATATTATGTACACGCAGACAACCAGCAGTCAGATACGTGTGTGTGTGTGGTTAAGTATGTGTGTGTGTGTGGGTGACGGGCTTGTCTCCCCCATCTGAGACCAGCCGAATCAAGCCACCATCCCGAAGTCTGAGAGTGTTGCACCGGGTACTGCCGGCAGGGACGAGTTCCCCAGACTGGGGAATTCGTCTGGCCCCCACTGGCAGTGGGGGCCAGACGCGTTCAGCTATCAGTTGGGAGCCACTGGCGCGTCAAGGACTGACGTCGGTCACGCGTAAGAGTGACCCTTGGCCGGAGTGACCTTTGGCGCCGGGCCCGCAGGGTTCCCCCAAACTCTGGCCTGCGCGCCAGGCTGTGGCCCTCCCCCCACGGTCCCCCGAAGCCGCGCCGCCGGTGAGGGCGCGCCTGGAAAGAGCTCGCGCGTGGGCCGCGCCTGGAGGAGCGCCCGCCCGCCCACCCCGCGGAGCCGCGCTCCGCCCCGCTCCGCCCTCGCTCCTCCCCCCCTGCCCCGCGGGCACGCAGCGCATGCTCTGTCCAGCTCAGCCTTGCGCTCACCCAGTAGCTGGGAAGCCTTAGAATCATAAATGTAGGTGGCGTTCTAAATGCTGGGTTGTTAAACATATTTAACACGATGTAACTTGGACCGGGTGTAAATGTATGTAACGAATGAAGAATAAAAGCTTGAATGCGATTGCTGCAACAGCGTCACAATCCTAAGAAGATGTTGACGGACCGGGCCATGCATGCCCCGGACCGACGGCGCCGACCTCTCCCTGCCCCGCCGCCTCTGCCGCCCTGCCTCTGCCCTCTCCGACCCTCTGTCCTGTCAGGAGGGCCCGCGGGCCTGCTTCCCCGCCTGGCAGGCGCGCGCGCGCCCTCGTGGCACCGGGACTTCCGGACGGCTCGCGGCCAGACCCAGCCCGCGACGACCACGCAGTGTGCGCGCGCGTGCGTGTTTCTGCCGTGCCGTGAGTCCTTCCCTCCTCCTCCGCCCTCCGCGGCTTCGGCTTGCCTCTCTCCCCCACTCTTTGCCGCCGGACAGCTAGTGCCTGCCATAGCGCGGCTCACTGGAGCGCGCGTGCGGATCGCCTCTGCCGCGCTGCGACGGAAACGGTGTGTGTGTGTGTGTGAAGGTGTGTGAAGGTGTGGGTGTGATGTGTGTGGTCGTGTGTATATGTGTGTTCGTGTATGTGTGTTTGTGTGTGTGGTGTGTGTGTGTATGTGTGTGGTGTGTGGTGTGTGTGGTGTGTGTGTGTGTACGTGCGTGTGCAAAGGTCATTGCGGAGTCTTCCAGAGGCCCCAGACTCGTCGGCGAGCGAATGTGGGAAGTGAGGAAAACAAGGCTTGCTCAGAACGCTCGGGACCCCCCGGCCTCCTGAAACGTTTTCTATGGTTGCCCTGAAGACGCAGAAAACTTGATCGCCCCCGTGGGGGACGCCAAATTGCCGCTGCCTGCGTCGCTGGACACCGCAGGTTGGCCTCCGCACCCCGCGGTGTGCTGCGCGCGTGGACTGAACGGCTCGTTCGCGCGCCCGAGGGGCCGCCTCCTCGCAAGAGCTAGGGGGTCCACCTTGAGCGCGGCGGCGCGGGCCGCGCGTCTTGTCCTTGGTGTCTGAGGCGGCGCTCAGAACACAGTGCTCGTAGGCTTGGGCGTACCGCACCTGCGCCGCACCTGGCGGGCGGTGCGTGGAGAGACACATTCCCGCTCCGTCGGCCGCGGGGGCGCGGCGTTCCTTGGCGGCTCATGCCCGTGCGACAGGGCGCGCGCGCGGATCTGTACAAGGCGACCGCCCCCGCACTGCCGTGGCAGGATGCTGCGCGCGAGCGCGGTGTGTCCGACGAGGACCGCGCTGGCAACCGCGCTGGCAACGCAGCAGTGGTTCGTTCGGCTGGGCTGGCTGCTGGGGCCCCGCTGCCATCGCACGCGGTTGGGAGCGCGCGCGCGCCAGCTCGGCGTGGCTGCCACGGAAAAGCGTTTTCTGCAGCCGCCTCGGCGACGTTGGGCGGTGACGTGCAGCGCGCGGCCCTGGCGGGCCCCTGGGCCCTGGACCGCGCCGCGACGCCCGCGGCCGCGGGGCTCTGTTGCAGCGCTGGCGGCCGCGGGCCTGGGCGGCGGTGGCCGTTCCGCCAGCTGCGCCCCCCGCGCTCGCGGCAGCGGTCCAGGCGCTGCTCGCGTGCCTCGCCGGGTGGCCTCGCGCCGAGCCTCAGCGGCCGGCTTGGGTGGCGCGCCCTCCTGCGGAACTGGGGCCCGCCGGCGGTTGGGGGTTGGAGAGCGGGCCCTGCGCCAGCGGGGCGACAGATCGCGCGGCCACCTCGCGCGGCGGGCCTGCAGCCGAGGTTGCTGCTCGCGCTGGCGGCGCTTGGGGCGGCAGGCGGTCGACGCTGCGCGCGCGGTCCGCCCGGCGCGGCCGGGGGGCCGCCCCGGGACATTTCGGCGCGCCGCTCGCTCGCGGGCGCGGGTCGCGCGCCCGCCGCGTTCCACTGTTTCACCCTTCGCTCCCTTGCCCCTTTCGCGGCGCCTCTCGCCGCGGCGGCACGGTCCAGGCGCTGGTAAAACATATGTTTAGAGTTGCGCTGCAAGCATGTCTGCGCAGGGCCAGATGTCTGGACGGGCCGCGTCCGTATTCGAGTTCTGCTGAAATTCGGAGTGGAAGTGCGGTGTCGCTGCTCGTTTATTTTTTTTATGATGTGTTGAGCGTGTCCGTGCCTTGCTGTCCAAAGATGTGTGCGTGTGTGTGTGTGTGTCCATGTGGGCGTGGACATTGATTTGTATTTTTATTTCCGTCGCAAGTCACACTGGATATAGTAGCAAGTCCGCGAGTGTTGGGTTGTCAATTCAAGCAACATCATGCGTAGCGCATTGCGAGCTTGAATCGCTAGCGCCTGTCGGTTACAGTTCCCCGTGCTTGTGTGTTTCCATCGTCTGCGGCGCATTATCCACACCCATCGCGCGTGACAGGGGAATCGGTCCCAGAGCCCCTGACCCAATAGAGCTCCTGATGGGAAGATCTGTGGACTTCCCCTAGTTGTCTAATAAGCGCTGTTGCGCGTTACGAGAAGTGGTTGGACCCCAACATGCGATACCGCGAAGATGTGGCCACGTCGCGCTGACAGCCTGAAACGGTCAGCCAAGAGGAATTGCCTTTTTTCGTTTACTATAGCACGGCCACGCCCTCTTTCCCGGCTCTTGATGTTTTCGACAGGTATCATTATTTGCCCTCCTCCACATGCATGTCAGTAAATCGGTCACACAGTCATGGAGACATGATTGATCCGTGCATGGTCCAATGCGGCAGTCGGATAAGGAATGTTGGGAGAGGCGGTGGGCAGGCTTCAGTGGTTCCAGCTTGGGTATCATCCATGCGCGAGCGTTTCAAACGTCAGCTGGAAGTTTGCACCATGTCTCATTCCATACGCAATACCCTTGATAGCGTCAGCGCGTGCGGAGGAAGAGTAGGAGGAGGAGGGGGGAATTGCTTGTCGCACATGGCCCGGCGTCAGCAAAGCATGTCGTGCCAAGCTCAGGACGGGAACGAGTGGATGGTCTACAGCGACGCCATGGTAATGGGCCGCGGCCACAGCATCATGGACCACCGCGGGGTGACAGCCAAGAGGGCGGAAACTCTGGCCGGAGGCAGGGCGGAAACTGTGGCCAGGGTCGCGTAGCCCCACCAGCCTATGCAGAACGGATGCCGCAGTGGCCCAGGGGAAAATGTCTGGAGGAAGGGCGTGGACTGGAGGAGGGGCGTAGTACAGCGAATCAAGAACTGACAAGTGTGGGCTCAGAAGCCGCTGGGGGCCTTTTTGAGATCTTTCGGAGCTCAATTGGGGCTCTGGTGGGAGCCCTCCAAGCGCTCTTGGGGCTCTCTTGGAGCCCTCATGGGGCTCTCTTGGGACCATGTTGTAGCTATTGGTCAAAGACGGGGGAGGCTCGATCACACCGCCCCCGTCGGAGCCCTAACAACAATCGCTTCTTGGAGTCCTCTTCGGGCGACCTTGGAGCTGTCGTTGAGCTCTTCTGGGCCCGTTCTTGGGGCTTTCTTGGCCCATTCTCAGAGGCCATCTTCAGGGTCCGACGGCACATCGGAAATGAGAAAGCCAGAATGTCAGAATGTTTGATCTTCGTGTGGTTGAAGGATGTGGGGTTTTCGAGGGTGTTCTTGGGAGGCTTGGAGGCCCATTGGAACCGTCTTGGGCAAGTCCTGAGGCCTCCTGGAGGCGTGCTGGATGCTAGTTTGAACCTTATTGGGCTATCTTGTGCCATGTTGTAAGTCCTGTTGGGCAACCTAGGCACCACAGCAACCAACATGGCCCTGGCTGGCCCACGATCATAGGGCCATTCTGGAACCATGTTTGACGCTGTGACCGCTTGCCCCCTCCCCCCTGCTACATGTTCCAGAGCTTCAGTGACTTCAGCAGCTTGTACTCTCATCCTCCGCGCTCTCAGGTGTTTGTATGTGCTCGCCCTCATGGCCATTTGTGCTCTCAAGGGCGTCCTTGGGCCGCCTGCCAGGCGGCGTGAACAGATACTGATACACCAAGATCTCTCTACCAATACGGATCAAGTGTCTATCTCATTACTTATATTGAGGGTTCCAGAGGGGAGGCAGGTGAACATGGTGTTTTGCTCGCATCGTACTTGCAGCTCGGATACCAAGACATGGTTCGCTTGCGTTGCTGGAAAGCGAGAAAGGAGTCCAATCGATTACGACGCTGAGGCGTGGATTCTGCCATGCAGGGACCCGTGCGGTCCTGCATGGTCGCGGAGCAGGAGTCGTCCCAATGGTGATCACATGGTGAGAGAGAAAGATGGTTGCATTCCTTGGTGGGGTGGAGATCCGAGCACGTGGGATCTGTATAAGGCAAAGGTGCAGAGCTATGCCCAAGGAGCGGAGTGGCACAAGCGACACTTGTGCGAACCACGGCTCCGACGCAACCTTCGAGGTCCAGCTTTCCAGGCGCTAGAAGGATGCAAGCCAGGATGGTCAAAACAGTCTGACCGCGCTTAGCGACTGTTGCGACGGTTTCACCAGAAGTTGGCTCGGCTAAATGTGCCTGACCTTGGTGAGCACTTGGAGGAGCATTTCTACAAAATGCGACGTAGGAAGGGAGAACCAGCTGGAGACTGGGCACTGCGGAGCCCCGAGAGTTACCAGAAGATGCGACGTATCGTGTCGAGAGGTGTGCAGGCACAGGTGCCACTTCGGTGGACGACCCCGATGCCGGTACCATCTCCCGTGGATCTGGCGCCGGCACGGCATGATCCAAACTCACGGAGCGACCCCTTGGCGGTCGGCGGCAGCAGTGGCAGAAACCACAGACGGAGCGTCGGCAACGGCAGCATCCAGACACGGAGTTGATGACGGAGAAGACGGTGGTGCAGACGACATCGGAGAGGAATGACAACACCCAACCGAGCCCCCACAACCAGACGGATGGTGGCGATGCTTATGGTGGAGGTTTTGGCGGTCCAAAGACGACAGACGGAGTCCAGCTCGTGACAGGCCTTGAGGAGGCTCTAGCTCGTGGGACCCCGTGGATATAGAAGACGCGGACGACGACGAACAATTTGAGGGCCAGGATCGCCTGCCCGAGATCCTCCCGGACGTGGTCCAGGATTACCTGCTGTTGTCGCGCATTGGTGAAGACGTGCACGGGAGGGCGGCGATCGTAGCATCATCTCACAACAAGCTTTACTTCCGGGAGATCAACGTTGCCACGCGGGCGCTGCGGACGGACGGGAATCTGGCCGTAGCGAGACCATCGGCGTGGAGGTCATCGTGCGGAATGGCCCCACTGTGGGGCTGACGGGGTCACTTGGGACAACGACGAGGATGACGAGGAAAACGGCGATGAGGCCTGCCACGGTAAGGGGGATAATGACGACGATTGAGGCGACGAGCCAAGCGATGACGAGTCCCAGGCGGCGTTGCAAGCGGCGCAGGACGCCGAGGCTGAGGCGCTCGCGGCCATCCAGAGTGCGAGTCGTACGTTCGGCGAGGCACGAAAGCAGATAGTAGGAACACAACTACGCCGTGGATTCCAGCCAGGAGGGCAGGGACCACGCCCGACTGGCACTTGCGGGTCCGAGGGACGTGGCAAGTCCATGGGGACTGGCGGCAACAGCACTTTCGGCTGTCCGCGACCTGTCGGCTCCGGAAGCCATTCAGGAGGGAAATCGATCGGCCTTCGTCAAGCTACGCATCCTGGAGCACGACAGCCCGGTTCAGGCAAGCGCCCCAGGGGCGGTGGATATCATTGGCCAAGTCAATGTCCTGACAAGAACGACCTGAAGCTGGCCAAGCAGCAGACCGCATCCGCATCTCTGGCATTCGCGCCGATGAACAGACTGGGCGCTTTGCCGGGACGAGACAAGCCACATGGAGATATGCTTCTTTGCTCTGGAGGCCGACTCCTTGGAGGGGTGCAACACTTTTGACCAGGCCAAAGAGTTCATACAGGACGGCGTGGTCATGTTGGGCACTGGGGAGACGAGGAACATCGGTGGCTCGCGCGCGGCGGAGCTGCTCGCGAAGCGGCTGAACTGCATTCTCACCGTAGTCCCTGAGGACCGCCCTTGCTCATTGTTCGGCAGTGGCGAGAAGCGTCAAGTCTTATGACGTACTGCTTTGCAGGTGACATCAGGGTCGCGGATCGGCAACGCCAGCGTCTTCGTGCTGGACGCGGCGACGCCCGTCCTGCTGTCCACCGAGTCCATCAGGAATCTCGGTGCGATCATCTGCTTTGACGCCAGCACGGCCATGCGCATGAAAACACATCCCCATCGAGGTCGCGCTGCTGATGCGCGACGAGAATGGCCGCTTGCTGATCCGCCTGTGCATGGACCTGTGGGGAAGCGGTGGCAATCCATATCGCCGGCGCACCGTGGCGCCGCCGTCGTGCATAGGGGCAGCTCCTCACGCGGGATCGACGCGCCCGTCCAGAGGATTGCCGCGAGGGGGTCGAACGCATCATCGCCCGCATCTCGAGCGACGGTTGGGGCGCAGACGGACGGCGAACAGCGGGCCCCAACGGGGCCCCCGCAACGATCAAGAAGCTCGTCGGGATCGAAACGCAAGAGGGTCAGGATCTCAGCGGAGGGCTGGGAGTGCGAAGAGACGTGGCCCCCAGAGATCGACGTCTGTTTGGAACTCTGTGCCATGATCAGGCCGCCACTGCCATCGTCTTGCACGGGTGCCACCAGGGGGCCGCGAGCGGGGCCAGATTCGGGTGCCCGCGGGGGGTCCTGCATTTGAGCGCGCCCGCGTGCAACTTCGCGTTTGAGCGTTGCCCGCGCGCGCGCGCGCCCGAGGGGCCCTGATGTGCCTCAGAGGTCGCCGCGAGCATGGCGCGCTTAGAAGGTCTGACATGCGGCCTGGGGTTTTCGGAGACGCGCGGTCGTGGGCCAGCTAGGAATTTCAAAGTCTCGGGAGGTCTGTGGCGAGTCGGGAACGACGCCGCGGCCTAGGGGGCCCGCCGGGCACGGAGGTCAGCTCGTAGGTTTCACTCGCGAGCATCCTACCCCAGGATTATTCGAGCTGTGCTGCTGAGGGGCCAGGCATTTCACCGCGGTGGCGCCGTCGTCCGCGACGCGCGTCGAGCTCCCGAAGAGCGGGGGGGCGAGGTCGCGGCCCGCTCGACGAAGATCGGAATCATCTCGCCCGTCCGCGAGATCCAGAGGGACAGCCCTCAGAAGTCGGAGAAGCAGTCAATTGTGTGGAACAGGTGCCAGGCGGAGCTACAGGCGGAATCAGTCTGGCGCGGGCCCCCTTGGTCGGGGCGGAAACACGCGGCGACCTGCCGCGCCTGATTCGGGCTGGCTTCGAGTAGGAGAAGTTCGAGGAGGGCTGGGCGATCCCGCCCGAGCCAATTCCGACGACGGGCGCCTTTGTATCAGTGCCCACCTGAGGAGAGGCGGACGCGAGCGACCCGCTACGAGAAATCCGAACCTGCCAGCGACGAGGAAAGCCGAGCTGGAGATGGAGCTCGCCGAGGCGAAGAACGCGGTCATGGAGATGGGCAAGGCCAAGCGGGCGGCGAGCTCGCGTCGGAACTCGGCGGCGAGGGCAGCGGTGCCGCCCTTTGCCTGAGTGGCAGAACGCTAACGACGGCGGACACGGCCTCCCGGTGGGGCTGTTCCGCGAGGTCGAACAGGGACACCGGGCGCGTGCGTCCTGCGGAACATGGGCAGAGTCGAAATCGCAGCGGCTCGTTGTCCACCTCCCCATTTTGGCGGCGACAATGCTGCGGACAAAGGGCGCGGGCTCAGCCGCGCGGCTCTCGGCGTGGAACGGGCGCGACGCGTCAGACGAGGTGGGCGCTAATTTGGCCATCGCAGCACTGTGCGAACATCGCCCCCCGACGAGTTTGGACTGCTACGCCGCGCGGCTTTGGCGCGCGCTTCAGCGCCTGAATCGAAAGACCCCAGAGCAGCGAAGATATTTGCGGTCGAAGTGGGCCAGGGGCATCGCCTTTGACAAGAATGCGGCCACCTGGGTGCATCTTCATATGCCACTTTGTCAGGCTCTATTATTCATTGGGAGCGGCCGCGATCCATTGCGTGTCGCGAGTTGTCGTTCACCAGGATCACGTTAGCTGAGTTATCGCGAGTGCCGGCGTTGCACGGTGGATGTCAGGTGGGCGCGGGCATCGACGGAGGCGAACTGCGCCGCAAACCCTGGGCCATCCGCGCGAGAGATCATGGCGCGCGCTGGCGCTGGAGTCTCAGGTGCCTTCTGAACCGCGCCCATGGCGAGCGCCTGCCGGCGCGGGCATCAGCCTGCCATCCGCCAGCGATGGTTCGACGCATGGTCGGGCGGATGTCGCGAACTGATCTTTGGGGGCGAGCGCCAGCGGTCGAGGTCGACGTCAGCGCTGGCGGCAGGAGTACTTGTCGAACGCATTTCGAAGAGGGCGCTGGAGCTGGACCTGAATCCCTAGCGGGCCCTCCAGCGGGCGCCTTCTGAGACGAGGGGGGAGCTGGAGAAAGCGCTCCAAGACGCTGCGCGAGAGCTCTGGCCTCGCAGTGCACGTGGCGGTGGCCGCTGTCTGAAGCCGCGAGACGCGCGCCCATGTCGCGCAACGGCATCTGGTGACGAGAGGACCTCAGCCACAGAGTCTGGTGGCCACGAGTGCAATCCCAGAGACATGGGAAGTTGTCGACAGCGACTTGGCAGACTGGGACCACCCCTCTTCGGGCGAGACCTGCGAGAGCACGATCGTCGCAGATGCGAGCAGCTGGCTCCGCTCAGGGAGAGCGCCATGCCCGTGTGATCCAGTGGAGGGGCTGCAATGCAATGGCCATGGATCCGAGCGCAATGTATGACCGCCACAACCAAAACATATAGACATCCACGATCAAGTCGGTGCAGTGTTGCTCCGGTGGACAATCCGCGGCCCCCCTCCCGCCGCTGGCGGCGACCGGTGCGCCCCCTCTCTCCTGCTGGCAGACGATGGCGAGGCGGCCTCGGGCGCGCCCTGGGAAACTGGCGGAGGATGCGTTGAGGGTGGCGGCGGCGCCTAGCCATCAGGGGCCGGCGCGAGAATATTCGCGCATCCAGCGTGCTCCGGGCACGGGGCCGGCGCGCGATGGAGAATTTCAGCTGGGGGTCTCACGTGCGATTGCGGGCTCTACGAAGCACGGTGAGTCGCGAGCGCTTCGCGAGCGGGCCGAGCACGCGGCCGTCGGCGCCGTCGCCTAGGGCCGAGAGGCCAGGTCCCCTGGCCCGCAACGGCAGAGGTCGACTCCTCGCCAATGGACGAAACGCAACCGCGGCAAGGTCAAGCTTGGAATGAGAGGGCGGTTCGGGGGCCCAGCGAGAGCCATTGGAACTGAGACGCGTCGAAATCCTAATCAGGCTCGGCCCGCTCGAGCGGGGTCGCGCGCGGAGGTCGACTACGACGACGCGTCCCCGAGCGATTGAGACCGGCGTCTCAGACGGAGACAGATGCGTTCAAGCGTGGGCCCGAGTGGAGGGCGCCCAGGGCGTTCTCATATATTCTTAGTCAGGAGCTCACCCCGCGGGCCGTGGGCAACGTTGCCCTTGCAGAACCGTTCGAGGAGGAGTGCGAGGAGGCGGCGGCGAATCCGAGAGAGAGATGGGCGACGACGGCGAACTGCCTCGCCAGCCGCCCCCGCAACCTCGAACGCCACCGACGCCAGAGGGGGGGTGACTCGAAACGACGACGCAACGTTGGCAAGCAACGTCGAGGTGCCATGCGCGTCGCTGCCGATGCTCGAGACGACGACGATGCGAGGGGCTCTAGCCAGACGATGATGGCGCCTTCATGGAGGAGCGCTGCCACGGGCCAGTGAGGCGATTGCGGTGGCGATGGCAGTCGATCCACCAGCGCGGGCGAGCCGCCGCGAGTCTGTCTCCAGGCACTGCGCGGCCGCGGCCTTCGTCGAATCTGAGGCGCAGAAAGGGCAGATCGAGGTCAGAGAGCGGCTGCTCAGCGAGAGGGACAAGGGGCGCTGCGTGGCGCGGAGGCGAAGGGCGGGGACGTGAAGCTGCACGTCGAGCAAGTGGCGTTGGAGAAGTTTCCAGATCAACTTAGGGAATGTTGTAAGGGAGGCCTCCAACCGCGCTCCGGGCCCCAGGGAGACTGAGTCGCGCAGCTCACACCCCCCTCGGTGCAGGCCAGGTTGCCGCCGACAGGGCTGGCCCGCCTGGCAGGCTCCTGCGAGGGGCCTCCACTCCCTCCCTGCTCAGCTTGCGTCGGCCCCTCGCTCGGTGCTTGCTGGGCTCCTGCCGACAGGGTCGGCAGGCAGGGCAGGTCCAGAACAGCCCGGCAGCTCCCGCGGGCACGGCCGGTCTGCGCGCGCTCCTGCGCGCCTGCCCAGGCTCGCCGTCAGTGCACGCGGCGTTTCCCCCGGTGCGGTGCAGGGTTGGCGACCACCATCGGGTCGGCACGCCTGGCAAGCACCGTCCCTCTGCGTGGGTCGACGCTTTCCTGCTCCCCCTCGGTACAGGCCAGGCGGCCAGCGCTCGGCTGGCCAGCTGGCAGGCCCAAGATGGCCCGGACCCGCGGCCGCTTCGGGTCGGGGGTCGCTCCCAGTGCTCGTTTTCAGGGCGCTGGCGCGGCGCTCGGCAGCGCGCCTCGTGCGCCTGATGGGGGCTGGGCGGCCAAGCAAGGCCTGGTTCACCTCTTCGCCTCGTCTCGCTCTGCGGGTGGCCAACGTTTCGTCGCTGCCTCTCGGGCCATGCTGTGTGCTTCCTGGGGCGGCCCCCATCGCCGAGGGGCCCCCCCATGGCTCGTTCTAGGTCCGGGCGCAGCCTAGCACGCACGCCAGCGCGCCGCGGGCGTCCGCGGCCTGGCATCTGGCCAAGCAGCCGCCCACGGGCCCTTCCACACGGCGGAGGCAAGGCACCCGCCGTGGCATTTTTTGGCGCCCTCTTCGCCGCGTCCTCGGGGCCAGAATGCACCTATACGGCCGTTTGCCCTGCTTCGTGGCCGTTCGCTTGCCGGCTGGCCCATCCCGCCGCTTGCACGCGCACTCCCCGCTGCAGGCTGCGCCTCTTCCAACCTGTGGCTCTGAGCAGTCCTCTCTCACGGCAGTGCGCCTGGGCCTCCGGCGCTCCTGGCATGCGCACCGCAGGGTGCAATTAGCTGGATCGCGTCCGAATCTATGTCTCGCGACAGTGCTGCAATTTCGCCTGCGGAGGAAAATGTGTGTCCGCGTGTGTGTTCACAAGTGCTTGCTTCAACACTGCGAAGCTGGAGCACGTGTGCGTGTGTGTATATGATTGTCCAGCCTGGTTGAGGGCCGATCTACACATCAATATCCTTTGTAGGCGTAGTGATGTTGCCCCTTTCCTTAGCAGGAGGAAAGGGAGGAAGAGAAGGAAGGACACATAGTAGGATGAGGTGGATAAAGGAGGAGAGGCGGAGGAGGCGGATCAGGACAGGGTGGACGAAAGATGAAGATGAGGAGGAGGAGGATGAGGATGAGGAGGAAGATGAGGATGATGATGATGATGATGATGATGATGATGATGATGATGAGGAGGAGGAGGAGGAGGAGGAGGAGGAGGAGGGGGAGGAGGAGGAGGAGAAGAGCATGGCAACGATGCAGCCGACACTCTTACTATGTGGTCGGCGCAAGTGTCTCGCCTGCCTGAGCAGCACCGCGTTGCTGTTCAGGCGCGCTCAGATGTGCTTAATTTGTGGGTAAAGTAGGTTAGACGTGTGGGTGACGATCCGCCTGAGGACACCATACACCCGCCCACCCTCGCAAGAGACAAGCCTGATGACGATGACGATGATGATGATGATGATGATGATGATGATGATGATGATGAGGAGGAGGAGGAGGAGGAGGAGGAGGAGGAGGAGGAGGAGGAAGAGGAGAAGGAGGAGGAGGAGGAGAAGGAGGGAGGATGAGTGCGCATGGAAGGGGGCATTGTCTTTCCAGTCTCGGAGGGCCCGACCACCTCCTGCACCTGGCCCCTGCTCCTCTCGGTATCCGCATCTCCTCGGCCTCGAGGCGGGGGAGGGCCCATCGCTCCTGGCGCTCCCGGGCCTGCCTCTGCCGCCGCCCCTGGCCACTGCGACGGCAGGTCTCGACCGGAGGGGGCTAGGACGACGATGAATTCGTTCCAGCGCGTTCCGGATCTTTCTCAGAGCGTTCCGGAACGCTCTGAGAAGGCCGCAGCGCCCGATACACTCTCCAAGGCCGCCGGATCTCAGAGATTCTCGATTTACCCTCACCCGATTTTACCTTCGTCCTTGCTTCGTCTTGCTCGACCTAAATCGTGTTCCAGCGATCTCGTGGGCCGCTGTCGTCAGAGTTCGTAGTGCAGCAGAGGCGGAACGAAGACGGAACGAGGGCGCACGAGCACGAATCGGAAACGGAACGCCGTGCGTCGGGCGAGCCCTGCGCGAAGGACTCGTCCCTGGTCTTCTCGCCCTTCGTGCTGCTGTTCTCGAAGGCTCCGCGGGGCGGGCCCCTTGGGCAGGGCTGCGGCGCCCCGGGGGCCCGCGCCGCTCGACGGAGCCTCGGGCCCCGGCGCCGTGAGACGAGCTCCGCGGGCGTTGTCGCCCCTGCCCGATGCTCCGGAGCACAGGGGAGGAGAAAGGTACCCATATACCTCTCCCCTTCGCTCGTTTTGCCCTTTGGGGGGCCTCCTGGGCGGCCCTCGTCGCCACCGCTGGATGCGCCTCGAGATTCTGGTCAGAACGCGCCCCAGGAGAGGTCCGGGGAGTAGCGGTGTATCGGTACCTGTCGGTTTCCCCCGAAACACTTGGGAGCGGCCAGGTTCGGCTTTTGTTGCTCTGCCCTCCGGGGCCCTCGACGAGAACGATTGAGAGTGGGGAGCCGGCCCTATGGGGAAGTGGTCCAGGCCTCCGGGGGTCCACGCACCGGGCAACGGATATGGAGAGCCGGACGTCCGGCCCGTGCTGGGGCCCGGAGCCCTCGCATATGCGAGCCCAATTGCATCGGGGGTGGACAGAGCCCCCAACAGTGACACGTCGATTCGTGGATTGTCCGTTGTCGATTCTCGAGAGGGCGCCGTGGCCGTTCTTTTCCAGGCTTGCGCCCGCCAGGTTTGGGCCTCAGGTGGTTTTCACCAAACCACGTTTTACTAAAGGGGGTCTGTCCATGCCCGATTGCACGTCCTGGGCCGATGCATCTCCGAAAATGTAACAGAGGATGGGGTCGAAGGTTCGTGTGGCGGTTTCTCACGGCGTGGCCATGCACCACGACGTCGTCACCTCGGGGAAGCGCCGCAGCATGCAGGGAGCACGCGTGCCAGAGCGGCTGGCGCGCGTCGGGAATCGCACCGCCTCAGATGCGCGTCGGCCGTGGCATTCTTTTTTCCGATCCTGTGCGAGTGGCACTGGGTGGAGCAGGAGAGGGAGCCCTACTCTTGATATCGTGATTGTTTCAACATCAGTGTTTTTCTCAATGTCGGTCTCTGGATGCCCGTTTCGGATCCAAGGGCAGAACACATTGCTCTGGATGAAAAGCCTGGCTGAGAGATGGGGTCCGAACTTCCGAGGATTCCGAAGTGAAGAAAAAAACATTTCGTAGGTTTATGAATGGGTCTAGCTTTGAGTATGGGTAATCGGGTACGAGTGAATTTGAACGCGAGCAAGTGTTCTGATTGGGGTGTGAGCGAGTTCGATTAGTACTGAGTCTGAGTCTGGGTGGATCTGTGTGAGATGGCGTCTGAGTGTGAGTGGCTCTGAGAGCGAGTGGACCTGGGTGAGAGATTAGCTGCGCATCGGCAAGTCCAAGCGCGAGAGGCCTGAGCACGAAGTAGCTGTGAGCACGAGTGGGGTGTAGGAGCGAGTCAGAGGAGGAGTGACTCTGAGTGAGTGGCTTGGCTTGAGCGTGAGTGAACTGAGTGGGCGTGGATGGGTCAGGGAAGACGTGGGAAGGAGACGGGAAGGCGAGGGTGAGGCGGAGGCATCCCACCCCCAGTGCCAGGACCCCTCGTGCCCGGGGCCCGCACCCAGGGCACGGGGAGACGCTCGCGGGGGAGGACTGGGACGCCCCTCGGCCCCCGGCGTCGTGATTTGTTCTCAGAGCGCCGACCCCAGGAAGTCTCGACCCGTTCCTTCCCCCCTCCCCCTTTCACCTCCCCCTCCCCCTTCCCCTCCTCCTCCCCCTCCTCTTCTTCCTCCTCCTCGCCTCCTCCTCCTCCTCCTGCTCCTCCTCCTGCTCCTCCTCCTCCCTCTCCTCGCCTGTTCGTCCCGAATCGTTCCTTGACGGTCTCGAGGTCCCGGGAATGGCCCAGAAGCCGAAGATCACGAAACGTTTGCCGTGAGACATGGGGCGAGGCGATTCTCATCGACGAGGCCAAGGGGGAGATCCGCTTCGACAACTGGTGGGCCAGCATAAACCCCAAAGACCCCGCCCTGAAGGAGATCATGGACCTGCGCTCCCAGGCTGGCTGGCGCGACGGGGGAGGAGCAGCAGAGGACGGGGGAAAAGGGGGAGGTGGCGGGAGGTGGAGGGAGGAGGAGGAGGAGGAGGAGGAGGAGGAGGAGGAGGAGGAGGAGGAGGAGGAGGATGGAGGAGGAGGAGGAGGAGGAGGAGGAGGAGGAGGAGGAGGAGGAGGAGGAGGAGGAGGAGGAGGAGGAGGTGGGGAGGAGGAGGAGGGAGGAGGATGAGGAGGAGAAGGAGGAGGAGGAGGAGAAGGAGGAGGCGGATGAGGAGGAGGAGGAGGAGGAGGGGGAGGAGGAGGAGAAGGAGGAGGAGGAGGAGGAGAAGGAGGACCAGTGTAAACCCAAGAGTCAACAACGATGTTGGAATAAACATTCCCTCCGCGCTTCCTCTTCATAGGCCCCTACAACGGTTAATTTTCCATTTAGGGAACTGCCTCGTCGGAAGACAACCGATTGAAGACTCTGAAGTATGCCAAACCATTGTTCTCGGGATTCCAACGCCAAGGATCAACCTGACTGTTGCGTCGTGACCATCCTGAGTCGTGCCAACACGCCATTGCTGGACCTTCAACACTGCCATTCACTTCAACACTTACGAGGATGCAACACTTCAAACTGTTGCATCCTCGTAATTCTAAGTCTTTCCAAAACGCCATGTCTGTTACGCTGATCATTGCAATTTGCACAACTCTTGCAAATGTTCTAAGCGAATGTGCGCGGTGCTAAGGCGGGAGCCACATTTCGAAAAGGGGCGATCTGCCCTAGGCGATAGCCACACTTTGAGAAAGAACCGCCCTCAATTCGTGAAGCTTTTGCAAGTGTTTGAAACGAATGTGCGCGGCGCCAAGGCGAGAACCACATGTTGAAAAGGAACCGCCGTCAACCCGTGAAACCCTTGCAAATGTTTAATAAGACGAGTGTACGCGACGCTAAGGCGAGAGCCACGTTTTGAAAACCGCCCGCCCTCGACCTGCGAAAACCTTGTAATTTTTCTGACAGGATGTGCGCGGCGCTAAGGCGCGAACCACATTTTGAAAACCACCCACCGTCCATCTGCGAAACCTTGCCAAGTTGTAAGCTTCAGGGTCGTAAATGGTGAGGAAGTCTCAGGCGAAACGCCAGGCCCGCCCTAAACACTGGCCTCGGGGTGTGACAGGGAGAAATTATTTTGCAAGGAGAAGGAATGAAGGAAGAGAAGGGGGAGGAGGAGGGGGAGGGGGAGGAGGAGGAGGAGGAGGAGGAGGAGGAGGAGGAGGAGGAGGAGGAGGAGGAGGAGGAGAGGGGAAGGAGGAGGAGGAGGAGGAGGCGGAGGAGGAGGGGTCGTGGGAGGAGCAGGGCCCGTTTCGATTCCTCCGACCCGTCTCGGCTCAATGTCGATGGCTTCCGATACCGATTCGATTCGACTTCGGACTCCGGTCTGGATTCCGATCTCTCCACGGAGGCCTACCTGCCTGCCGATCTTTGCCGATTCGATTTTGCCCGACTCGGCTGCCGATTTCCGCGGATCCGATTCATGCCGATCGCCAGTCCGACTCATCCCGTCGATTCTAGGCTCTCTTGGGTAATTTGTGTGGAGGAGGAGCAGGAGGAGGAGGAGGAGGAGGAGGAGGAGGAGGAGGAGGAGGAGGGGTGCGAGAATGAGATGAAGGAGGGAGATGAACGGATCCTCGGGGTACGATCGCCCGCGCCTCGTGCGCTCGATCGCGGTCGGCCGCCCGGGAGGCTGGGCTCGCGCGCGCCGTACGGCCGCGCGATCTTCGCGGCAGGGGACCTTCGGCGGCTCCCAAGGCCGAGCCGCGGCACGGCGGCCGCGCCAGCGGCGGCAGCGGCGGCAGCGGCCGCTCGGGGGCCGTGGGGCGGCCGAGAGGCGCGGAGCGTGGTGAGCCCGCCTGGCACAGCAGACCACGGGCACCGCGGGCCGAGGCGCGCGGCATCGTACGCGTTCTGGCCGCAGCGAACACGTGGGGTCAGCATCGTTGAGCGCAGAGAGGCATGCCCGCTCCGTGGGGAAAAAGACCTTCTTGCAGCTACTTCAGAGGGTGCAGGGTTATCGACCACATCAATGGCTGGAGCTGCAAGAAGTGTTGGCCTGCGTATGTGAAGAAGCCGACCAAGCCACAGAATGAGCAGACTACAGACACAGCAGTCAAGCAGGTCATTGATACGACTGCGCCAGCCTTGGAAAGCATAGCTGCGAACTGCCAAGACCTGTACGAGACCCCCCGAAAGCATCCAGCCATGCAAACAGAGCCTTCCACCTCAAACCCGATACGATGGTCAGACTCGTGGCACGAGTCTTTCTCGCTTAATGGAATACAGGCGTGCGCCCAACAAAAGAGATCCATGATACCGCAGTCCTCAAACACAACTTCGCCAGACCAAAGAAGCAACGCGTCGAGACAAATAGGCGGATCAAGGGAACGGAGGCATAGATCAAGACCACCGACTTGCACATCAAAGGCCTGAAACACCAAGGTCACGAGGACGAAACAGACGAAGATGCGGATGGCGAGCCCGAGTCGGACTACGAGGAAAACGTGGGTGAGGGGAGGGTGCCCAACAGGACCCTGCAATCTGAGGTACGCCACCGCATTGCATCACATTAATTCATCAGCGCCCTGAGCCAACATGTTCGTCTGCGTCATCACTTGCCCAGATGAGAAGCAGCCGCAAGAAACTATAGCAGCGGCAGCGCCGTAATCACGTCCCCGGCAGCAATCTGCGACATATGCGAATGGAGAGCTGCAAGCCCAAACAGGCCATATCGGAGGAGGCTGCAGTGCAGCAGTGCTTGTGAACAACCAATATGCAGACCACGGCAGCTGGCACCCAGAACAGAACGAGATGAACATGCAGCAAACAGCCGCCGGCATAGCCTTCAGAATCTGGCAGCAGGTGGAGGAGGCGAAGCGGCAAGTCAACATGCAGCACATGGAGCAGCAGCGGCTGGAGCAGGCGAAACAGAAAAACCTTCCAGACGGCTGAAACGTGAGCGGCGGTTTAGGCGGAGGGAACTAGACAGAACATGTCGCACCAACATGCAGCAGGGAAGGCGGCAGTGGATGCAGCCGACAGGAGACATGGCAAAAGGCAGAGAAAACCATGCAGCAGAGGCACGATATGAAATCGTCACACGTCCGACGTGGGATGCGGACAGTGACCGTGCTGATCTAATAGCAAGTGATGGTTTGGGTCGGACGAGGAATGGTACGTGTGTCACCGAGCACATCTTGGTGCCTGAGGCGGTTCACGGCTGGGCGGCGGCCCAGCACGAGGCTCACAGTATGCCGATATGGCCGCCGCTGGTCAGCGCCGCGGAGTCCGTCAGCACGGCTTGCACGAGGTCCCCGACATCCGGCTCGATCGTTGCGTGAGAAGACGGGCGCGACCAGATGGGCCGGATGCGCGAAGCCGAGACCTTGTCGAGCGCGGCTGTCTCCGAAGTTATCCACAGCGAAGAAGCCAACCGTTGACGAATAATTATTGCAATGCCAGTGGCCAGGACAACAGCGAGGAGACGAAAGGAATGCCGGGCGACGGACCAGGGCCAATCGGCGCAATCGCACCGCGTCGATCAGTGGCAGAGCGAATACCCACGACTGGAGAGGATCGGCAATGACCAGGCTGGGGCCATCCGGAGCGCCGCGCCATTCCTGGGGTCGGCCGCGGCAGGGGCCGTCGTGGCGGCAGGGGCGGTGAAGGGCGAGGTGGCGGCATCGGACATTGCAAGTGCACAGTGGAGAATCCGACGACTTCGCGGAGCATTCTGGAGGGGCGTCGCGCTGGAGGGCGACGCGAGAAGATGCGCGCTGGCAGCGGGCGGCATTCCAGCGGCAGCCGCGCGTCAGCAGCGGCCGCGTCGTCGAAACCTCTTTGTAACGCACTTTCAGGGGCGTCGCGCGCGCGAGCGGCGGCGGGGCTCGAGGAGACAACCAGAGGAAGAAATGGCCCGATGCGACATGGCAGCTGTGACGTCGAGACCATCGCGACGCTGCTGCGCAGCCGCCAGGGGCGCATCCGCGGGACAGGCTAACCGCGAGATTCTACGGGAGTGGGGGCGGGGGCAGAGGGGGTTTCTGCCCCGGGCGGCCTCGCGGTTATCGGGCTGCGCCCCATCGCAGAAAGGGCTGTGCTAGCGCGCCCGCGGGCGCGTGCGAAGCCGCGCGAGGCGCGTCCGCGCGCGGATGGGAGCTGCGCAACGGCCGCGGGGCGGCGCTGCTCTCGGGCGGCGGCGGCGGCTGCGCGGACGAACCAAGGGCGCCGCTGCCGCCCAAGTCGGGGGGGGGGGGGGGGGGGGGGGGGGGCGCGGCCGCGATCGGGGACTTCGACGAGGCGAAGATGGTCTACAGCGCGGCAGAAATGACGGCCCACCTCTCTGCCATCGCGAAGTTCACTCTTTCAGGGCCAGCATCCACGCGGGCGGCGTGGCGGAAAAAGGGCCGCGCTGAAGGCCGATGCGATATCGGCGACGAGAGAAGCTCATGCTGCGCGCGACGCCGACGCAGAAATTTGAGCCACCCTCGCGCGCGTCAAGTTTCGCGACGGCGGCGCGGGGAACGAAATGGCAGACCAAATTACGAATGGTAGGTGCGCCGAGAAATCGGATGAACGACGAACGCGTCGCAGGAAGTCATCGACGCGATGGCGTGCCGAAGGGGTGGGGGTTGGCAATGGGTTGGAGCGGCCCCCGCCAAGGGCGGGGCCGCGCCTTTCGGCTGCGATCGTTTTCCCAGCAGCTAGCCCGCCCACGCCCGATCGCCGGTCTATCGCCCCGCTCCTTGCCCCGATCCAATGCTGGTCAGCCGCGGCCTGCCGGTCGGCATCAGTCGGCCCGGCGGCGTCAGTCGGGCGAGTTCTGGTCGCCCCCCCGCCCGAGGTCTTCGAGCCGTTCAGTAAGACGATGGGGGGGTCATGTCAGGGCGAACCCGAGCGCCAGGGCCAAAGCGGCCGCCGCCGTCGCGAACGAGGAAGTCCGCGCCTAGCACGATTTCCCCAAAAGGTGGCGCGCCGACGCAGCCTGCCATTTCTACGAGGGCGTTCTCGCCCCCGCGCTCTGGCGTTGCCAGGGGGGGCGAGCCGACTGCCGCTGGGTGCAAGTCTACAAAGGCTGCTGACTGCAAGCGGCCGGGCAGTCCGGCTCGTCCGCGGCGTCCGCTGGTCGGCCTGTCGGTCGCTGCCCGCCCGCGTTCGCCCGGGCCCCGCGCCCCAGTCGGCGGCGGTCGTCGCGCTCGTGCGGCGCCTGAAGATCGATCCGATCAGATTCCCCAAGTATTCCCATGACATCAGCTCTTTTGACAACCTTCCACGGCGGAGGTCCGCGGGCGCGTGGCGGCGCAGACTGCTTTCAAGGCGCGCCTGAGGCTCGTCGCCGCGGGCGCCCCGAACTGCGTCGCCAGGGCAGCGGCGTCCGAGACCAAGGCGAGGCCGCGAGGGCCCGAGCGCGGACTAGCTGCTGCCGCCGTGTACTCGGCGGGCAATCGAGCTGACACGGTGGCCCAGCTTCTGCTGGAGCGTAAGTCCTGCCCGGTCGCAGAGACTGGCGCCGCCGGTTACTCGGCGCATATTTAGACGCAGCTCGCGCGTGCGTGTTTCGACGCAGTTGCTCCGGAGCCTTCTGTCATGCGTTGCGTGGCCCCTGTGGCAAAAAGGCGCTGTTCCGTATATTCAGAACAGAATCGGGGCCGAAAGCCGCGATTGTGATTTGCCTGCTCTGGCGCCGCGTGGATGGTCCTGCAAGGCCGGCGCCCAGCGATGTCCTGGGCGGTGTCGAGTTTATCGTGGCTGACCTGGTGTCGTATGGGTGGTGGCGGCGGTGTGTACCGGGTCCCCTTGGGTGTTCTCTCTGACTATTCTCTCTGACTATTCCGAAGTGTTCGTTGCCGACCTAGGTGCCGATCTGCGGCGTTCCATGGTTGATGCCCGATGATGCCTGCAATGGCTGATGCAGACCACCGGCGTTGAGGACGGCGCCCGAGAAACGTTGCCAGACTTGCAACATCGCCATTGCTGCCCGCCTGTCCCGAAAGCCTTGTGAGATCACAACTAGAGCACAAGTTGAGCACAACCTAGAGCACGATCTAGAGCACACTTCGTTTCGCGGGCCCTTCTTCGCCCGCTAGAGGAGCGCAGATTCTTGCCGAAAATTGACTTTTGCGCGTCCGCCTGAGGAAGGCGCTGGCAGCGCCACTGGCTTTAGTTGCACAGTGGCACGTTGGCTGCCCACGACCTCCCCCCTTGCGCCTCATCCCTTCATTAGCTCTGCATGATCACGAGGGCAGTTGCGCGGGCATCGCTGGCGAGATTCAGTCGGGGTACGCACGCGCGGGCTCCCTCCCCCTCCATGCCTTCTCTTCCCCGCGACGGCCGCTCGCCGCGCTGGAGAAAAGACACTGCCAATATCGTTTATTCGCCGCTATGTGGAACCAGCGCGGAGAACCGCCGTTTGCGAAATAAGCTTCCGTCTGAGTCTAGTTAACAAGACGTCGGAACACGCCCCCCTTGCTCCGCATGTCAAGGCTGACGCGGAGTGTTTGGCTCCTCGCAGCAGTAAGCAGCTATTTCGCAAAACTTCACGCCCCCCTCAGGCGGCGAAGTCGCCCGCCAATTTTGAGATGCGGTGTGCGGGTTTTTTTGGGGGGCATTTTCCTTGACGGGCGCTTATGTTGCAAACGGCAGCAGCACGTGCCTGCGCGACGGGGTGTTTGCTGCCGTTTCTTGTTTGTGCGTCCATTCGTTGGGTCCACCTCCACTTTGCTCGATCGAGTAGCAGGCCCAACCTCAAACCATATCTGCTCCCTTGGCGCCGACGGCATTTTCATCACATTGCAAAGGCATTGCCTTGCCTACGGAACACTCGCGTGAAACATCACAGCCGGGCGCATCAGGACTTGTCACCGAAGCAATGGCGACGCGTAGTAGGAATGGGAGGAGGGGCGGAAAGACAGCGGCGATGATGAGGACAGAGAGGAGGAACGGGAGGGCTGTGAACGGGGGCCAGCAGCTCGAAGGCCCTGCAGGTTTCGGCGCCCCGCCGATGTGGGCATGCACGCCATGGCATCGGAAGGGCTCTTGGGCGTCGAGGAGGAGGTACGTCTGTGGAGACCACGTGCCACAGGCCACGATCAAGGCGAGCAGAACAGTGCATGAACTTGTTTTGACGGGGCGTCGCGCGGGACACGGCGCCCGCGGGGCAAGTGGAGGGGAGGCTCGCCACTCTTGGACGCCAGCCTCACGGCTACCCTCGAGGGGCGTGAGGTGCTGGAGCAGCAAAAAATGAGATTGCCGGCGACGTGCTGGCCCCGCCATGGATCCGCCACGCTGGCCAGAGCGAGGGCGCCAACAAATCAGTAAGGAGATCAATATGGCACGCCCTGGCCAGGCGGCGAGGGCCGAGTGCCCCGAGAGCGACGCGAACTGGCCAACATGAAGGAATCGTATCTGCATCCGCGTGCTTCTGCGAAGGGGGGGGGGGGGGGGAAGGGGCGGGGGTCAGAGGGGCCAGGAGGGCAGGGCCGGGTATGTCGCCCCAGACACATAGCACATGGTCTCGATCCCCAGGCAGGCGAAAGGCCTTCACAGAGAGAACACAGGCAGGGCCTTCAAGGGCCCGCGCCGGATAGATAGCACGTGAACATACGGTGCACACCTTTCGTGATGTCCGCGGAGTGGGATCAATCAGGTAGCACGTGCAGGGGTGGCTGCAGGCGGTAGCAGAGCGGACAGTGAGCACATGAACGGAGGATAGTGTTGCAAACATTACCGGCTTTTTATTTGCATAAGCGCATTGCCGTAGGATAGAAGGCTCCCCGGATTGCTGCGGGGCTGCCTCCAGTGACCCTTCGATGTTCCCGCCCCCCTCTGCACTTTCCTGCTAGCTTCTGCAAGGTTCAATGGGGATGTTCGGAGGCGATCCGAGCCTTGGGCGTGCCCATTTATGGACGGTCTGCTGTCCAGGGCTTGAGGAGGAGGAGGAGGAGGAGGAGGAGGAGGAGGAGGAGGAGGCGGAGGCGAGGGCATAGGCGCACCCACGCGAATCTGTCCGCAGCTTCGAGGCGTCGAGGGGGAGGAGCGGGACGAGGAGGTGGACGAGGAGGAGGAGGAGGAGGAGTGCAGCCAACGCCTGCGGGCATGCCGCTTTGTCTTGCGGTGGGTGGGTGGGTGGAATGGCGGTCCTGCCGAAGCAGGTGCTCCCCAAGTTCAAGGAGGCCGTCGAGAGCAGGGACCTGTCCCTCCGCCTGCCGCCCAAGACAAGCTGCAGCCAACTCGCCGAGATGAGGGCCACTTTTGGGCTCAGGGGAGGCTCCCTTCGTCGGGTCGTTCCATAGATCTTTGGTCGGGGAATCGGTTCGACGGCGATGATCGCCGTGGCCAGAAAAGCCCCTGCTTTCAGTCTTCACCGTTCCTTGTGGTAGGCACGATGGCTGTGCCCCCCCTTTCCCCCCGCCTCCCCTCGCTCCTCATCCGCCCCCCCTTTAGACAACTAGTCGAATCTGATTGGTAGGTCGACCCTGCCAAATCCAGGGTACACTTTTGCCCTGGGTTCAGCGACCCGCACCTTCTACACTCCCCTGGCAATGCAGCCTTCGGAAGAGTCTTTGTCATCTCGCGTTTTCTCTAGAATCAAGATTAACTGTAGCTTGGGGAGTCTATTCGAAGCCGTGGCTCGCCATGGTCAGAAAAGTCCCTTCCTTACTCAGTGTCCTTTGTTGCAGCACGATGACTGCACCACCCTTTGACACTTCCATGTTATGAATACTACTCTCCGTTCTCCTTTGAGTCCATCCACGTTTTGTTTCCCTCAGGATCTCACCTGTTTATGTTCCTTATGGATGTTTCATTTTTTGTTGCGTCTCAAGATCGTGTTCCCGCTGCAGCGGGAGCCCCCTTTATTGATCGGCGCTTTGCCCCCGTCGTTCAGAATGGCGCTCTCGCCTCAGCGTTGGCCACTTTTCTGGATCCGAGTCCCTGTTCATTGTTGTCGCTCCCACGTTTGCCCTACTCCGCCTTCCCATGGTACTCTTGCTCCTCCCGCTCCTTTCAACTCCAGTTACTGTTGCTGCTGTTCGTCCTCGTCCTCCTTCGACATCATACTTCTTTTCCTCCTCCTTTCCTCCCTCCTTTTCCTCCTGCCTATCCTCCTGCTCATCCGCCACTTCCTCCTCCTATGTGCGCAACTATCCTTTCTCCGATTTCGCATGCCACGATGAGGTCTTGTGTTTGGAGTTCCAGGCTGTGACACGCGTCCTCGGATACTAACATCAAACATCTCAATGGGAGGGGACGGGAGGCAGGTATAGGATGTCAGATGTGGCCCGAGTGTACCTGGCTTCCCCCCTTCCCTCGCTCCTCATCTTCCCCCTCCTCGCTTCAGAAATCTGATGGGGGTATCGCAATACTGTGAGTGCTCCTTGGCATGATCCTGTCGTGTGCCTCTTCCCTGTTCTACTCAAGAGGCTTACGCCATTCCGCCGACACCAGAAGAGGAGAGCAGTCCACGCTATGATGTGCCGTTGACCGGGTTGTGGTTTTTGTGCAGGGTGCTTTGGGGAAGGGGTGGCGGTCTTGGGTCCCGTGTGGAGCGTTCCTTTGGCCGTATTGGGGGCGTCGTGGGCCCTTTTGGGAGGCCAGCCAGTGGTCTTGTGGTCCCTCTCAGAGGCCTCTGCTGGCGATGGGGCGAGAAATAAACAATGATTGAAACACCTTAGGGGTTTGATGATTATGGTCTCTGGGCTCCATCTTGGGAAGCCTGGGGACTTTCTTGGGGGGTAGTTTGTCTCGAGGCTTCTTCTGCATGTTGGAGCCCTTGTGGATGTGGAGACATCTTGGAGTGCACCTTTGAAGCGTCCGAGGGTGGATTCTCAGGAGTCTGAGGGCCCCAGGGCCAATGGGTGCTTTAACGAGCTCGTCGCCCCGCCTCTTCCCCACCTTCTGAGGGTGCTCTTCGGCGGCGAGCGAGGGGGGGAAATGAGAAGGGGCGGGCCTTCTCAGAAGGCTCGGAAGTCCCCCGGCCTTCTGAGAAGTTTTCTGAGCTCTCCCCGAAGACAGAAAACAATCTCAGAAGGCGCGAGGGCTTCTGAGAAGTCCCGCCGCCTTCTGAGAAGGCCTCTTCTCCTTCTCACTTCCCCCCCATCGCTCGCCGCCAAACTCTGGGAACCCGGGGAGGGGGAGCCAGTCCGATGGGGACAGCCAGACATCTCACGCACCGTCTCGCGCCCCGCAGGCGGGGGCCGGCCGGTTCTTTCGCGCTCGGCTCCCTGCGCCTCTCTTGTCGTGCTCGACCCGCGAATCCTCAGACGAATTTCGCAGGCCTAGAGGTTGACACCAACACCCAATATCGGCGTTGTGCCTCCAGCGACGTACGACGATCCCGATCTCGGTGATGGTGGCAGTGTTCTGGCTTCCAAGGTGACCGAACTATTACCACCAACACCGAACTCGAGGATCATCTTCCCCCTGTGGAGGCAGCCCCCCGTGTCGGTGTTGGTGCCAATCTCCAGGCCTCCGTGAGTGGGCTCTCGGCGGTGTGGCGCGGCACTGCCGACCGGCAGTGCGGCGACCAGGCCGCGCAGCGTGCGCACGCGCGGGCACGGCGCGCACTGGACGGGAGCCGCTGCGTGGCTCAGCTGCCTCGGCACGCCCGTTGGGATACGCCATACGTCCCGTGTTCGAACAGCGCGTTTTCCACCACCACCACCATAAGTTGGATGGGGCGAAGGGGGAGGAGGAGGAGGAGGAGGAGGAGGAGGAGGAGGAGGAGGAGGAGCAGGAGGAGGAGGAGGACCCCCCCCTCCAACTTGTGGTGGTGGTGGTGGTGGAAAACACGCTCATCGTGTTCGAGACGTCCGTCCCAAGACGCTGCGTGTTGCTCCACGACCGGGGCCGCGTTCTGGCGAGCGCAGCGCGCGTCGGACCTGCGTGTTCGGCCGGCGTGTGGAGCTCCGTGGCGATACGCTGCGTGTTGCGCGTGGCGTATCGGGGCAGCTGCGCGCTGGTGGCCTCGGTGGGCCTCGGTGGGCCTCGGTGGGCCGCTCCGGCCCGGGCCTCCCGCCCCGGGGAAGTCTGAGAGGCGCTCGGGTGGCGCCGCAGCTCGGCCGCTCGTCGTGCTGCTTCCGGGCACGCGTGGCAGGCAGGTGGGGTCGGAGGAGTGCAGTGCCCAAGAGGAGGGGAAGGAGGAGGAGGGGGAGGAGGCGGAGGAGGGAAGAAGAAGGAGGAGGAGGAGGAGGAGGAGCAGAGGCGAAGCGACACGAGCACCACCAGGGGGCCCACCTCCAGCGAGGAGGTCCAGGATGCCTCCTCGAGGCGGAGGCTGGGGATGCCTCGGGCGAGAGGGGCGGACGAGACCACCAGGAGACCCCCCTTTGCTCCTCGCGTCTCCACGCGCTGGGGGTGTCGGTGTCGCCCTGCCTTGTTCCTATGGGGTGGTTTTGCCGTTGTTGTGTTTCCTCCCCCCTTGGGCGTCGCTGCGACCCCTTGGAGTGCCGAGTCGTCCGAGTTCGCCCTCGCTGGTGCCCAGGTCCCTCTTCCCAAAGCAGCTCACGACGCGCATGGCCAAGGCAGGGCCGCCGGGTGAATTGGACGAACGAAGCAGAGAGGGCAAGAAGATGGTGGGCGTTGCCAGCGCTGCCCTACATCTGTGCAAGTGTGTGTGTGTGTGTGCATCAGCGGTGGAATCGTGTGCGTCATCATGTGCTACGGCGTCACGCAGTTCAGCGAGACGCAGGGTCAGCAGGATCATGCCATGCTGTGGACAGCTCGCTTGGACATGCTATATATGCGACGAATGGCCTCGCAGAGGACTGCCGGGGGCCGCTCCTGGGGACTCCTCTCGCTGGTGGCCGCTTGTTGCTTTCCTGCGGGCCTCTTCGGCGTCTCCGGGGGGGCATCTCGGGCGCCCCCTTGCGGGCCTGCTGCGGGCGGGTCTCGGGGGGGGCCCTTTTCTCGGGGTAGTCTGCATGGCCCCGTGGCCCCGTCCTGGCGGCCGTGGGGGGCCTTCTGAGGGCGACCCTCGGCGGCCACAGGGCCGCAGTTCGGACGGTGCCGAGCTCACTCCGCAACTCGTCGCCTTCCCACCGAGTTTTTGCGACTCGGGCTGGCGGCCAAGACGGGCCTCATCCTTCGAGCCTCTCGAGGCCGCGGCCTCCGCCGCGGCCGCCGCGCGCGGCGAGGCGTGCATGTCCGCGCCGATCGCCCTCAAGAGCATGGAGCCCATGCGAAAGTCGCCCCGCCGCGCAGTCGCTGGGCATAACCCATCCTCCTGCCGGGTTGAGCACGCATGTCCCCGAGGATCTCGGGCATCGGGGCGGGACGAGAAGAGCGGGGCTTGGCCCTATGGGGGATACAGCAACGTTTGGGCGAGGTGGGGATACACGTCGGTCGTAGAGAGTATGCATTGTTGGACTGCCAGGTTCCAAACTGTGTTAGGCACCTCCCTGCGTTACGGGTCGAGCGGTTTTCCCGCTTCCCTCCTCTTCAGGGGGCGGGCGGAAACCCAGTCGATTGCCAACGCCTTCCTGCTGCATGTTTCTCTGCCCACTTCTTCCGACCGACGGGTATTTCCATCGACCCCCAATCGCCAATTCATCGCCGATTGTCGCTCGGATGGATGTGGACGCATCAGGGCGGGAACTATCCACGCGGTCCGCGAGATCCTCGAGGACCCTCGGAGGCATGCCCTCAAACCAGTGCGTGTGGGGAAATCCCTGTCGTGGGCGCCAGAGCATCGAGGCTGTCGTGCTTGGGGGCGATTTTGGGGACTCTGGTAACCTCGGGGACATCCAGGGAGCCCATGCGGAGGCCCTTCCTCCTCGTCCTCGTCGGCCTTGTCCTCGCCCATCTCGTCCTTGTCCTCGTCCCCCTCGTCCTCCTCCTCCTCCTCCTTCTCCTCCTCCTCCTCCTCCTCAGTTGTTCCTCCTCCTCCTCCTCCTCCTCCTCCTCCTGTCCTCCTCCTCCTCCTCCTCCTCCTCCTCCTCCTCCTCCTCCTCCTCCTCCTCCTCCCCGTTCCCAGTCCGTCTCCTGGGGGACCCACGCGTTGGCCGCAATTCACGGAGAAGTGGGCAGTCTCCTGGAAGTCTGAGTCGCACCGCGGTCATTGGCTTCGCGATCTCTTGTCGTTTGGCTCGTCATGCGAACAGCGAGCATCGAGACATGTGGATCTCGTGCAAGGAATAACCATATGCTGGATGTCTTGGAGGGGTCGAATTGGTTGCAAACTCGCCCCAGGGATCGCTAGAGCCGGGTGCGGGAAGTTGAGGTGGGGTGGAGGGGGCTTGGCTCTGCCCCCTGCGGCCGGCCGCTGGCGGGCGGCGAAGCACGCTGCGAACATCCTCTTCGGCGTGGATCAGTCAGTCAGGTGGAGCTGGAGGAGGACGAGGAGGAGGAGGAGGAGGAGGAGGAGCAGGAGGACAATTGCGGGGAGGAGGAGGAGGAGCAGGAGGAGGAGCAAGAGGAGGAGGAGGAGGAGGAGGAGGGATGAAGAAGAGCGAGAGGGAGGAGGAAGCAGGGATCAGTGGGAGGAGGAGGAGGAGGAGGAGGAGGAGGAGGAGGAGGAGGAGGAGCCTGCGGAGGCACTCGGGGGTCCCGGAGGTCTCGGCGGCCTCCGGAGGCCGTGTGGCACAAGGGTCCGGGGACCTCCGTGCTCCTCCTCGGCCCTCCGCCTCGCCGAGGAGGGCGGAGGAGGCGGAGGACCCGTCGCGCTGCGGCTCGGGCCTCCCCCTCGTCCTCCCCGTCTCGGCCCCTCGCCTGCCCGCCTTCGTCTGCCCCCGCGCCGACGGGCGCCACAGCGTTTACAGAGCTACGATTAAGTCGGGCCTGTCCCTCTACGGGAGGAATATTCAATAATAGTCAAAACATAGTCTGGGGACTATTGCTGGGCCATTTCCGAATATTTTCGCTTATGTTTTGACTTTTTTTAAATTTTTCGCTTAAAATCGGCCTGTACGGGGACAGGCCCGACTTAAAGCTACGAGAGTGTTCAAGCCCCCATCAGGGGCAGCGGCCCCTGGCGGGGGGGGGCATTCTCCGACGGGTCCTGCGCCATCAGGTCCCTGCCCTTGGGTGCGGGGTCCTTGCGCGCGGCCCGCGAGGCTCAAGTCGACGTCGGCCTCCTGCGAGGCAGGCTCTGCCTCGCCCCTCCCAGGAGCTGCAGCTGCCCCGGGTGGGTCGCCCCAGAGGCCCCGCCACAGGAGCAGCCCCCTGCTTCTGGTTGGCCCTCGTGGGGCGTTTTTGGGATGGGTCTCTCAGGGCCTCCAGAGGCCTGTGGTGAGCTGTGGCCGCGCTGCCTGGCCCAGCCGCGTTGGGCGCCCGCCTCTAGGCCAGGGTCACCGGGAGGGGCGTGACGGGTGCCTTCCAGGATTTTCGGCTTCGCGTGTCGCGCCGACGGTCCTGGCCCACCACGCTTCGACGCGACACGCTACAGTGGAGACCCATGCCAAGAAGCACCCTGCTTGCCTCCAGGGTGCCCTGGGTGTCTTGGGTTCTGATGGTCTTGCTGTGGAAAGCGTGACGTTCCCACACCAAAAATCAATGAACGTCCTGGGCTCTCAGGGTTGGATTTCTTGAAGAATGTTTTTTGATGTTTTTTGTGGTCGAGCTCCTACTGTAACGACTTCCACGTCCCCGAGCGTCAACGTCCCGAGCCTTTCCCAGCCTCCCGCCCCAAAGGAGTTGAGCGACGCGCGATCCGTTCGCAATGCGCAGCATGTCGCCGGGGCCGCCGCCGCGACACGCTAACCAAAGTTCTCTGACCTTGCGGTCGAGTCGCTGAAATAAGGACCACTCTGGGATCAGGGGGGGCTCTGGTTTCAGGGCCGTTCCTTAGATCCAGGTCGGGGATCTATTCGTGGCCGAGGCTCGCCGTGGCCAGAACAGCCCTGAGTTCCTTATTCAACGTTCCTTATGGTAGCACCATGTCTGTGACCGCGCTTGGCACCTTGACGGCCAGGATCCGGCGCAAGCCCAACATAGTAATACTACGTGTCCGCCGCCCCCCCAGGGGCGATTCGCTCGCCGAAATATCTTATAATATAATAGTGAAAGCTCCGCGTGGGTGGCGCTTTCTGGCCGTACCGCTCAGGAAGCGATCTGTTACAAGTTGGTCGTTTTCTATGGTTGTGTCGGACGCACGCCTCCGGGGAGGACACATCGTACGCGAGGTTCATGCGGCGTTGGAGCGCCGGCGTCGCCAGCGAAGGCGTTCAAGGTTGAATACTGTGATGCGGGAGCACCGAGGGACACAGTAACGCTAGTGGATCCGATATACTTCAGCTTTGAACGATCGGTGCCGCGATCGGTTCCAGGTTGAACGATCGACGCGGTGTCAACAACTCTTTGCGCGCGCCGACGCCGCACGAACCTGCCGTGCTAGTACGTCCCTGTTCACCACCCACCAACCCACCCCAACCCAACCTGACGGCCCCGATTTGCCCTCCATTTCCTGTGGGGGGGGGGGGGCGGGGAACATGGACAAAAACACGCATCGAGTCCGTACACCCCCCCCCGCCCCGAAATTCGGGTCTCCGGGTTGGGTTGGGGTGGTTCGGTACCCGGCCGGCGGAGCGCGCCTGGCAGTCGGCCGAGCAGCTGGCGGGCTCCCGCGAGCCTTGCGGAGGCCTCCCTGCGCGCGGCTCGAGAGCGCCCCGTCGGCGCTCTTGCGCCTCCTGGGCCTCCTGTGCGTCCCGTGGGTTCTGGCTGGCCGCTCCCCCCCAAGGGGGGCAGCACGGGGGCGCGGAGGCGGCCGCGCCTCGCGCGGCGCGCGCGCGCAGATCGCGGAGCCCTGGGAATATGTTTTGCCGGCGACGGCTGGGCGGCGGTCGGGCGAAGCCTGCCGGCCCCCTCCGCGCGAGGCTCGCGCACGTCGAGGGCCTCGTCCCCGCACGGCTCCAGGGCAGTCGCACGGGGGGCGTTCGGTCAAGCAGTGGCGAAGAAGCGTCCGGGCTTGCCTGCACTTCCGCCAAAGAATGTTCCAAGAACCTCTTGTGGTCTGCACGGCATGTTCTTAGACCATCTCTGGCTGAGACCATTGTGTTTGTTCTTAGGCGGCCTACACGAATGCCAGGACGGTCGGTCCCTGCCCAATTCGGGGGGGCGCTCCTCCTGCTGAGATGGAGCCTCACATACTTTTGTTCATATGACCAGTGGACGCCATAACAAAAGAAAAGACGCCATACTTTTTTGCATGACCACCTGGTAGTCTTTCGTGCAACAGTGTTGTGTGGTGTTCCATCTTAACTCCGCGCGTGTTGTATGGCAGCTCGTTTTGATGACAGCGACCCGCGCCCTCCTCCTCCTCCTCGCCCTCCTACTCCTCGCCCTCCTCCTCCTCGCCCTCCTCGTCCTCGCCCCCCTCCTCCCCCACCTCCTCTCCCTCCTCCTCCTCGCCCTCCTCCTCCTCGCCCTCCTCCTCCTCCTCGCCCTCCTCCTCCTACGACTCCGTTCCTCCTCGCCCTCCTCCTCCTCCTCCTCCTCCTCCTCCTCCTCCCGCGACTCACGCCAACTCCTGTCCTGCAAAGCCTGACTGACCCGGATCTTGATTGTCCCGTGTCGGTAGACCCCCGACTTCCCTCTCCCGTGCCGCTCGAGGCCTCGGTATCGGCGCGGTGGCAGCAGAGGAGCGACGCTGACAACGATAACAACGAGAACAGCGACAACTCAGAGGAGGAAAAGGTACGCTACCCGTCGCCCGTTGTCCTTCTTGGGGGGCCTCCTCGGAGGCCTTCGTCGCCGCCGCTGGATTCGCCTCGAAGTCTTGGTCAGAACGCACCCCTGGAGAGGTCCTGGGAGTAGCGGCATCGGTACCGTTTGGTTTCCCCGATCATCCGATGGAAAGAGCACAAGGCACGGAACAAGAGAGGACCGGCGAGGATTTTGCCGACCTCAGGTCGTTGTGATCGACATCGTTGTTATCGTTGGCAGCGGGGCTCAAAGCCCCTCCCCTTGCCCGTTGCCCTCTCGGCGCCCGCATCCCAAGAGAGGACGTAGCGCCGTGGCCGTGCTCCGGCCAGCTGCCGTGAGGGCGGCACGGGTAGCCTTCCATTGCCCTTGTGGGCCCGGCGTCGTCGGCGGCGGTCAGCTGTTCTCGTCGGCGATGTCATATTTAAGAGGGCAGCCATCCGTGGGCAGTCCCACTCTCTCTCCCGCGTTCAGAGATGGCACGCGCGGGGAAGACTGCAGTCGAAGGGTGACTCATTGAACCCACCACCAACTTCGATCATCGGCCGGGGGGCATTGGCGAATGAATGTGATATGAGTGTTCGCTAATGTATTCCGAGGCCTGTATCTAGGCTGTGCAGCTCTTGCTCGATCTTGCTGGGTCCTGCTGTATCCCCCCTCCCACTCGAGCTTCAGCGGCAACCTGACTGCACTGGGGGCAGAGGGGGGGCGCTCTCTCATATGATATTTTTGTCCTGGACTTCGGGTGCTGTCACGGCCGTCGGCTTTCGGCGGGCTCGTCGGATCTTTGGCGTTGCCCTAGCAGGAGAGGTGAAGTTGGAGGAGAACAGGAAGCAGGAGGACGAGGAGGAGGAGGAGGAGGAGGAGGAGGAGTGCTCGGGACTCGTGTAGACATCGTTGCCCCTGTGCCTCGATGCTCACGTCAGCGGCGTCGAACAGGACACGCGGCACCGATGGGGCTCCGCATCCACACCGGTGGTGCCGCACCAGGGATGCCGTGGCTCGGAGGCGCCAGCGTTGCGTTGGTCCGACGCGCCTGCCTGCCAGTCGCGCCGGCCGCCGTGAGAGCTCGCGTCGCGGTGTGCAGTCCGCGGCCAGGTCCATCGACGAGGAGACCACGGGAGCCGCGCGGAGGCTTCGGCGCTCGTTCGTTTTTGTTGGGGGGGAGGGGTGGCGCTCCTCCGTTTCTTCGTCACGCTGTTGTTGTTTTCTTCGTCTTCTTCTACGTCCTATTTTATGATGCTCCAACCTACTTTAGCCTGGATCACCAGACATAGTTTCCAGCGCCAAAACAAGTACCGATCTTCAAGGGTTTTCACGCCTCGGGCCCTGGGAGACACTCGCCCGACACTGTTTCGACACTGTTTCGACACTCTTTCGACGCTTGTCCGAGTGCTCGAACTTATTTCTGGGATGCGGTCCTTAAGTAGGATGGGAACAGCATAATTCGTATTGGCATTATTGCTATCTTGTCATCATGGTTCTCTCATGCCTCTTCATCCTGAGGGAGGGGTGGTGCTCCTCCATTTCTTCATCATGCTGTTCCACTCTTATTGGTATGCATGTTTTGTGTTCGTCGTCTTCTTCGTCTTTCGTCGTTATGCTCTCCGTTCCTCCTTTTTTGCGTCGTCTTCTCACACTTCGTATTGGCATTCTTGCCATCTTGTCATCATGGTTCTCTCGTGCCTCCTCTTGCTGGCATCCTGCCACCGCTTCCGCTTCGCCCGTCTGCCCCTCTCATCCCCGCTCCCTGCGCCTCTTCCGGAGGAGGAGGAGGAGGAGGAGGAGGAGGAGGAGGAGGAGTGAGGGAGGGAGGGAGGAGGAGGAGGAGGAGGAGGAGGAGGGGAGGAGGAGGAGGAGGAGGAGGAGGAGGAGGAGGAGGAGGAGGAGGACGAGGATGAGGAACTTTTTGAACTTGGCGACTTGGCGACTGAACAGGGCTCCCGTTCCCCCCCTTAGGAGGCTCTGAGGGCGGGGACGGGCCTCGGATTCGAGGCACTTGGCTCGAAGAAGCGCCAACCAGGACCAGGCACCGAGCAGGAAGGCATTTTTCCCCGCAGATCGGGCAGTGCGAGAGCGACGAAGACGTCGCGCAGCTGATGCACCATCGAGAACTTGCTGGCAGCATGCCTCCCAGCGCCTCCTTTGGGGTCCACGCTCGGCCCTCGTCCCCGCCTAAATCAGCGCGCTTTGGGTCCGACGGGTTGGAACCGTGCAGCAGTCATGGGTGCGGTCGGACCGAGGTGTAAGGTCGAGGTCGGCTCGGGGAGGGTGCCCTAGTGCTCTTCGCGTTTCTGTTGGACGTTCTTGTCATCCCGGGGAGGGTCGCCTTGGATGTTCTGTGTGTTTTGGCCGGCGGAGGGTTTGATGTTCTTGACGGATGTTCTTCTGTCCTGGGTCCGGCTGCACTCGATTGCGAACACGACGAAGCCCCCTTCGAGAGCAAACCGGGGGCCGGGCCGCAGCATCGCCGACCTTCCGCGACCTGCCGCGGCCGCCCAACGGCGCGTCTGCGACCTGCTGCAGGCGCCGCTGGTGCGCATGAGGTACAGGCGCCGCCTGTACCAAGGGGCCCCTGTGCACATGACTATCCAGCTGCCTACGGCAAGGGGGCCTCTTGGAGGCAGTTTTGGGGCCTGCTGTTGGCCATTGTGGGGCCTCTTGTGGGGCCTCTTAGGGCCCTTCTGCACATGAAAATCACTGACCTCCTGAGATTGCGTTTCGAGTCTTGGCCGCGCTTCGGCGACAGACTACTTTCAAGGGGCGAAAGCCACCCCGACCCCCGCAGCTGGCGTTTACTAAACGGCCCGGGGCGTTTATTGCACAGCCCTGCCTTCTTCGATTCCTTCTGCGGGTGCGTTCACTAGACGGCTTCGCTTGTCGAAGTGATAATCATTCTAGTTGGATTTGCTGCTCTCTACTGAGATGCCGTTGCATCTCTTAGCATCGCTTTGGCAACAAACCGAATGTGCTTTCCACCGGGCGGCTCTTCGTGACGAGCGGCTCCAGTACCCACTGTACGATCAGAGGCCCGTTCTGGCCCGACAGCGTTGGGAACATTGCCACAGACGGGTGTCCAAGGCCGAGCAAGCGATCTTGGCCCATTCGAAGACCCCAGCTACGCAACACCACAAAAAGGGGTTGTCTGCGCCGACATTCGCGCGTAAGCTTTCGGCGGGAGGTCGCGTCTAAGCGCCCTCGTTTCCAATGTGGCGTGCTGCGCCAGCGGCCCGCATAAGCCACCTCGTAGGGTCATTGTGCCATCTCGTGTAAGACGTAAGACCCGTCCCTCTCGTCGCTCAGCTGTGCGCAAGGTCAGTGGCAGGGTGCCGGTTTTCGGGTGCATATGGAAGCACCCGAAGATTTTTTCTGCACGAGTGTGTATATGTATATGTATATAGTATATATATACATTTATATATATGCACGCATACACACATACATATATGTATACATATATATATATATATATGTTGTGATGTTGATGGGCGCCCCAGCTCACTCAGTCTGTTTCCGCCGATGCCGTGCTGTCCATGCAGAAGGGCCACGCCCAGCGAGAGGAGCGTCTGCGGCAAATCGACGGCCTTCGACAGATAAGTCTGGCGGCAAAGGAGACACACATACAAGCACGCACGCACGCACACACACACACATCTACACACCCACACATCCACGCACACACACACACCCACCAACACACCCACCCACAGACCCACCCACACATCCACACACATACCCACACACCCACACACCCACACCCCACACACCCACACACCCACACCCACAGACGCACCCCCCGCCCTCACACACACACATACACACACTTACACACAGACACACACACACACACACACGCACACGCACACGCACACGCACACGCACACGCACACGCACACGCACACGCACGCACGCACGCACGCACGCACACACACCACACACAACACACACACAAACCACACACACAATACACACAACGAACACAACACACAACACACACACACACACACACACACAACACACACACATACACACACACGCACACACACACACACACACGCGCGCGCACAGACACACACCACACAACACACAACACACAACACACACACACACAAACCACACACATACACACACACGCACACACACACACACACACGCGCGCGCACAGACACACACGCGCGCGCACGCACGCACGCACGCACGCACACACACCCACACGCCCACACACCAACACACCCACACACCCACACACCCACACGCGCGCACGCACGCGTACACGCACACGCACATGTACACGCACACGCACACGCACACGTACACGCACACGCACACGCACACGCACACGCACACAAACACGCACGCACGCGCACACACACACAACAAACAACACAGACCACACACACCACACACGCACGCACGCACGCACGCACGCACGCACGCATACACAACACACAACACAGCACACGGCACACAACACACAACACGCAACACAACACACACAGCACACACAACACACAACACAACACACACCGCACAACACACAACACACAACACACACATTCACACACACCACACATACTAGCCGATTCGATTGCTGGATTCGACAGGCGCAGTCCTTCGTAGCAGCTCTGAGGACCGCACGCTGATCGTCGAGGCAGTTGTTTCGGTGACGAGGTTGCTCGGTGCGTGATGGCGGAGGCGAAAGAGGTTGTTGCTCTTTTTGCCCACAGCAGCTGGCGGACACCCCCTGGGCTCTTTCACAAGTGGACCAAGGACGCCGACATGGTCAAGCTCGAGGCTATCCAGTCGGGCCAGGCTGCTGTTGACCCCGTGAATCTGAAAATGGACAAGTCGGAGCTCTGGTCCAGCGCCTGGACGGCCCCGCGGCGACGACACCTGGAGCCCTTCGCGGCTATCAACAGGCGCAGGCAGGTCGCCTACGAAGAGGAGCTGGCCTCGCTAGCCGGCGGCGCGCCCGGGGAGAAGTGAGGAGGGGCGGGCCTTCTCAGGAGGCTTGGAAGCTCCCCGGCCTTCTGAGAAGTGTTCCAAGCCTTCCCCGAAGACACAGAACAGACTTCTCAGAGGGCGCGAGGGCTTCTCAGAAGCCCCCGCCGCCTTCTGAGAAGGCCTTCTCCTTCTCACTTCCCCCCCCCTGCTCGCCGCCGATTTTTGAGGTAGGAGGGACCCCAGGTGGCCGTGCATCACAGGAGCGCCCACCAGGCTGTGTGTGTGTGCGCGGCGTGCGGCGCCCCGCCGAGCCACCGTGGGCCCGAGGCGGCCGTGCTCCCGATGGCGCAGCCACTGCTCGCCATCGCTCGGACGTCCATTCCCCGTGCACGTTTCGGCTTCGCGCGCGTCTTCTTCGCGATCGCCGCCGAGCGAACCCTCCAGCAGTTTGACAGGGCGGGGGGGAGGCGAGGCGCAGACAGCGGCTTGGAGTCTCGGAGGTCCGCGCGGACCCTTCGGAGGCCGGCGCGCGCCGCGCGCGGAGGGAGGGGGGCCCGGCGCTGCCCCCGAGAGGCGCGCGCGGGGGCCTCTTCGGAGCCTGTGCCCGTGCCCTGTGCCGCCCGTGTCGAGGATTCTGTTTCCCGGGGTCCCGCCCGTGTCGAGGATCGGGCGGGGGTCGGGCGGGGCAAGAACCACCTGGCATCGCTCGGACTTGTGCATTTTGTTTCGGCGAGAGCCATCGAGGACCACCCTGGACCATCGAGCAAAAAAATACACGCACGACACCGAAAAGTGCACGGGAAATGGACGTCCGAGAGACGGCAAGACCAGGGCAACTCCGTTCCAGAACGCTTTCAGAGCATTCCGGAACGCTCTGAGAAGGCCGCGGCGCCCGCGACATGTTCCACAGCCGTCGGATCTCAGAGACTCGCGACTTAACCTCCTCCGATCTTTATCCTCGTCCTGGCTTCGTCTTAGGGGGAGTGATTGTCAGGGCTCTTGGGCGTTCTGGTTTTTGGGGGTGCCGCTGGAGGCCTCCAGGGACCGCCGGAGGACCTCCGGGGACCTCCCCTCTGCTTCTTCCCTATCCCCTCCCGTTGCCTTCCCCCCCCACCCCCTCCCTGCTCGCCCCGCGACCTTTTCCCCTCATTTCCTCCCTCCCCCCTCCGCTTCTCTTCCACAGTAACTTAATATGGGTACGACTCTCTTCTCTCCCCCGACTACGTCCTGAAAGTGTCCCGCCATCTCCAGGCATAGTTTTCACACATTGGCTTTCACTGGTCTGTCTTTTACGTGCTTCTTCCTTTCGGAACGTTTGCTGTATTTCAAAACGGTGCTCCCTCTGCAGGGTTGGCCTCAATTCAGGATCAGCGCGTTTCTCCGGTTGCTCAGAGTGGTTGTTTCGTCCCAGCGCGAGCCACATTTCTAGATCCGAGTCCTTCATCGTCGGTGTCGCCCCAGTCTTTTCCCCTCCTCCACCTTCCTCTTGTCCTCTTGCTGTTCCCGTTCCTCCTGCTTCTGCTCCAGCTGCTGCTGTTCCTCCTCCTCCTCTTTTCTCATCGTCCCCCTCCTGCTCATCCATTACCTCTTCCTCCAATGTACACAGCCTCCCTTTGCATGATTGCGCCTGGCACGATATGGGGTCATTCGGGAGGTTCCAGGTCCGATCTGGGACTAGCCGGCGGATATAGAAACAAGCAGCGCAATTGGAAGGGATGGGTATGACTGGTAGGATGCCAGGTATGGCGCGAGCGCACCCAGCTGGTCCCCTCACCTCTCCCGTCCCCTCTGGGACCTCCCCCCCATCTCCTTCACATGCCACTGCCGCCCCTTTCTTCCTCGCCCTCCCTCCCTCCCTCCCTTCCCGTCTCCGCCTCCCCGCCCTTCTCCTCCTTCCTCCCCATTCGCCCCCCCGTCCCCATTCCGTCCCCGCGTCCCCCTATGCCTTCCCCGACGCCTCCCCCTCTATGCCTTCTCCTCGCTCTCTCCGACCCGCCTCCCTGCCCCATCTTCTGCCCCCTCCCTCCCCCATGTCTTGCCATCGCCCCCCCCCCCCCCCCCAATCTGTCGAAGTCTGCTGCTGCGCAGCGCGCAAGTCTGCCGCAGGCGCCTCTCGATTTTCGAGTGGCCGCTGGACGAGGGGGCGGGCGTCGAGAAGGACTGTGCCCCGCCACCACCAGGCCTCTCTCACGTTCTTTGTTTTTGTTTTGCCTCTCTCTCTCGCGCTCTCTCTCTCTCTCTCTCTCGACGGACGTTCTCTCCCTGTCTCTCATCGTTCTCTCTGTCGCTCATTCTTCCTCACATCCCTCCCTTTCTCTCGTTACCTCCCTCCCTGTTACATTCATATGTTGGTACGGTGTGTATATATATATATATATATATTTATGTATGATATTATTCATATTCAGGTACACATTATATATGCATATGCATATGTTTCTCTGTCTCTCTCTCTCTCTCGCTTTCTCTCTGTACCCATCTAAGATTCCTCTTTCTGTCTCTCTGCATTATAATATATATACGCTTTACTCGCTTCTCTCCTTCTCTTTCCCTCAACCTCTCTCGCTATATCCACCCCTTTCTATTTGTTTACCCTCAATGTCTCCCTCTCGTTCTCTCCTCCTGTCTCATGTGTATATATCGCTGCCGCCGTCATGCCGTCCATCCGCCATAATATGTTTATTCATATGTATATATATATTTACATATAGGTCTCTCTCTCTCTCTCCCGCCCGTTTCATTACATATATGTGTCTCTCGTGTTATTTCGTTCTCTCTCTCTCTCTCTTTCTCTCTCTCCCCCTTTCTCTCTCTACATACTCCTATGTTGCGCGCTCTCTCTCTCTCTCTCGTTCTTTCTCCCTGTCTCTTAACACCCGTTTTCGTACTCACTCTGTATCTACCTCTCTTCCACTCTCTCTCTCTCTCTCGCTTTCTCTGTCTGTCTGTCTATCTGTCTGTCCGTCGGTCCGTCCGTCTGCTTGTCTGTCGGTCTGTTCGTCTGTCTGTCTGTCTGCCTACTTGTCTGTGTGTCTGTATGTCTGTCTGTCTGTATGTCTGTCTGTCTGTCTGTCTGTCTGTTTTTCTGTTTCTCTCTCTCAATTCCTCCATGCCTCCTATTTTTCCGGTCTCTCTCGCTTTCTCACTCCTTCTCTCCCTCTCTCTCTCTCTCTTGTTTCTTTCTTTCTTTCTTTCTTTCTTTCTCTCTCTCTCTCTCTCTCTTTTTTTTTCTCTCTCTCTCTCTCTCTCTCTCTCTCTCTCTCCCGGAGGAGGAGGAGGAGGAGGAGGAGGAGGAAGAGTGGTCGGACAACGAAGACGACGACGACGCCGCGGCTTACGTCCCGCGATTCAGTCCAGATTTGGAGCGGTTTGCCATCACAGGGACGCGCCGACGCGGCCACCGCCTGCTCGAGGTCAGCAGCCTGTCCGCGGAAGCTCGGCGCCTCCCTCGCGCTTTGCCTCCTCGTGTGCGTCCTCCTCGTGTGCGCTCCCAGCGTGTTTGTCCTCCTGTGCGTCCTCCTCGTCCGCCTGCCCCTCCCCGAACCTCGCTTCCAGCTCTTCTTGCTGCGAATGTTCAGTCGGGCCTGTCCCTCGTCCCTCTACAGGAGGAATGTTCCAAACTATTCAAAACATAATCAGGGGACGATGTTTTGGCTGTTCTTGACAGTTTTGGAGCTTGTTCTGCCTATTTTTTCGTTCGTCCAAAATCCGCCCGTAGGAGGGCATGCCCGACCTCGTGCTAATGCTGTTTCTGTTGGGGCCCGGCGCTGGTAGGCGCCCCCTGCTCCTTTTCTTTGCCTCGTCATGCTCGCATTGCCCTCGTCGTCGTCGTCATCGTCGACCGTCTCAATTTGCTGGCTCGTTGTTGCCGTTGTGCGATGCTCTGCAGCGGCGCGCGGTGTCGAAGCTGGCAATAACAATGTACAGAGCGAGCTTGAACTTGGCCTTCACTTACTCATACCTCCGACTCGTCTGTCCTCCTCGTCTTTATCCCCGCCACTCCTGCTCTGCCGACAACAGCTCGTCTCGCTTCTGCCACTGTTGGGCGCCTCTCCTTCCGCCTCTCCTCCTTCCTTCTCCTCTCCCTCGGGCCCTCCTCGTGACATGCACCAGGTATGAGGATGGGGAGGTGGGAGTAAGAACGGGATGAAAGGTGGAGGAAGGGAGAAGAAGGAGGGCGAGGATGATGATGATGATGATGATGATGATGATGATGATGATGATGATGATGATGATGATGATGATGATGATGATGATGATGATGATGATGATGATGATGATGATGATTGCACTTATCCTAACGCGTTGTGCGCTGCATGAGTGGGTCGGGCCGCCTTAACCGTTTGGGCTCAAGGCGGAGCGGGGGAGCGGTCCGCGCGCGGCGCGGCTGTGGCAGCTGGCGCGGGTGGGGCGAGTGACGCGACAGTCGCGTACCTCCGCCAGGGCTCCGCCACTGCTGCGTGCCCGTGCTGCTCCTCGACCTGTCCAGCTTGTCCCGCGTAAACGTGCCCACCGCCGCCAAGCGTGAGCTGCTCAGCGTGCCCTGCTCTGGTGTGGCCTACGCCAGCCGCTGTGGCCCAGCGGGCGGCGCCGGAGACCCCGTCGTGGTGGCGTCCCTGTGCCGCGGCTGCGCTGCTTGCGAGCGGCTGGCGGAGCCGTGCGGCGCCTGGGGGGCCTTCGTGCTCGGTCGGATGGGCGGCACGCTCGGGGGGCTCCCTCGTGGCGCTGCTGCTCGCGAGGCTGGTCTGCGACGGAGTGGGGCTGGCCGAGGTGCACGGGTACGACCTGGTTCACCAAAGAGGGGTTTCCGAGGACGTGGCGCTATCGGCTCCTGAACGCGTCGGCACCACGTCGGCCGTCGTCCCCTACATCGAGAAGTACGACGACAACTACAGTGACGACGTGCCCTACGATGTGGATCCAGCTGGGGTGTATCGGTTTCGGCGAGAACCAACGGCGGCAGAAGAACATGTGTACCTCCGAGATGCAGAGCTGCTCGCGGATCATCACTGTCACACTGTGGCGGCCACGCTCGAGACGCCCATGGAGCGGGCCGTGGCGGCTGACGCCCAAGTGCTCCCCGCGATGTGCAGCGGAGCTCGCGGCGCGATCACCTGGGCGACATTGTCCGCTCGTGGACGCGAGGAGGACATCGGCAGAGGCTGGCTCGTGACAGGGGCCAGCTGAGCGTTCTGGTGCATCGAGGTCATCAACAATGAGGGGATGAGGGTCGATGGCCATGCCGATCGCTGTTTGGCCGTCGCGCAGCTGGAGTCGACGCAGTGGGGGGCGCACGAGCACTTGCAAGGCAGGCGTTTCGTCCGCTTGGTGCTGATCTTAGATCAGTGCGAACGTGACCAACCTGCATGACTGCGAGGCGATCGCCCTTCACAGGCAGGTGATTGAGTACTCGTACATGGAGAAGGTGAGAGAGCGAGAAGGGGGGAATCAGAGCGGGAAGTTTTCGATCGATGAGCAGACTCACCTTGCTGGCTCGGCTCGTATTTCGGACAGCTCGACGGCGCGCCCCGACTCGCTACAGTTCGCGAGGAAAGAAGTTGAGCATGGAGCTGCCCTGGCAAAGGGCCTCTGCGAACCTCGTGAAGAAAAGGAGGCCTTCCTGAAGGGCACGAAAGATGGACAAGGTTGATGGGGGCATGGAGCACCCCCTCCGCGGCTCCCGGCTCGCGGCCGATCGGGAGGCGCCTCACCGTGGCCGATTCGTCCGATCTCCCCTCGGTCATGATGAGCCCTCTCGACGCGTTGCTCGCAATCCCCTACCTCTTCCACTTCCGCCCGTCGCTTCCGATCGCGCTGCCAGTGGGATATTTCCGTCTCGTGGGCGCCGTCAGCGGGTTCAACGGCGTCCATGCTCGCGACCTCGATGTTCGGAGGGCTGTCGTGGCCTTAAATTCATTGCATCATTCTCCTGGCGTTGCGCCGGGCGGAGAGGGTCAACTCAGTGGTGGGTCTCTGTCGCTGATGCAGCAGCGCGTCGTGGAGCACGCGCGCGACTCAGATGGAGCGCTGGGGGGTTTCGCCGGCAGGCGTCGACACCTCAGAAGCTCCGCGGAGGCTTCGAGCGCCTGGCTTCTACGGTTCCGAGGAGGGCGCGAAGCTGGGGAACTACAATCCCGTTCAGCTCTCGTTGCCGTCCGCGGGTAGCCATGCGGTTCCCCTCGCGGACTTGCGCGGCGCAGGCGGGCGCAGGCGCGTCGCGGAGTTCGCTCGCGATAGTGTGCTACTTGCGGGGCCACCGCTGGAGAGGAGGAAGGCGCGCGGCGTGTGGACGCCCTATTCTGACCAAGCTCTTCGGCGACCGCGTGTCTGGAGCGATTCTGTCTCTCGGCTTCATCCGTGGAGTTCTTTTCTGCATTTACAGAGGATCAGCGATTGAGACTCGTGTGCGATGGCCGTCGTAGTAGTGTTTGGTTCCTTGAGCCCGACAATGCCACGTCGCGCACTCTCCAGTTGCCCTTCGAGTTGTGGGGTCGGTTTAACCCCCGCCGCGTCCGTGCTCGGGGCATCGGTTTGATTGAAATCAACGGTGAACCAGTGCGGGAAATGGCCTGGGTGCACCCGAGACTGCGCGTGCGCCCTACGGGGTGGACATCTGCATGGAAGTGGTGTCAACGTTCTCATAAGGGGTCAGTCGAACGTTGCGGAGGCCACCCCGCCGACCGATTGCAGGATCGTCGAGCCATTCCTTTGTTAGCAGGTGCGTGGTGTCTCGAGTAGGTCGACAACTTCGTCGCTATTTCGACTGTCGCCTCCAAGGTGCACCGCCTCGCGTCAGCCGTCGTCGAGGGGTTCAGGGAGGCGGGCCTGGTCGCGGCTGCTGACGTCGACGCGCCCGATGACGATCTCGCTCGGGATCGCACTGTGTTGGGATGGGACATCAGTTGCCGTGCGGCTGTCCTGAGGCCCACTCGGGCCCGAGTCTGGAGGGCCCGCCTCTGCGCGCGTGCCGCGCTGCGCCGCGGCCGTGTCTCGGGGCAAGTTCTCGAGAGGCTCGTGGGGCACATGGGGTTCACCAGCCTGGCGCGCAGGGAGAGACTCTCGGTCTTCGACCAGCCGTTCGCGTTCACCCGCCGCTTCTACAATGAGGAGGCCTCGCTGTGGCCCAGCGCGATCAACGAGCTCGCCATCTGGGAGGGGATCTCGCCGCTGCTATGGCGGAGCCTCAAGGCTTCCTGGGGGCCGACGCTGTGCGCCGCGGGCGCGTCTCCGACCAGTCTAGGGGTTTGCTCGTCGGCCATCTCCGTCGAGGAAGCTCGAGGCCTGGGCAGGCACTGCGAGCGCTGGCGTTTCTTTCGAGGTGCCCGTCTTCCTCCGCGTCTGCAGGCTGCCGCCGCTGCTGCCGTGTCCGACGGCCCCGAGGTGCAGCGGCTGTCCGGGGCGCACGACAATGGGCATGGAGGCCTCTGAGACATCGACGGGGGCCCGCCTCGCGCAGGTAGTGCCGCGGACGTTCTGGGCTCTGGACTCGGCGACGCTCGTGAGAATGTTTTTCGCGAAGTACCCCTGATATCGTAGGCCGCTGCGGGTGGAAGGTCGATGGGGCCGATGCCGATCCTCGAGGGGCGCGCCATCCTGTGCGCCCTCCGACGCGCCTTGAGGAGCGCTCAGAACTTCGGGCGGCGGGTCGCCGTCTTGGGTGACGCTCTTGCGGCCACCTGTGCAGTCTCGAAGGGGCGTTCGGATTCCAGGGCCATGTTGAGGGTCACTCAGTCGGTCGCCGCTCTCTGTCTGGCCATTGGATGCGCGCTGCACTGCCAGTGGCTTCCCTCGGAGTGGAATGCGGCCGATGGTCCCTCGAGGGGGCTCGCCGCCCCCTCGGTGCCGCAGCCGATGTCCCTCTCGAAGCCTCACGATGTGGAGTGGCTTCGCTCGTCTGGGCAGGCCCTGCCCGCCCCGCGACCTGGCGCCGCGGCTGGCGGCGATGCTGCTTCGACGGGCCCCCTGTCGAGTGGGTCGGATTCGAGGTAAGCTGCGATGGGCAGCCAGACCCGCGCCGCCTGCGGGGGGCCCGTCTTCGTCATCGGGTATTCCTTCGCGGGCAGCTCCCAGCTCCGGGCCTTCGGCCGCCCCCCGCAGGGCCCCGCGCGTTCCGGCGCGAGCCCCCCCGCGGGGCGCCAGGCAGGCCCGGGCGAAGGAGGCGGCGAGGCGGCGAGCCGCGGCAACTGCGGCCGACGGGATGACGGTGTGTCAGACGCACTCGGCCCGCCCCGCTACGTTCCGGCTGTGCCAAGACGATTTTGCTTCTTTTAAGCGCTGGCTGAAGCGGCAGGGCCGCCCTATGCCGGAGGGCGAGGCCGACGCCGACTTGGTGCTGGCACAGTTCTGGGACGAGATGTACCTCGACGGGGCGCATTTCAGCCTGGGGCAGCGCATGCTCGCCGCGGCGCTCTTCCACCAGTCCTCCCTGAGCCGAGCGGGGGGCGCGCGGGCGCCGCGGAGCCGCCGACCGCTTGAGGGCTGGCAGTGTCTGGCGCCTGCGGGTTCCAGGCTCGGGGTGCCGTGCGAGGTGATGTGCGCGATCGCGATGTGGACGTGGCTGCGCGGCGTCTGGGAGGAGGGGCTCGTGGCGCGGCTGACGTTCGAGATGTACTACCGCCCGAACGGGCCGTTCACCCTCCGCGCGAAGAACCTGGCACCCCCGCGGCGGGGGCGCGGGCGGGCGGGAGACGCTGCGTGCCCGCGAGCACGGGGTCGCCTCCAAGACCGAGGAGTTCGACCGGGCTCAGCTCCTGGACCTCGAGCGGCAGGCGGGCCTCGGGCTGGCCCTGGCCGCCCTGCCGGAGGCGCGCTTCTGTGCCCAGTGGCGACTGTCGGTGCTGAAGCGGCCTCTGGGGGCTGCCTCGTCTCCGCCGCTGTTCGCGATCAGCAGCAAGCAGGCGGGTCAGGCATTCGATAGGGCCGCGCAGGCGCTGGGGCTCCGGCGCGTGGGCGCGGTCTGCCGCTGCCAGCTTCGCCGCGGCGGCGCAAGCCACGACGCGGCGACCGGTGCCAGGATGCTGGATCAGATCCGCCACCGCGGCCGCTGGCGCGCCCGCAGCAGCCTCCGCCGGCCCGAGAAGGGCGCGCGGCTCGGCGAGGTGCTCGAACTTCTGGCGCCCCCTCTGCGTGCCCACGCGCTGCGCTGCGCCGGCTTGCTCGCCGCGGTCGCGGCCGGGCGTCGCCGGCCCTTCGCGAGCCCCTGAGGACGCCGGCCTTCGTCGAGGTCTTATCCGGCTCGGGCAGGCTCGGGCGCGCTGCGGCACATGAGGGCCTGCAGGTGCTGCGGTGGGACATCTCGTTCGGCGACTCTTATGACCTGGCGTTTGGCAAGAACTAGAACTTGCTGATGGGCTGGCTGTCGGGCGGGCTCATCATCGGGTTCCACGTTGCGCTGCCGCGCCAGGCTATTCTTCGTCGGGTCCCCTGGCCCCCGGAGAATCCGCGTACCTCGCGTCTTTGGCTGTGTAATTCAATCGTTGCTATCACTAGGCGAAAGAATGTGAGTACTGTGTACGCTGGTTTCTGTATGTGGGCCGGGCCTTTTAAAACGTCCACCACGTTCGACTCTTATCTTGTCCTCCACGCGCGCAGGTGCCTCGGCGGCCGCCGGATGCGCGCCCGCGCAGGCGAGGCCCATTAGCAGTTAGTTGGCAAACGTCAGGACGGTGTGTTTTGGACCGACGTTGCTGAACCATATCCAGCCCCTCTCTGCAGTTTCATTGCCGAGCGTTTCTGGGATGTTATTGCTGCGCGGACCGCTCAGAAAGTTGACAGGTTCCTGTCTGTTGCTTAAGTCCCGGCTATGCCAGTTGGCACTCGTGCAAGTATGGCGTTTTCTAGCTTGACGGTGCAATCTTGGCAGTGCGTGTTGCCGAAGCCACACATTTGTGACGTGGGTATTGTACCTCGTTGCATGCCCGCCCACTCGCTCCAGTCGGTGGCGCCACTGTATATAAAAACTCATCGTCGTCTGGCCTCGAAGGGAATCCTGAGCAATCGAAGTTATCCTGACGCGTTTTGCGGAGCATGAGTTGGTCCAGCCGTTTTAACCGTTTGGGCTCAAGGCGCCCACCACGTCGCCCTTCTTTCGCCTTGAGCAGCGCGTGTGGCCGAAGCCACACACTTGTGATGTGGGTCTTGTAACACGTCGCCTGCCCGCCCACTGGCTCCGGTCGGTGGCGCCACTGTATGTAAAAAATTCATCGTCGTCTGGCCTCGAACGGAAGCTTGGGCAATTATGATGGTGACGATGATGATGAGTATGATGAGGATGATGCTGATGATGCGACGAGGATGCTGATACTGAGGATGATGATGATGAGGATGATGATGATGCTGACGATGACGATGCATATGTTGATGGCGAGGCTGGTACTCGTGATGATGCTCATGGTGGTGCTGTCGATGAGTCTGATGATAATGATGTTGATGATGATGGTGAATATGATAAGGATGAGGATGATGAGGATGGTGAGGATGGTGATGGTGATGCTGATGATGGTGATGACGAGGATGAATGTGTTGATGATGGTGCTGATGATGATGATGATGCTCATGATGGCGATGCTGGTGGTGCTGATGATGATGGTGATGATGATGGTGATGATGATACTGCTGATGCTGATGATGCTGATGATGCTGATGAGGATGGGGTTGGTGACGACGGCGATGCAGATGATGCTGATGATGGCGATGTTGTTGTTGTTGTTGTTGTTGTTGTTGTTGTTGTTGTTGTGGATGCTGATGATGATGCTGGTGATGATGCTGGTGGTGGTAATGATGGTGGAGGAAGAGGAGGGAGGCGACAACGCAGGAGGGGGAGAAGAAGAAGGAAGAGGAGGAGGAGGAAGAGGAGGAGGAGGAGAGGAGGAGGAGGAGGCGAGGAGGAGCAGGAGGAGGAGAAAGGGAGGAATTTGAGGCGGGAGGAGGAGGAGGAGGAGGAGGAGGAGGAGGAGGAGGAGGAGAAAGGCAAGAGGAGGAGGAGGAGGTTGAGGAAGAGGCGGAGGAGGAGGAGGAGGAGGAGGAGGAGGAGGAGGAGGAGGAGGAGGAGGAGGCGGAGGAGGTGGAGGAGGAGGAGGAGGAGGAGGACGGGGGAGGAGGGGGGAGCAAGGGGAGGAGAAGGGCGGGGGAGGAGGGGCAGCAGCAGGAGGAGGAGGAGGAGGAGGAGGAGGAGGAGGAAGAGGAGGAGGAGCTGCAGAACTGATTTATGTACCCAAACTTCACTGTCGCGTCGATTCTACGAAAAGTGCGCAGACCGTTGCGTAGGTCTACGGGGCACTCTGCTCGCTTTCTTCGCAGGCTCGACGATGAAACCAATGTCCGGGTGCATTCAGTGTGCAGTCGATGTCCCTGCTTGAGACGTGCCGCTGTGTGGCCCCTCTGCCCCCGCCCCGAGCGCCCCCTCGAGCCGTGGCCCCCCCCTCCCCAAAGGGCGGGGTCGCCGCGATAAGTGGGCACGCGCACCGACGCTGGCCAGGCCCGTCCAGGGCCCAGGATCGATGCACACGCCTCCCTCGTCGAGCCAGGAGGAGAAGGGGGGGGAGGAGGGGGAGGAGGAGGAAGGGGAGGAGAACGTGGGGGGAGGAGGAGCAGCAGCAGGAGGAGGAGGAGGAGGAGGAGGAGGAGGAGGAGGAGGAGGAGAGTCAGGATGGGGGAGGTGGGGAAGGCGGCGGGGAGGGAGGAGAAGGAGGGCGAGGTGAGAGGAATCGGAGGAGGAGAAGGAGGGGGGAGGGGGGAGCGGGGACGAGGGGGCAGGAGTGCGCATGCTCGGGGGCGGCCTAACCGGCCCCTCGCAAACCATCCCCCTCCGTGACGTCCCGCCCAGAGGTACGTATGCGTCCGGGGGGAAGAGGCGTGCAAAGGCGAGGGTGGTGCCACGGACTGCGATGGTCTGCTGGGGGTCGGTCAGGCCGCGCCCGCTGCGCACGGATCCTGGGCCCAGGACGGGCCCGGGCCAGGATCGGTGCAGGAGCACACCTCTCTGTCCTCAATGTGGGGGAGCTCCCCGCCGCACGGGGCGTGCTCGCGTGACCCCCCCCCTGCGCGCGCGGGAGGACTAGGCGCCCCCCTGGTGGTCCGGCAGGGCGGCCGCGCCCGCGCCCGCCGCGGGGCGCGCCCGCGCGTCCGCGCGCCGCGGAGCGGCACCCTATGGATCCAGGGAAGCGTGTGCGTCTTCCCAGAACCGGCGGAGCTTCGAACCTGGGGTACATCAATTCTGGAGTCGACCTCCTCCTGGCAGCGCGCGCCACTTCTCGCACAACAGTGCCTACTCGCAAGGGTCAACAAGAAAACTAATACATGCCTCGATGCAACACAGGCGGGGCTGATTAGTAGGTCGGGCCTGCCAAGCCAAGGGTACCCTTCTGTCATGTGCATCGCGCATAGCGTCCTCTGCCTTCGTGGGGCAAGGGGATTATTGTGTCCTGTGGCTTCTGTAGGCCTCGGAAGAGTCTAGTGTCCTGTCACATTTCATGTACGATCAGCCCCGCCTGTAGAGCATGTTTGATTCGATGTAATGGATCCAGGCCGCTTGCGAGTGCCTACTATGCGAGTAGTGGACTTTGCTTGTCTACAGAGCGGACGCGGATGCTGTCGTGGACAGCGCCCAATCGGTACGATCGAAATGGGCAGCCAGATATCCGAGCATTCGAAGAATTTGAAGCGGCCGGTTTTGGCTTACTTTCAGCCTTTAGGGGGCTCTGAAACAGGCCACAGGATTGTAAGCAACTCGGTAACCGAGTACGGGCGATAATAGAACATACCCTCCTAAGGCCTTCTATTTTTATAATTCCCGTTCAACAGTATTTAAGTGTGGGGAAGAGCGCGGAGGCCGAACTTTCTAATCCACAGGGGAAGTTGCGAAACGAAGTTGCCATCATCTCATGTTGACTAGCAGCAGCATCAAAAACGCTGAGCATGGCCATGGTGGTCTCACCACATCAGCTTCCGCAATCACGATTGTGTGGCAGGGCTGTGGGATTCTCACCAGTTCAGCTTGCGCATGTCACGAACGTGCGGCAGGGCCATGTTCCCGAGTCAGTCTTGTGCCGAGCGCCCAGGATCACCATCATCATGATCATCGTCATCATCGTCATCATCGTCATCATCATCATCATCATCATCATCATCATCATCATCATCATCATCATCATCATAACTTACCTTCCCCGGGAAAATTCTCCATTATCCCCGCCAGTCCCCCGAAATTTACTATCCCCAGGTGATTATTATCGCCCGCGCAGGGTTAGGAGGGGATGTGGTCCAGACCTCCCGGGGCCCACGCACCGACAACCTTTCAGGGCCGGATGTCTAGGTACGGAAATCATGGGGACGAGAAGACCGACAGCATGATAGGTTTCCGTGGCTCCCTGGCGATAACGGGCGTGCCTCTGGGGGGGAGGTGAGGGGAGGGGTCTGGTGGTGTCACGTTTCGCGCCGGCGCCGTCTGGGACATGCTTAGGTGTTTCTTCTTTCCAGACGGCGCTGGCGCGAATAGTGACGTGATCGCGCCGGGGGGGTGGACGGGCGGAAGGCGGGGCCGGTACTGGCGTCATCTCAAAAAACAAAACGGGCCCATTTTGAGCAGGACTCGCCGTCGGCGTCTCCGTGGACGTTGTCCATTAGAGACAGAAGGTCGCCTGCCCAACAGCGGCCGCTGTCGGCCGCTGTCGCTGTTGGGCAGCGTACAGTCCGACCGAGGTATAAGATCGAGGTCGGTTCGGGGAGGGTGCCCTAGTGTTCTTCGTGCTTGTTGGATGTTCTTACGCACCCTGGGGGAGGGCACCCTCGGATGTTCTGTTTGTTTTGGCCGACGGAGGGTCTCATGCTCTTGAGGGATGTTCTTCTGGCGTAGGTCCTTATGCAGTCGCCGCCCGCACCAGGGATGGCGTGGTCTTCCAGGGACCGTATGGTGTCCTTGCCTTCTCGGGCCAGCTTCTGCCCGTTTCCCTGGCCAGCCCGTGGGCATGCCCCTGCGGTGGACTGACACCTGGATCCCCCCAAAAATTGTTCGGCCGCGCGCAGAGGGGGGCGCCGCTGTACCCACTGTCTCCGTGCCCATTTCGGGCGTCCCGTCGCGCGCGCGCGCGAGCGCGCAGCGGCGGCTCAGGGAGTGGGCTCAAGTCGGGCCTGTCCCTACAGGGGGAATCTTCAAAAATAGTCAACAGATAGTCTGGGGGCCATTTTTCTAGTATTTTGGGGCATCTGTGGGGCATTCTTTGCATCCTTTTTGCTTCTCGTCCGAAATCCCCCTGCAGGGGGACAGGCCCGACCTAAGCGCAGCGGCGGCCCAGGGAGCGGGCCCGTCGGGGGGCGGGCGGCGGCCCAGGGAGTGTCAGGAGGGGAAAACACACACACACACAGACACACACACACACACAAACAAACACACACACACACACACCGACACAATCCCAGGAAAATATGCAAAAGTATGGGAAGTGGGGGGGAAGACGAAATTCCAACATATGCAGAAACATATGGGAATCCTGCTATTTGTGTGTATTCATTTGTGGGCAGCGGGCTCCGCCCCCCGGGGCCCCTTCAGAGTGGGCTCGTCGGGGGGCGGGCAGCGGACCCAGGCCCGCGTGACGGGCCGGCGCCTCGAGATCGGGCCGGCTTCTGCTTCGAGGGGGGCCTCCCGGGGAGCAGCGGCCATCGCGGGCGGCTAGGTCTGTACATGTCAGGATGGGAAAAAGCACACAGACACAAGTCATCGTCGATTCCCCAGAAAATATGGGAAAACATGGGAAGTTGGGGGGAGCACAAGAGAGACCCAGAAGGTATGGGAAAATATGGGGAATCCTTTTTTATTTGTCTGTATTTATTTGCATGCCCCAGGGCCCTGCTCCCTGGCCTGGCCCATCCTGAACCCAGTGGCTGTGCATGCGCCCTCCGCTGGCCCAACCACGAGGGCGTGGCGCATGCACCGCTGCTGGGTTCCGGGTGCGTCCGGCCAGGGAGCAGTGGATGTGTATAGGTCTCGTCGCCCTCAAACCTTGGCATCTCTCGGAGGTGTGATTGTTTTTTTTCGCCTGGAGGGGCATCGAGTAGCATTCTGGGCCACCCTGCGGACCGAGAGCACGCACGGGGCCAAGAGGCGCACGGGGAGCGGACGCCCGCGCGACGGCGAGGCATCTGTCAGGGATGGAGCACTGCCCCCCCCCCCCCCTGGGATGGGGTCGTATAGGCCCCTGGGGCCGCGGACGCGGAAGCGAGGAGGCGAAGGCCTTCTCAGAGGGGCGGCGGCGCTTCTCAGAGGCCCCCCGGCCTTCCGAGAAGCTTTCTCTGTGCCTCCGGTGGGGGGGGGGCCGGGGAGTGTCCGAGCCTTCTGAGGCGGCCCGCCCCCTCTGCATTCCCCCCTCTGGGCTCTCCGCCGACGGCTGGCGCCGCTGCCGCTCCTCCCTGGACCTCTTCGAGGGTGCTTTCTGACGAGAATTTCGGGGCGACTCGGGCCGCGACGGCGAGGAAGGGCAGCGGCATCGGCGGTAGCCTTCCTGAGGGGGTGCGTCAGGGGGGGTGACTGGCTCACGGGGAGGAGTGGGAGGAGGAGGACGGGAGGAGGAGGAGGAGGAGGAGGAGGAGGAGGAGGTTGAGGCGGAGGAGGAGGCGGAGGAGGAGGAGGAGGAGGAGGCGGAGAGGAAGATGAGGAGGAGGAAGAGGAGCAGGAATAGGTTGAGGAGGAGGAGGAGGACAACGAGGACGAGGACGACGAGAGGAGGTTGAGGCGGAGGAGGCGGAGGAGGAGGAGGAGGAGGAGGAGGAGGAGGAGGAGGACGGGATAACTTCCCCCCTGGGCTCGCCGCCTAGAGTGGGCGCGGGGGCCGCAGTCTGCTGCGCGCGGAGGGTCTCGGGCCCGCCGCCCAGAGCACCGCCCTCGAGGCGCGGCCCCTGCGCTCCTGCGTCGGGGGGCGCCAGGGAAGCCGGGCGCGGGCAGGACGCGGGCCCCAGAGGGGGCCCCCCCGCCATTGAGAACGACGCGATGATGGCGTGGCCTCACTGAGGCCCCCTGCCCCTGCATCAGGGGTAGCAGATCTGGGCGGCTTGGCCCGACGCATCTGCAGACAGATTCCTCCCATCCCTGATGTGTTGGCCCCCCCCTGGCTTGGGTCCCCTCCCGCAGGGTCAGTGGTGCCATTTTTGGTGAACCACCCTGGGCCCCTTCACCGGGAGGGCGCGCGAGCCATTCTGCGAGGCGAGGGAGGAGGGCGAGGAGGGCCCCCCAACAGTAGCCCTCTGGGGCGCCGAAGGTGTACGGAAGGTGCACGTTTCGTCGCCCCCCCCCCCGAGAGAGAGAGAGAGAGAGAGAGAGAGACGAAGCACAGGGGCCAAGACCCAGATGTCGTGGGATCTTGTCGATGCCGATCTTGGTCAAGGTCCATGCCGGCCGTTGCCGATCTGCGAGGATCATCCATACTCGACGTTGACCAAGATCGGCACGACGTTTCCGCGTTCAGTCTTGATCATGGCCCCCGTTTTCTGCCCCTCTGCCTCCGCTGATTGCCCCCCGACTACGCAACGCCCAAGGGCGAGCGGGCTTGAGCCCCTCTTGAGGTTTCCCTGTCATCTCCACGGAGGCTCCCGCGGGCTTCCAGATCCAAGCCCGGCTGGACACTTTTTCCCTCTTCTGGGGACCGTTGGGAGCGATTTTCCTCTGACCCCACCTCTGCCCCTACGCCTACCCCACCTTTACGTCCATCCGACCAGAGCACTCCTCCTCCTCCCTCTCCTGCTCCTCCCCCTCCCCCTCCTCCTCCTCCTCTTCTTTCTCCTCCTCCTCCTCCTCCTCCTCCTCTTCTTCCTCCTCCTCCTCCTCCTCCTCCTCCTCCTCCTCCTCCTCCTCCTCCCACTCTTCCTCCTCCTCCTCCTCCTCCTCCTCCACCTCGATGCCCAGCGTGGCGTGAGAGGCTGCTGGCCCCGTGGGTCGGGGCCACCCCCCCAGACAGCACCCGACAGGCTGCCTCTCACCGCGCAGGCATCGGCGAGGGGCGAGCGACGCCACCCGCTGGCAGGGCGACGGGACTACAGCCCCATGGGGGGGCGGCCGGGTTCCCGGGGGTCGGGCGCGCGCGGATTCAGATCGGGACGCCCGAAATGGGTACGGAAAGAATGGGTACAGAGACCGACAGCACGTCCTGTCCAGTTTGAAAAGGGCCTCGCTGTCGGTGTCGCCGCGACCTGTGTCCACTTGAGACAGAAGGCCGCCTGCCCAACAGCGGTCGCAGTTGGCTTGGGACAACATCTGTTGTTGGACATTGTATCCATTTTCTCCGTACCCATGTCGGGCGTCCAAGAGATGGGAGCGGCAAAGAGGGGGGCGGTAACTAGGGGGGAGGTGGATATCATGGCGGAGGCCATGGTATCCCCCCAGATATCGTGGCGCCTCTTTTTATTTCAATGCGTTCCCCCCCTGGGCCGCGCACATGCCACCGACCATGATTTGCGCACCCCCCTCTTGGACGCACCCCTCCCTGTCCGCCCCCGAAAAAGGTACAGTCGGACCGAGGTGTAAGATCAAGGTCAGTTCGGGGAGGATGCCCTACTGTTCTTCGTGCTTGTCGGACGTTATTGTGCATCCTGGGGAGGGTACCCTTGAATGTCCTGTGTGTTTCGGCCGGCGGAGCGTCTCATGTTCTTGAGGGACGTTGTCCTGGTCTGTGTCCGACTGTTCCGATACCGCTACCAAAGACTCGTTTTTCCCTTCTTGGGCCTCCTGGGAGGCCCTCGCCGCCACGGCTGGATTCGCCTCGAGATGCTGCTCAGAACGCACCCCAGGAGAGGTCTAGGGATTAGCGGTATCGGTACCTTTTTCGTTCCCGAGTATACCTCGCGCACGAGTACCCCCCCTTCCCTGCTCTGACGGAGGAGGAGGAGGAAGAGGAGGACGAGGAGGTTACGCTTCGGGTGTGTGCGCCTTGGAGCCTGCGCAAGGACAGGTCGAGGAGGAGGAGGAAGAGAAAGAGAAGGAGGAGGCGGTCAGTCCTCGGTCCGCGCTTCCTTCTTTCTTCTTCTTGACACGAGGTGGGCAGGAAGGGAGGGGGCATGGGTCACAAACAGACGCAGCCACAAATAGAATGGCAGAAGGAGAAAACATACACAGACACAAATATGCGTTGATCTCAAGGATGCAATGGGAAATCTGGAAAGTGGAGGGGAAGACGAACACTTAGAACAAACATGGAGACATGGGGGAGTTTGGGATTTGTGTCTATTCACTTGTGTGTCCCTGGGCCCCGTCATTTGGGGGAGGAGGGGGGAGGACATGGGGAGGAGATGGGATGGGTCGGCATCGGGATGGGAGGCTGGATGGGGGGCAGGGGCCAGCGCCAGCAGCCGGGGCCCCCGGGAACGGGCGGCCGCCCCTTCGGCGCACGCCCGCGGCGGGGGGCTCTCCCCACGTTTCGCTGACTGCTCTCGGGGAACACCCGGCTTCAACCCACCGCAGGGGCAAACGCAAGGGCCGGCCAGTGGAGCTGGCAGAAGATGGGCCGAGAAGGCAAGGGCGCAAGACTGTCTTTGGAAGACCCCGCCATCCTTTGTAGGGGCACCGTCCTGTGCTGAGCCGCCAGGAGGCGCCTTCCTGCGCCGCCCCTGGCGCACTCCGCGCGCCAGGGAGGGGCGCCCAGTGCCGATCCAAGAAATCCGCGTGGACCTCCGAATTTAGGTGTTCAGGAGTGGCACACCTGTGCAGTCGGACCGAGGTGTAAGATCGAGATCGGTTCGGGGAGGGTACCCTGATGTTCTTCGTGTATTTTGGGTACTCTTGTGCAACCTGGGGAGGGTACCCTAGGACGTCCTGTGTGTTTGGGCCTGCGGAGGGTCTTATGTTCCTGAAGGATGTTCTTCTGTCCTGGGTCTGGCTGTAGTCGCCGCCCCCACAAGCGATGGCGTGGTCTTCCGAGGAACTTATGGCGTCCCTGCCTTCTTGGGCAAGCTTCTGCTTAGAGTCAAGACGCTGAAATAATGAACAGTTTGGGTACGACAGGGGCTCGATGTTCCTTAGGTCATTTTGTGGTTGTCCCTCTAGCCTTCCTCGTGCACGCTGGCGCTTTTGGGGCCAGAAAGGAGCTTCGTTCCTTATTTACCGTTCCTTATTTCAGCGGCCCGACTGTAACTATTTCATTGTCCAGCCCGTGGATTTGCTCGTGCGGTGGGCTGAAACCTGGATGCCCAAGGGTTTTTCGGCCGCGCGCAGAGGGGGGTAGGGGAAAGGGGGGGGAGGCCTCTTAGAAGCACCACTGCTTCTGAGAAGGCGCGGGCCCTGTCTGTAGATGCAAGGCCCGCGCCTTCGAAGAAGCAGCCTCCTTCGAAAAGGCCTTCCCTCCTCCCCCCCTACCCCCTTGTGCGCGCCGCCAAGTTTTGCGTCCCCACGCTGCATCCTTATGATGCGCGGTGACAGCAAGCGTTTTGCCAGGCGTCCGCGCACGGCAGACTTCCGCCAGCGTGGGATTCCCTGATCAGCATGCAGGTGGCAAGCTTGACATTGGAAGTGCGGTGTGCGATTGTGTTCGCACTTCGGGGTATGCCCCACGCGCCGACTGTACTAGCTGATTCACGCGTGGCAATGTTGGACGATGTGTTAGACACTGTGCCCGTATATGCTAGTTTTGCTTGCCGCGCCTGCTCCAGTGGAAGGGTGTGCGGGCACTCGTCTTGCGCCCCACATCCTGCATCATTGGGACAGGAGGAACCAGCCGTGAAAGCATGCCTTGCCACGGGAAGTAATCACAGCGCGCGAGCAAAGACACCCAGACATCCAACGTCATGTTTTTTCGTGACGTGGCCCCTCATACCGGTCGACCCATCTGGACCAATTTTTGTCCTGGCCGAAAGTGGCATTCAGTGGGCAATTCATGGAAACGCCAGCTGTCTCGTCCTTTTCTGTGACAACAGACGTCTGCCATTGTTATGATAATCGTCATCACTTCTCTCTCTCTCTCTTTCCCACACACACTCAACCGCTTATACTCACATCGTCATCGCAATTATCAACGCCGTCTTCCGAATCACCATCGCACGATCAACATGATTACCACCATCCCATTCCTCACAACCACGATCACCATCCCATCATCGCCAGCAGCATCCCAGAGTCCTCACGCACACTCACACTCACAGCACCATTAACAAATTCGCTGCCACTCGCACACTCACACATTTATCTTGAAGGAGTCTCCAGCGGGAGCCTCGCCTGTGACTGTTCTTTTGTTATTTCCGGGCGTAACGAATGTTACCCCCCCCCCCCCGCCCCCCCCTCACGTCACGGTAACGCCAGCAAACCCGCTACAGGCGTGAACGTGTGCAGTTTCCC
>CAUYUJ010015622.1:238013-240513 GCA_963575745.1 Prorocentrum cordatum
TTGGAGAGGCCTTGCGGTCGGTTCCGCCGACCCTGAGGGGAGATCGGGAGGCGGCCCAGGGAAGGCCACGAGGGAGCCGAGGAGCGCACGACGCCATGCCGACGATTTTCCCAGGACGGCTTGACGAGCGCCTCGAGTCTGGAGCAGAGACAGGTCACCGTGCCACCTCTATGCAGTGGCCTTCGGCCCTGGGTGGGCCAGAGGCCTCTTGAAGGCATCTAGTGGTCTCCTGCGGGGTCCCTCGCAGGCCTCTTGGACTCTTGGGGAGCTCTGAGGGACTTCTGGAGGCTTCTTGGAGGCCTGTTGGGCGAAGGGCTCGCAATGTCAGTTTCTGGTTCCTCTCATGGGGTTCTCTTCGGTCGTCTTGGGGGTCTCTTGGGTTCTCTTGGGCCGTCTTGGAGCCCCCCTTGGGGGCCCTTGTGCCGTCTTCGGCGATTTTGGAGTCTCTTGAGCCGTCCTGGAGCGTCGCCGAACAGGCCAGAGCGCTAAAACCGTTCAAATCATTCAAAAGCATTTGAATCGTGTGTCGTGAGGAGTCTCGTGTTGCCGTCTTGGGGCGATACTGGACGTCTTCGGTTTAAATTGCCGAAAGAGGGCCAACTTGGCCCGAAGATTTAAGGGGACGGGGAACGCTTCGCCCAGGTGAGGGTGCTCCTTTGGGACACACCCCCACCTTCGCCGCAGTCCCCAGCCCCGCGGGGAAGGGATCGAATGGAAGGTGTTTCCTTTCCACTCGATTGCGATATGTATTGATTTGTATCGGGTTGGCGTTGTTGGGGGGCCAGAGGTGGCCGCTACGAAAGGAGTAGAAGGAGCAGTTTCGGCTCGAAGAGCGTCTCCCGGGACCACCCTGGGATGACCCGCCCGAATTTCCCCCCCTCGTTTGTGGTCAGCGGCGAAGGCGGACGCCAACGCGGCCGATCAGCTTGGTGGGCCGCGCCGGGCAGAAGCTCGGTCGACGCGCGGAAGAGGAGGAGGGCGGCCGCAGAGGGGAGAACGCGAGGGCAGGCCTCGGGCGCAGAGGATCTCCGCCTCGAGGAGCGCACAGACTTCCAGGCGCCGAACGAGGCCAGGGGGGAAACGGGTCCCGAGAGGGAAACGGTCTCGAGGTTTTTAGCCGTTTTCGGGCTCTCGGGGCCCTCGACGGGCCCCGGGACTGGCAGAAAACGGCTCAGGATGAACAAGTGGTCCTTGGGAAGGCCTTGGGGCCCAGGACTCGTTTCCCGCAGGACCCGTTTTCCCTACGCCAAGAAAAACGGCGTATTGGAAGATGAGCGACCAGTGCAAGCAGTTGAAGGGGATGGCGGCGAAGTACTCACCAGAGCCGCCATCCCCTGGGCGGAAGGCAACATGCGAGATTTCCCCTCACACACGCCGGCAGGGTCGGCGGATGTTCCACTGCGATAAGCCTTCTCGGCATTGCGCCTCGTCGTGGGGGTACTCTGTGGGCTTGTCGAGTCGCCCACGGGCTGACAGTACCGGGACAGTCAGCTGCTATTTTCGGGGCGGGAAAGGAGGATGAGGATGAGAGACGTTGCATTGATTGATCCTCGATTTTCGAAGTTGGGGGTAGCGCACGGGGCCGATCTCGAGTTGCCGTGCACGGCTTCCCGCTCGAAGCCCGCGCAGCGGGTAGCCTTTACTTCACTGCACAGCGGGTAGCCACAGGCAGTGAGAACATAGGCGCCCTGCGCTTCACAAGAAGAGAGGAAGGAAGGAATCGAAGGAATCACCGATCGCGTTTCACTAATTACTCGCAAAGTGCCAACTCGCCAACGTTCGAATAAACACATGTTCGCCCCGTTGAACCCCCGCGGTGGATCCAGGCCAGTTGCGAGTAGTTACTCTGCGGGCAGTGTGACACGCTTGTCCAAGGAAGGAAGGGAGGAAGGATTGAAGGAAGAAATGAAGAAAGGAGGAGGGGCGCATTCTCCTGGCGTCGGCGTCACCCCAATCTACTAATACTGTGCAGGCGTCGCCCACCCCTCAGGGGCGACGCGCGCACCGAGACATCTTACAGTGCATTCGTCGTGGCGGGCGCTGCCTGGCCAGACCGCTCGGGAAATGTTTTGCTACAATATGGGTATACTATGTGCTCGGGTCGGACGCGCGCCTCCAAGGCGGCCATATAGTACTAGTATGCCCCTGTGCGTCCCAAGCTCTTCTTGCACTGCACAGCGCGTAGCCACAGGCAGTGAGAATGTAGGCGCCCTGCCCTGCATTCCACAAGAAAAGTGGAAGGAAGGAAGAAAGGGAAGGAGGGAAGGAAGGAAGGAAGGAAGAAAGGAGGAGAAGGAGGGAAGGGAGGGAAGGGAGGGAAGGAGGAGAAGGAGGGAAGGAGGAGGCGGAAGGAAGGGAGGACGAACTGGCGCATCCTCCCGGCGGTCGCCCCCCCCCCTCCGTCTGCAGGGGGCGCTCGCGCCGCATGGCGCCGCGGCGCGGGCGTGGTCCGCGGGCAGGCGCCCGGGCGCCCGCGGGGGGGGGGGCGGGTAAGTCGGGC
>CAUYUJ010015622.1:245513-285513 GCA_963575745.1 Prorocentrum cordatum
CCCGCGAGTTCATTGCGGCGGGTCCGCGGCGCGGGCGCGCCGCGCGACTTCGCTGGTTCAGCGAGGCGCGCAGTCGGCGGTCAGGGTGAACAGGTTGTTTTCAAGGCGATATCCTGGCGGCGCGCTGGCGCATTGCGCATTTGCGTATTCCTGGCGGGCTGTTTGAGGGCGACCCGGCAGCGTCGGCCGAATGGCCCGCAAATGCCACGCGGCCGATCGCGCGCCCCACGCGGTCACGTCGACCGCCGTGTGCCGCGACGGCCGCGCGCCCCGGACCGCGCCATTCCCGCGTTGGATTGGACGGCGCAGCGCCCGTCCTCCAAAAGTCGTTACATGCATATCGCGCGTGTCGAGCCAGCAGCAATCGCTCCCAGAAGCAGCCTTGACAGGCGCCCCATGCCCGTTGTCGCCCGGTTCCGATCCAAATCATAGTTTCTTAGGATGCGCTTGCGCGAATGCGAGCGCGCGGGCAAGTAACGCGTGCGCGCGCTCGGCGCAGCCTGGGAAATCTTACATGGAGCCCCCCGGGGGCGCGGGGCGCCGGCGACGCTTCTGCCCGCCTCCCGCGCGCCCGACCCCCCCCGCAAGCCGACTCCTCCTACTCTTACCCGGGGTCACTCTTTGCGTGTAGCCGAGAAGTGCGCTGGTCAGGCAAGCGTAGGAGCATGCAGTGGAGCAGATCAGTGAGCCTGCTGCGGAGCAGCAGCTCGGAGTCGGCCTGAGCATGCCCATGAGTAGCAATGCTGAGCCTGCCGTCGAAGGAAGAGAAAGGCGGAGGAGATAATGCAGGGGGAAGGAGGAGGAGGAGCATGAGGAGGAGGAGGAGGAGGAGGAGGAGGAGGAGGAGGAGGAGGAGGAGGAGGAGGAGCGGGGAGGAAGTGGGCAACGACGACGACGACGACGACATTAACGAGGACGGGAGGAGGAGGGAGAGAAGGACGACGACGACGACGACGACGACGACGACGACGGCAGGAGTCAACCATAAAAATCTTCGCGGATCGTTCGCTTTGAGAGTCTGTTCGGGGGCCAGCTTGGAGGACATTGATCAAAGACGAAGGGGTTCAATTAGCCTCGCTCTGTCAGAGCCCCGAAACTCAGCTCTTGGGGACCTCTTCGGGCGCTCTTGGAGCCTCATGTGAGCCCCTCTTGGGGCTCTCTTGAGCGATATTCTGACCATCTCGAGGCCTGAGAGGCTCGTCGGGAGCGACAAGGCGAGACAGCTAACGTATTGACCAACTTCAGGATTTCGAATCCTTTGGGCCTCTCGGGGGTCTCGTCGGGAGGCTCCAAGCGGATCGGAGTGGTAGTATGGCGTCTTGGAGACACATCTTGAAGTGCATTTTGAGCCATCTTGGGCTATCTTGAGCCATCTTATAGTCAATGTTTGGCAACGAGGGGTCCTCTCGGAGCCAGCCTGGTCCTTCTCGGAAGCTCCAATGTTTTCCCCCCTCGTGCAGATTCAGGGGGGGTGGGGTCAGCACCTCCCCGAAGCGGTAGAGAGGTTGGAAGAATAAGCTCTTCAATTCACCAGGGACCAAAGGACTGGTGGGAATTCAACCGGCATGCGCATTCGATGTATGCAAGACTATGCGTGCGCATAAGCAGGCAGGCTGGTGGTGTACACAGGCCTGTGCGTCAATGTGTGCGTGTAGGGGTGCTCAGGCTTGCGGTGACCACAGACCTCTCGGTGACGTGTACACGATCACTGGTGATGAACAGGGAGGCGCGCATCCGTGCGATTGCCACAAGCAGTGTGTATACGTATGTATATATACATATTCCCATTCATTTTTTTTCGTTACCTGTTATCCCCCCCCCCCCCGAAATCGACCCCCCCCAATCCCGGGCCCCCAGGACCCTCTGGACCCCCCGAATCCGTGGCCCCGAGGACCCCCTGGACGCCCATGCAGGAGGCCTCCCAGGCGTTTCAGAGCTCCTGGAAGCCCATGCTAGGCCTCGGCAACTGGCCCAAAGCGGTTGGGTGGGCGGCCGAACGCCCCCCGAGGGCCCCCAAAGGCCCTAGACACCCACCAGACGCCCGAAGACGACCCCAAGAAGACCTCCAAGAGGCTTCCAAAACGCAGGAAAGCTTGCCAATGCAGTCCTCTCTCTCTCTCTCTGTGTGTGCGTGTGTGTGTGTGTGTGTGTGTGTGTGTGTGTGTATGCGTGCCTGCGTGCGTGCGTGCGTGCGTGCGTGCGTGCGTGCGTGCGTGCGTGCGTTGCAGACTTGGCTCGATCACAGGACGCGCGAGTGCTCCTTCCACCTCGCATCTGCGTAGTGAGTGTCGCTGACCACTGCGAGGCCCACGTCTTTCTACATCGACTGCCGCCTGTTCACCGTCTCTCCGGACGAGGCCTGCCTGACATCTCTCTGTGCGGCGGCAGGGAGGTATATATTTGCGAGCCCGCAGAGGAGGCGAATGAGCAGCCTCTCCCACCTCCGTGCAGGGTACAGAGTGGGAGGTTCCCTCTGATGCCGCTTCGGCCAGCACCTGGAGCCATCTTAGACCACTCGGAGGCCTTCAAAGGGTCGTGTCGGAGGCGTCTCGGAGGCGAGAAAACTCTTCCAAGCTCAAGTTGGTGCGGTGACAGTCGGACCAGTGTGTAAGATCGAGGTCGGCTCGGGGAGGGTACCCTAGTGTTCGTCGTGTCTGTTGGATGCTCTTGGGCACCCCGGCGAAGGTACCCTTGGATGTTCTGTGTATTGGGGCCGATGGAGGGTCTCAGGTTTGTGATGTTCTCTTGGCCTACATCCCCCCTCGAAATCACATGCAAGTTTTTCCCGCGACGTGGTGGCGCGCCAGGACCCCAACAAATGTCAATGCTCGCGCCGAAATTGGCGACTGCAGACACAACAACCTGACCCCGTGGGCCGCCTTCTCGCGCGTCGACCAGCATTAACACTTGCGTTTGATTTCGATGGGGGTTGTATCAAGGAAGGAGGAATCACCCAGATTCGATACTTGGCTTTTGCTACGCGGCCCCGGGCGTTTACTAAACAGCCCTACCCTATTCGTTTCTTTCTTTGAGTGCGTTTACTAAACGGCTTCGCGTGTCGGGGTGATTATTATGGGCGGGGATGTGTTGCCCCCTCGTGTAGGTCCCACTGTAATTACGCGGGCCCTCTTCGCCTCCGAAGATGCGCGTAACATTGATCAGAGGACGCGATCGCTTCTGAGAAGTCCCGCCGCCTTCTGAGAGGGTCTTCTCCTTCTCACTTCCCCCTCGCTCACAGCCGATTGTTGCGAGGTACAGAGAGGTCTGAGCGTCTTTTGTTGATCCATGGATCCCAGCTTCTGATGTGTGCGCCCTGGCGTTGCAGCGGCAGGCATATGGAACATGTGGATCACATGCGTGCCGTCATGCAGGCAGACACATGGCTGCACAGTGCCTCGGGGAAGCGTCGATGTAGCTGAGCGGTCTCTGCAAAATGCGGAACACATGCTTGTGGACGTGCGTCGGGTCGGACGAAAGAGGGGCGCAGTCACGACACTTGCTGCGTCTGCAGACGCTTTCGGCCCTGCCACCGCGGGCGACCTTCCTCGACACGTGGGCGCCAGGGAGCGCCCGGCAACTGGCTGCGTGAGCAGATCTGCTGACCCCGCCTCCTCTGTCATACATCCCCTCTCGCCCGCCCCGATGCACGTCCGCGGGAGGCATCCGGGGAGCCTACGAGCGCGCGACACCGAGACGCCCAGGCGCCTCTCGGCAGTCCGCCGCTCCGCCCCGACCCGTGCTCGCGGGCTGCCCCGTCGGCTCCCCGCAGAGCGGGCGTGTGGCCGCAGCCCCCGGGGGCCGCGTGCCCCGTCGCCGTGCCAGCGCCCAGCCCTTGCAGCGGCAGCCGCAGAGGACATGCTCGGCGTCGGCCCGTCCTCCGTCGGCTCCTCCTCCGCCTCCGCGTCCTCCTCCGCCTCCTCCCCCGCCGATTCGATGCGATTTCGAGTTCGATGGCCTCCGAGGCCGATTCGATCCGGCTTCGGCCTCCGATCTGGCTTCCGACTCCTCGGGGGAGGCCCGCCAGCCTGCCGACTGCTGCCGATCAGACTTCTCCCGATGGGGCTGCCGATTCCCGCCGACCCGATTCATTTCGATCGCCGATCCGACTTGTCGAGTCGATGCTGGGCTCTCCTGCCGCCCTCGCGCTCGGGGCTCCCTTCGGGGACCATCCGTTAAAATTGACACGGTGCAGAGAAGGTTCTGCACGGCCCCTGCGCAAGGATGCCGTGCACAAAGTCAGAAGCGTACGCGATGCTCCCCTTACGGTCGGCCCCCTCGTTCTCCTCCGCTTTCTCGTCCCTCTCCCTGTCCGAACCCCGTTTCCCACCATCGGCGCGAGAGCGCAGCGGTTGTCCGCCGCTTCCCGCTCCCGCTGTCCCTGCACCGGAGGCGGAGTACGCGCGCACGCACATGGGCGTGGAGTCTGGCGCCCTGCTTCCCTCGGCAGCGGAGAGGGCGGAGTCTTCGGTCGGAGCTCATTTCTGTCTTGTCGTCGTCAAAACATGGGTGGGTGGCTAAGACGTCGAGGTAAGATCGATATAGTATCTCAACTTCAGGGGCACGGAGTCGCACGAAATGATTAGTAGATGGATCCGGAGGTCCTCGGTAGCCCCCATCCTCAGGACGAAAGTTGTTTCCTCTTGGGCCCGGACACGATGCCCTGAGCTCCTGCGCCAGCGCGCATGGAATAATTTTTGGCGGGCCCACTTCAGTCGGTGTGGGTCCGAAGTTATGTTGATATTGTGTTGCGCTGGATCCACTTTTTCTCCGCTCGGATTATTTTTCATGTTGTGTATATATAAATGCCTGACGGAGAACATCGGGTGCGCGGCACCCAAGCCCGCCATTGCTAAGATTCTACGGGGAAAAGGGGCGTTTGGTTACGAGCTGTTACGGACAGGTCGCGCCTTGTTTCAAGGGCCCCACTGGCTCCACTGGCCCTCCCGGCGCGCGGCTCGCACCCAACATGAATCCGTCTCTCCTCACCCCCAATTGCTGCAACCATCTTGCCCAGACGTGGTAAGGTTGTTCGATTTTTTGAAAATTGTGTATTTGAACGCACCTGAGAGGGCAGACACTGCCGCCCCACTTTCTGTCGGAGCCCGGAGTTTACTTTCGGGGGGTCCAGCACGGCCCCAGAGGGTCCAAGAAGACGCGGAGAAGAGCCCAAGAAGATCCCTAGAGGGCCCCAAGAGGGCCCGAAAACGGGAGACAAGGGCACCCAAAGGTGTCGGAAACGGCGGAGTAAACCGAAGAGGGATACAGAGAGGCAGGAAGGAGCATCGCCACTTAGTTTGGGGGCCTCACACCGCGGACAGCACCAAAAAGGAGTCCAGACGGGCGTGGAGGGCCCCGAGACGTTGTCAGGGCGGCCGCAGAGAGCATCCGCAGGTTCCAAGATGGCCGCAAGAGCCCGCGGAGATACACGAGAGCTCCAAGAGAGGCGCCAGGAACAGCCCGATAAGGACATGATCGTCAGAATCCCATGTGGTTTACGATGTTTGTTGCTTGTCGAATGTGTCTGGTGTATGAGACTCGAAGAAAGGTGGAGGCATCCGGGACGGCCGTTGGTGGCCCGAAGGGCGGTCAAGATCAGCCCAGAAGGAGCCCCGAGAGGCCCCCAAACCGGCCCAGTAGGCTGCTGGAGATGTGTCTCAGGGCTGGTGGCGCTCGGAAGTCGAGCACGTGAAAGGGGGTCGTTTTGAGACGGAAGTGGTTGCAAGAAGGCGCCCTAGCCGCAGCTTGGGCCCCCAGACCGGCGGAATGAGCAGGCTGCGGAGAGGTTCCTAGGAGGGGTGGCCAGGGCTCTGAGAAAAGGCATGGTTCTGAGGAGTGCGTGGACAAGGGGCTGAGGGGAAATTATTCGTGCAGACCATGCGGCGGGGATCTCATCGCTCATCCCGCCGGTCCGTACTGTGCCATCGCAGGCGTTGGCTTCCGCGTTCGTGGCCTCCTGGGGTCTCTTGGGGGCCGTTTGGGGGCCCCTTGGGGCTTCTCTTGGGGGCCTCGTGGGGCCTCTTGGGGGCCTCCTGGGCTCTCTAGGGGGCGTCTTGGGGCCTCCTTGGGGCCTCTTGGGTTGGAAGGCTCGAATGGGTGGTTCGTGTTCCCCCTCTTGGGCCTCTCTCTTGGGGCCCTCTTGGGCGATCTTGGGCGCCTCTGTGGCCGTGTTGGAGCCCTCCTGGACCGTCTTGGGGCCCCCTTGTGCGCCTCGTGGGCCGTCTCGGTGCGGTCCTTGGGGCCTCTGGGGCCACCCTGGAGCGTCGGCAGCCCGAAAGCGCGAACACGCGAACAAAGCATAGAAAATACGCAGGACCAATCAATGGTTCGTGCTCGTTTGGCCCTCTTTGAGGTCCTCTCGGAGCGCTCTTGGGGCTTCTTTGGGGCCCCTTTGGCCGCTTGGGCGTCCTGGAGCGATCTTGTCGTGTCCTGTCGGCCTCCAGGACCATCCAGAGGGCCTCTTGGGGGCCTCTTGGCCGCTCAGGGGGCTCTTGAGAGGCCCTGAGGGCTGCGCCCAGGAGCAGGACAATCTCTGATCGGACCTTGCCGGGGACCTGCCCGGGGTACCGGTCGGCCGCGGACCCCCAGGGGCCGTCCCCAGCGCGCGAAGGTAGAAATACTATTCTTTACCAGTTAGCACGCCTCTGGCCCGTGGGGCCTGCGAATTGCAAGAGTGGTGCGTTTGGTATGAGGTTGACATTTGCGCGCGCGTCTGGACTGTGTTCTGTTTGTGGTTCGCAAGAGGTTTTTGAGCTATCGGATTTCAGGTTATACAAGTGTGCGCGCACGGTAATACCTGACAGGCATGAGGAGGGAGGGGGGGCGATTACGGGTCGCCTGGAGTGGTGTGACCTCAGGTTGAAAATAAACGATGAAGCAGGTCCCTACGTAATTTACGGTGTCCCTGGGTGGAGCGATCAGTGCAGGTTCAGGAGGATGCTGGAATCGTTGTTCTTGTGTTCTACATCTCTATAAATAAATACACATAAGAGATCTACATTGAGATGGGGACTGACTTTGACTGTACGCGCGGCCGCCTCCAATGTTCGTGCAATTGTTCCACCCGCCCGCCCGCAACTTGCTGGCAACACCCAGCTGGGCGACAACGACGATGATAATGACGATGATGACGATGATGACGTTCATGACGACGGTGGGGGCGCTGACGACGACGGCGACGGTGATGATGGTTATGATGATGTTGATGATGATGACGATGAAGAAGAAGCTCATGGTGATGTCAATGATGTTGTTAATTATGTTGTTGGTGAAGATGATGCTGCTGATGATGAGGATGGTGCTGGTGAGGGTGATGGGGAAGTGCGCACGCGCAAAATTGTTACGATGGCGACATCAACGGCGCTGACGATGATGACGACGGTGTCGATGATGACGACGACGATGGCGATGGTGATGGTTATGGCGATGGTGCTGATGCTTATGATGGTGATGGTGATGCTGATGATGATGATGATGCTGATGATGATGATGATGATGATGATGATGATGATGATGATGCTGATGGTGATGATGATGATGATGCTGATGATGATGATGATGATGATGATGATGATGATGATGATGATGATGATGATGATGATGATGATGATGATGATGATGATGATGAAGGGGGGCGGCGACGAGACGTCGACGGGCTGGGATGTGGGCAGATGCCAGGAGAGGGCCACCCTGTGCACGGGGCGGCGGCGGACGCCAACCAGGCGAGAGCCAGGAAGCGCCAGCCAGCGCGCGAGGAGACGACGTGGCTGCGACGGGCGTTCACGGGGGCGAAAGCCCCGAAGTGCCACACGATTAATTCGCAGCGATTCTAAGACCCCCTTACACAGGTGTAAGCACAGAATGGGGAGAACGTTCGCTCCTGACCCTCAAAGCTTTTCGTCACCATCTCCCTTTCATCGTTCTCCCCTCACTCCCCCTTGTCGCGAAAACGCTGCCAGGGGTTCGAAAGCGCTTACCACCCAGGCCAATCCCTCAGTCCGGAACGCCTGGCGCGAGCTCAACTCTGCTTGGCGTGTCACGAAGTACCAGACTCCATGTTTCAGCGCGTTGGAGGAATCATCATCATCATCATCATTATCATCATCATCATCATCATCATAATCATCATCATCATCAGCATCAGCATCAGCATCAGCATCAGCATCAACATCATCATCGTCATCATCATTATCATCATCATTATTATCAGCCTCATTATCCACTTTCATCATCATCATCATCATCATCACCATTACCACAACATACTCACAATCATACTCATCAGCATCATCATAGTCATCATCGTCATTACCATCATCATCAGCATAATCATCGTCATCTTCATGGTCATCTCAATATTAATATTCAGGGTCATCTTCACTTCCGTCTCCATATTATTCTGCATCTTCATCTTCACCTTCATATGAATATGCATCATCGTATTCATCTGCATCCTCATCTTCATATTCATCTGACTCAGCATCTTCTTCTTCATCATCATCATCACCACCACCACCATCATCATCATCAGCAGCAGCAGCATCATCATCATCAGCATCATCACCACCATCATCATCACCATCATCCGTAGCCATTTTGGCTCAAGCCGGTGTGCTAGCGGCCCTCGGCGGCTGGCGCGGCTTGGGATGGCGCGGGCGGCGCCCCCCTCGCGGGAGGACGCTGGTGGCGGCGCGCTGGGCCTGAGTGCGGCACGGCGGCAGCGCAGGCGTGCTAGCCAGGCTTGGGCTCGCTGGTCGGGGGACGTGCTCGTCTACGACCTGCAGCGGGCGGTCAAGTTCTGGGGAGGCAAGTACGAGAAGCTGGCGGCGGCGCTGGGAGACCCCTCCATCGCGGACAGCCTCGCGGTGGTGGCGGGACACCTGCACGACTTGGTCCGCGACAAGGTCGCGTCGCCCGTCGACACGCTGCGGAGGAACGTGGCGCTCCACTCGGCCGTGGTGCCGTGGCCGGTGGCGGCGGCCCCTGCTGCGGCGCTGCGCCGCGCCCAAAAGGGCGCGCGGCTGCCCGCGGTCCCCGGTTCCCCGCGCTTAACGGCCCGGCGGCGCCCTTCGTGCCGTGCCGCGGCTACTTCATGGGCGACGTCATGGACGGCACCGTCTACAGCGCCGACGCCGGCATCGTTAAGGGCGAGGTCGGCGGCGCGAGCGACGGCTCCGGGGTGAGAGAGCTGCTCACGGTCGACAGGCTGCTCGAGGGCCTCGGGGTGCGAGGCGGCGTGGGCGCCGCCACCGAGGTCTGCGTGGAGCTGGTGGTGGAGGAGATCGTGCAGGAGGGCCTCGAGGAGGAGCTGGGGGAAGCGCGGTACCTGGGTGAGGTGGAGGGGCGCGGCCTCACGGCACTGGGGCAGGGCGGCGTTTTCGGCGTGCCGTCCGACGACGTGGACGAGTTCACCGTCGACGGCACCGTCCCGACTGCTCCTGCGAGCGACGCCGAGGAGTTCGAGGAGGAGGAGCTGGAGGCCCACGTTCACGATGACGGCGCCGACGGCCAGAAGCTGGCCGTGGTGCAGAGTCACGGCGACGTGGGCGCAGGCGGGGGCCTCTCGGACGGTGAGCCTGCAGGCAGGGACGGTGCCGCGGCGGGGATCGAGGGGACGACGCGCTTCTTCGACTGGTTAGACGACGAGGCGCTCTTCGGCCCCAACGGCCCCGTGGAGAAGGCCCACTTCCTGGACCGCGCCAGCCTCGACGCGCTGGCGGCCGCATCCACGATGCAGTGCGACGCAGTGGAGGTGCTCCGCTGGTGTGCGGTGGACAGGGTCAAGGACGACCACGCCGCGGAGCGCGACGGGGGCGCAGACAAGGGCATGGACATGGACGAGTTCATGCAGGCAGTGCGGGCCGAGACCCAAGGAGCAGACGGAGCGAGTGGGGTGTTGATGTGATGCACCGCGCTTGAATGGAGCGGCGGTTCGGTGGGCGTTGGCGTTTCGGCCTCGACTCACGTTGGGAGAGCGGGATCATCATTATCATCATCATCATCATCATCATCATCATCATCATCATCATCATCATCATCATCATCATCAATCAGCGCCAGCATCTGTTAACATGTCCCCACCGTCGCGAAAACAATGAATTTCAGACCCTTCCCCCCCTTCCCCCCACTCCACCTTCCGCGCTCGCGCGCGCGCTCACCCGCCACCCGCGTTCGCGAACGGCTCTGCGTCAGGCGCTCACGTGCCACTTCCCAGGCCCGTCCTCCTTTTTCCTCCTCCCGTCCCTCCTCCTGTCCCCTTCATGTTGCCTATCTTCCTCCGCTCCCCTCTCTTCCTGCTGCTGCTGCTTCTCCCCCTTTTTCCTGTTCCTCCTCTCCAATGCCTTTGCCTCTTCCTCCTCCTCCTCCTGCGCTCTTTGCTCCTCCGCCTGCCCCTCCTCCCCCTCCTCTTCCTCCTCCTCCTCCTCCTCCTCCTCCTCCTCCTCCTCTCCCTCTCCTTCTCCTCCACCACCACTGCTGCCTCCTCCTTCTCCTGCTCCTCGCCCTCCTACTCCTCCTCCTCGTCGTCCTCCTCGTCCTCCCCGAGTTCGGGGAATTTTGCAAGGTCAGGAGCGCCCACCGCCGTTCCGAGCGCTAGCGGGTGGGGCGAACTCCACCTGTCCGCTCGTCTCCTCATGCTCCTCCACCTCCTCCTGGCCCGCATTGCAGCGCTGGACGGCGTTGGTTCTCTGCAGCACCGACGGCCCTGCTTTGCCTCGTTTCCCGTGCCGGCGGATGTCGGTGGCTTTCGCCGTGGCCCTTGTTTTCGCGGCCGCCGAACGGTTCGGCATCTCGTCTGCGTGCATGCTGCTAAAAACCGCCTTGCACAACGAGCAGCACTGCTGGACTTGGGCGCCCAGTCAGGTGTTGGCGGGGGTCGCCAGAGGCTGCCCTCTTTCGGATGCGCTCTGGGCCCTCGCGGCCGCGCCGCTCCTCGAAACTGTGTCGGGGGCAATCAGCCTGCCCTCACGACCCCTACTGGCTCGTCCGCCGTGCGAAGATGTGCCGATTGGCCCAGGTCGTGATGCTGAGCTCGGAGTTTTCGCTGATGATCTTGGGGTGGCGCCCTGGGAGCTGGCATCTCTTCGTAATGTTGCCCCGCATCTCGAAGCCACCGGGCGTCCTTAACCGAGAAAGTGCTTGCTGGTCCTGCTGTGGTTTCTGGCATCCCAGGTTGATTTTGTACGTGACCGCATTCGCATGGCGCCAGCCGAAATGGTCTGGGAATGGGGGAGATTGCACGATCGGGCCTGCATCAATGCATTTTGGACGCTTCATCGGGCGAGGCGCTACCTCGACTGACTCATGGCTGGCGCCTTCAAGCAACTACCGGCCCCGAGTGGCCATCCTCGAGGCCACAGCCACGACCAGCCTGGAGGCCACCAAGCTCTGCGACTCTGCCGCCATCACGGTACGCCTTATGATTGTCGCATTCTCCCCCTCCCAGAGGTCCGATTCATGATGCGAATTGATGTCCTTCGCTGCGCTTCGAAGGCGCTTCCAAAGTTGCTCAGCCTCGCCGATTTGTTCAGCATGCATGCGAGGCCCCCGTGTCCGCAGGGGCGCCCTCGTGTGCGCGAAGTCATTCGCGCTTCGCGCTTCGCGGTTCGGCTCCGATTCCTCCTCATCCTCCTCTTCTCCCCTGGGAGGCGGCGCGAGAGCGCGAAGTTATTCGCACTTCGCGCTTCGCGCAGCGCGAAGCGCGAAGTTGGGAGCCCTTGTGCCCGACTTCATAAACGCTCTTGCCTCCGGCGGGGGCTGCTGCCCGGCGCACGGCCAGCGCCGCCCTCGGCGGCAGGAGGGAGCTCGCGGCGGCATGGGAGGGAGCATGCTCCAAGGGCGCCCTCGAGGGCGCGTCGCGCTTGGCGCTTCGCGATTCGGCTCCGATTTCTCTTCCTCCTCCTCCTCTTCCCCCCTGGGATGCGGCGCGAGAGCGCGAAGTTATTCGCACTTCGCGCTTCGCGCAGCGCGAAGCGCGAAGTTGGGAGCTCTTGATGCCCTCGACGACCTCACGCCCACGTCGGTCGCTGCAGGGATCTGGTCTTCGACTATTGGGCCATGTCGCAGTCCATGGCGCAATGCGGTGGGGGCGGGCGTTCGTCAAGGAGTAGGCCGAGGATTCTCCAGACCCCAGAGGATTCCCTGTCTGAGGAGGGCGGCGGCGATATGCATGGCGAAGCCTCAATTGGTCTTCCATTGGCTTCCAGACCCTGGGTTCCTTTGTCCAATGGTTCCCTATCTCGTGGCCTCACCGTGCCTTATCGCAGTCGACACCGCGACTCTTGCGGCCCCTTGCGCGCGGTTCGAAAAAGAGGAGGCATGGAGCCGTGCTGCTTGCCAGCCGCGCAGCCAGCGTCGACTTGACTGAAGCCCCGCTCCTTGGCCGCCGACCCCAGCCGCAGCGCGTTTCACCGTGAGGCGGCCTCTTTACTGTAGCCCTCTACCCAAAGGGGCTCCACATCACCACTGCCCAGAGGATCCGATCCTGGTGCTCCCGCTCGCACGTCCCGAAGATCTTCCGGATCGGTGGCAGCGACTCCGTCACCAGCCTTCGGTCGCTGCTCCTGGCGTGTTGTGGGCGCCCTACCGCGCGCTGGCCAGGGCCTGGCCCAGCCCTTCCCGATGCACGTTTGGCCCTCGACAGGTGCTTTTCCGGTGCGTGCGCCAGGGAGATGCAACGTTCAGATTGGCCATTGCTTGCCCTGGGGTGCCGCATGGTGGGCTGCTTGCCAGGCGGCAAGTTCGCACGCGAATGCCTCAAAGCTGCACCGCATGGGCCGAGGAGGTTTTGCAGGATTCGCTGTCGCCGACGACGGCGAGCACAATTTGCCGCAGACCGAAGCACGGCTGGCGCGTCAATGCCACATCTGCAACACTCTTCGTCACCGCTTCGGTGCACAACACATCTGACCGCCGAGCGCGGCAGTGAGCGCCGCGAGAATCGCAGCCCAGAGAGTCCAGGTGCCACCCGCTTCAACAATTTCCGTGAGCGCGACGCCCAGGGCATTAGCACCCCCAGGGGACGATCCGTTCTGATTGCGGGTGCTACTGGTGCGGAGGGCGTGGGCTCCAACGATTGGTCCGCCATTGCCACCTCCAGTGACCTCCTCAGCCTTCTCAGAAGTTTCCCAAGCCTGCTCGGAAGGCAGAGACGGCTCCTCAGAAGGCCGGGGGGGGTTCTGAGAAGCCCCGCCGCCTTCTGAGAAGGCCTGCCCTCTCTCGCTTCCCCCCCGGGCGCGCCGCCAGAATGAAGGTCACCAGCGAGCATTGTCGCGGCCGCCCGGTGCATTCAGAGGGGAAAATGTGCCGATGCCGTTGCTCGTCCCGGGATTCTCTTCGAGGTTTTGGTCAGAACGCACCTCAGGAGAGGCCCGTGGAGTAGCGGTATCGGTACCTTCCGGTGCCCCCATGCATCCAACATCGGCGATAGCCCTTTGTGGCGGCGCTCCGTCTCCGCCTCCTCGTGGGCTTAGGTGCTCTTTCAACCTATAGCTCGCCATGGATATCCTCCCTCCCTGCCTCCTTCATCCCTCCCTCCTTCCCCTCGGTTCGGCCTCTCCCCGTTCTTCACCGTCTTCCCGTCTCTGCTTGCTCACCCTTCTGCCTTCTCCTCATCTTCCTTCACTCCTCATCGTCCTCCCTCCTCCTCTTCCTCCTCCTCCTCCTCCTCCTCCTCCTCCTCCTCCCTATCATCATCGTCCTCCTCCTCCTCTTTCCCCCCTCCCTCCTTCCCTGCTCCTCCCCCCTTTTTCCTCCCCCCTCTTCCTCCCTCTTCCTCCACTCTCCTCCCTCCCTCCCTCCCTCCTCCCCCCTCCTTCCCCTCTCTCCTCCTCCATCCTTCTCCACCCCCGCACATCCGCAGCTCGGCGGGCCGCCGAGGGGGCGCCGCTGCGCCATGGCGGTCTGGCCTCCGGAGGGCGGCGGCCGCGAGGCCTCCCTGCCGGGCGCGCCGTCGGGCACCGCGGCGCTGGCGGGGCAGCGCCGGCTGCCAGCGAAGGGCGGCGACCGCACGGCAGCGCTGCTGGACGCGCTGGCCGCGGCGCTGGGCGCACCCTCGGGCGCCGCTGCGCTGGCGGTGCCGCACCAGCTGGGCGACGAACAAAAACGACGGATCCCACTGAGCCGACATTGGCGCGGAAGCTCCCCGCGTAGGGTCGCGCGTGAGCGCCCTCGGCTCCAGCGTGGCGTGCCGCGCCGGCGGCCCGCGTAAGCCACCGCGGAAGGTCGCTGTGCCATCTCGCGTCAGACCCGCTTTCGACCGCCGTTCAGCTGCCGGCGCCCAGGGGAGGCATCGGTGTGCCCCTGCCCTTGCCGCGGGGCCCTCGTCGCCGCTGCCCGAGTCGGCTCAGAGCAGCGGTATCGGTGCCATCCCAGGCGCCCCTCGACGCGGGCGGCGCGCGGGCGGAGGAGGACGAGCTGCGCGCCGCGGCGCTATGCCGGCTGGCCGCCGAGGGCACGCCCGCGCGAGCGAGGCGCGCCTGTGAGCGCCTCCACAGGCGGCTCGCGGAGTGCCAGCCCCACAGCGGCCACGCGGCAGCCTGCACGGTCGTCCTGCTGCTCGGCCGAGGGCCTGCCCAGGGCCAGCACCCCTGCCGCGGAGCGGCGGAGCGCCGAGGCAGCAGCGCCCTCGCGATGCGCGCCCTGCACCGGGCCGGCGAGGCGCCCTCCTCGCACAGCGCGAGCACGATCTTCCAGCGCCCCGCGATGGTGGACGACGAGCTGCCCGCCGGGGCGTTCCCCAGTCTGCGAGAGGACGCGGGGCTCTTCGCGGAGCCCGACCCGGAGGAGCCGGCCGGCCAGCCGCAGGGCTTCGCGCCGGCCGCCCGGCCGCAGGGGCTGTCCAGGTGGTTTGGGCAGCCGCGGCGCCCCGCCGCCGAGGTGCTCTTCGAGCTCCCAGGTGAGCGACGCAACAAAAACGGGGTCGTCTGCGCCGACGTTGGCGCGCAAGCTGCCCGCGTCAGGTCGCGCATGAGTGCCCTCGCCTCCGGCGCAGCGTGCTGCGCTGGCGGCCCGCGTAATTAAGCCGCAGCGTATAGGGTCGCTACGCCGCTACGCCACCTCGCTTAAGACCCGTCTTTGCTCGTCGCTCAGGTGCCGGCGAGCTGGAGCCGCAGCTGGAGCCCGAGGTCGAGCCGCCAGGGGCCCAGGACTCTGCGGCCGCGGAGCCGCGCGCTCCGCCGGCGCGCCTCCCGGACTGCCGGCGGCTGCGGCTGCGTCGCCAGGCGGCCTGGGAGCAGCGCGGGAGTTGGGACGCGCGCTGGGAGGCCACGAGGGGAGGCCTGTCGCTGCTGCAGCCCCTGTGGCTCTCGTGCGCCAGCCGCGTCCAGGAGTCAGCATCCACTAACCTTACGTCGGGCATGGCCCTCTACCTACAGGAGGAACATATGAAAGTAGTCAACAATTATCAGGGGAAGATGTTGTGATTATTGTTTCTTGCTTGTTTTTGTTATGAATGTTTGATTTTTCTTTTATGATTCGCCTGTAGGAGGACACGCCCGACCTAAGACTGACCTGTCCCCATTCCCGCTGGGCCGTGGCACCTGGGCGCCACCAGCCCACCCTCCCAGGTGGGGGCAGGCCCAGCGAAACCTGAGGGAACCGGCGCGTATGATCCAGGGCCGAGGGTCCAGGGCCCCCCCCCTGATCCTATGGGGGGGGGACGACGACGACGACGACGACGACGACGACGACGACGACGACGACGACGACGATGACGACGACGACGACGACGACGACGACGACGACGACGCCGACGCCGACGCCGACGCCGACGCCGACGCCGACGCCGACGCCGACGCCGACGCCGACGCCGACGCCGACGCCGACGCCGACGCCGACGCCGACGCCGACGACCGACGACCGACGACCGACGACCGACGACCGACGACCGACGACCGACGACCGACCGCCGACGACGACCGTCGACCGACGACCGACGACCGACGACCGACCGATGACGACCGACGACGACGACGACGACGACCATGACCATGACCACGACCTCGACCACGACCATGACCATGGCCTCGACCACGACCACGACATCGACCTCGACCTCGACAACGACCACGACAACGACCTCGACCACGACCACGACCACGACAGGGCACGACCACAGGGTCGTGGAGGGGGAATCCAGCACGCGGGGGGGGGGGGGGGGGCGAGCCCAATCCCATGAGCAGTGGGGGGGGTGCGCTCGAGGTGAGGGGGATCCAGCACGCGAGGGGGGGGGGGAGGGGGCGATCCCATTAGCATTGGAGGGAGGATGGTGGGGGGCCTGGAGCCCTGGATCATACATCCCTACCTGCAGGTGGATACCTCGGACAGTAGGGGCCAAGGCCACGCCCGTGCTTGGCATCGAGCGTTTTTTTCTCGGGCGCGAAACCAACAAATGCAGACGGGGAGCCGACGTGCGGGCGATGGCGAGAGTGGGGGAGAGGGAGCGGCGAGGCGACGCCCGAGGAGCGCGCGCTGTGGGAGCACCCGCACGGGCTCGGGCTGCTGAGCTGCCTCGGCGAGGACGGCCGGGGCTGGGTCCGCGCCGCGGGCCTCGCCCTCCGCGGCGTGCCCTCCGACTTCTTCGAGGCCCCGCCCGCGCAGCCTCCGCACGGGCCTCCGGCGGGTGGATGCTCTCGGTCTTGGGCGCGACTCGGGGGGGGGGGGGGCGAGCATGCACGGTGGGTCGGGGGCGGACAGGCCTCCCACCCCGACACGTCGATCGGTGAATTGGCCGTGGCCGATTCGCGAGAGGGCGTCGCGGCCGCTCTCTTCGTGGCGGGTCCAGGTCCGTCGGTTTCGGCCCGGGGCCGGGTTCACCGAAGGGAGGTTCACCGCAGGGAGGCTTGTCCACCGCCGAGTGGGGGGCAGGGAGGTGCCCTTCTCGGGCCCTCGACGCCCTTTGTCGGCAGCCCCTGCTGCCCCGCCACGTATCGCCCCCCTGTCAGTTCGCGCCCAGACGTCCTGGAGAAGAGAAAATGGCATACAGTCGGACCATGGTATATACATGATCGCGGTCGGTTCGGAGAGGGTGCCCAAGTGTGCTTCGTGTTTGTTTGACGCTGTTGTGCGTTGTACCCTTGGATGCCTTGTGTGTTCTGGCGGATGCATGTCCTTAGTCTTGGGCACGGATTAAGGGGAGGGCGATAACGGGAGGACAGGGAGGCGCCTTTTTCGGGCCCTGAGGGCCTTCTGAGAAGGGCCCGTTGAGAGGCCTTAAAGGGCCCCTTTTTCGTCTGCCCTCTCTCCCCCCCATTGATCGCCCCCCCTTAGTCTTGGGTGCGAATTAATGAGAGGAGATGAATGGACGGGGAAGAAAGGTGCCCCTTTCGATCCCTCAAGGCTTTCTTTGGGCTCTCTGAGAGCTGAGAGGGTATCATATCAGAAGCTGGTACCGCAGGGGAGCCCCGGAGCTCATTCCAGCTTCGGGCAGGACACCTCGCAGAAACTCCTGCGAGGTCGCAGCGTGTTCCAGCAGGCCTTTTCGCCAAGTGCTTCCCAACACTTGTGCCGTCGAGCTGTCCAAGAGCTCTTCTCCAGTGCCTCCAGAGCTCCTTCGAGGGACCTTCCAGAAGCTTCCGTCGTCTCGCTCTCTGGGTTTGGGACACCACGAGCTCCTAATCGCGGAGAAGAGAAGTCCGGCATACACGGACGTTTTCGGAGCTCCACACGGGCCTCCTGGATCGGCGCCGGACCCTCCTCCCTGGCGAGCGGAGCGCGCCCGGGGCGCCGCCGGAGGCGCCGCTAGCGCCGGAGGCTCTCAGCGCCGATCTCAGGAATCCGCGCGGAGCGCGCAAAGTTCATGTTTATGGCATAAACTTTGTGCGATTGGTTTATGTTCTCAGTCCGCGCGCTTCTTCTCGAAGAGCAGACGACGCCCCCACGACAACATATTCTTTCCGAGGTCCGCACGGCTCTCTCAGGTCGGTGTTGCCACCCCACGCTACCCGGCGCCTCCGGCGCCAGCCCTGGCGCGCTCCACGCGCCAGTGAGAGAGATCCAGCGCCGATCCGAGAAGTCCGCGCGGACCTGGGATTTGCCATGTTGGCGTTGTTTGTTCCTTCGTCTTCTCCTCTATCGGTGGTGGGGTGGCGACAGTTGCCCCTGGCCCAAGGTGCCCCCAGCTTTTCGCTTAGAGCCCATTGGGCCCTCTGGGCCTCGTGAGGGGTGCTCTGCAGGCCGTGGAGGCCTCCTGGGAGATCCTTGGGGCACCTTTAGCCAGGGGCACTTCTTGCAACACCCGACACTATTCAGGAGGGAAAGAACATACAGACACAAATAATCGTCGTTGGACCAGGCATGCGAAGTGGGGGGAAGACGAAATTCCAGAACGTATCGGAAAATTGCGGAGAATCCTGGGGCTTGTGTCTACTTATTTGTGTGCCCCTGGGCCCCTTCAATCATGTCGGCCTCCAGGGGCCGTACTCTGGGGCCCCCAGCCCCAGGGGACCATCAGATATCCACCGATTGCGTTCCATTGCTCGCAAAGTGCCTACTCGCAAACGTCCGAAGAGCATACATAGCTGCCTCGACGTAGTGGATCCTAAATCCCCCGCGGCGGATCCAGGCCATTTGCGAGCAGCTACTCTGCGAGGAATGGAACGCCCTTGTCTAGATATTAACTTTCAGTCAAAAATATCGTCAGGGGACGATTTGTTGTTACAGTTTCACTCTTGTTGCGTATTAAGTATGTTTTTTTTCTTCCCAAACCCGCCTTTAGGAGGACATGCCCGACCTAAACGTAGTGGATCGTAGTTCCCCCGCGGCGGAACCGGCCACTTGCGAGTAGCTGCTCTGCCAGGAGTCGAGCGAGACGTCGCTGCGTCTGCGTCTTCGCCCGGGAGAGGGCGTGCCCATGATCGGAAACTGGAACATAATACGTTACCAGTGGCGGGCTGTTGTCAATCCCAGACCGTTTTGAGGGTCGGGGACGACGTCCTGGTGTATGCTTTTTCCTCCGTCTTCCCGGAGGAAACAACGAAAAATGTATACACCAGGGTCCCGTGTACACCAGGGCCTGCTTCCCAGTGCAAATTTCAACGCAGGGGCAAAAAATGCGTCTGCGTCTTCGCCCAGGGAGACGATGTGCCCATGCTGCTAGGCCTCCTAGATGGGGTCGGAGTAGATGTGGTCCGAGGATCGCGCCGCATCGCCGATGCATCGGCGATGCATCGCCGATGCGGCTCGAGGTGGAGCCCGATTTTCTCCACGCCGACGTCGCCGATGTGTCGCCGATGCGTCGCCGATGTATCGCCGATGTATCAGCGATGCGGTGCGATCCTCCGACCCCATCTACTCGGATCCCTCTAGGAGGCCTCTAGCCTCGCCCCTCGTCGGAGGGACCAACCCCTCACGATGAGCGGGAAAGAACCTTGGGCATTGATTTGAATCAAAGTATGTATGTATATATATATATATACATAGGTGTATATATGTATATAAATATGTTTATATACATGTATATATACACACGCGCACACCCTTTGTTCTTGCTGATTTGTTAATGTCGCTCTTTCTGGGCTTCGAGAGACTCCCGAGACCTAGTCTGGTGGGGCTCGGAGGAGGACGCCCGATCAGCACCGGGGGTTTGATGCCGGACGTGTGGAGGGTCTCGCAAGGTACGGAGGGGCAGGGAGGAGGGAGGAGGGAGGAAGAGGGAGGTGGAGGTAGGAGGAGGGAGGAGGGAGGAGGGAGAGGGAGGAGGGAGGAGGAAGGAGGAGGGAGGGGGGAGGGAGGCGGGAGTGAGGAGGAAGGGGGGAGAAGGCAATCCTCCTCGTTCCTCATTGTCTGTTGGCCTTTCAGGGGCAACCCTAGGCGACACGGTGGGCCACAGGTCGAGCAAGGGATCTGGGTAGATGTTGGGAGGGGCCGAGGGGCCGATGTGGACCAGATCGCATGCGCTCCACGGACGGCGCATCCTCCACCCGTCATCCTCTCCTGCAGTTGTATCCCCGCCATCTGATGTGTATATACATATATACGTGTATGCATACGTATGTCTGTATGTATGCATGCATGCATGCATGCATGTGTGCAGGTAGGTAGGTAGGTCGGTCGGTATGTTGGCATGTAGGTAGGCAGATCTGTCGGTATGTCTGTATGCAGGCGGGTAGGTAGGCAGATAGCTAGGTAGGTCGGTATGCATGCATGCATGTATGCATGTACGTAGGTCAATAAGTATATATGTATGTATGTTTGAAAGAGCGTGTTCTACCGCTGCTGGCGGAAAACCGGGGGGGGTCACTACCGGTTCGAACCCCTCCCCCCCCCCCCCCCCCCCCCCTCCGGAAAACCGGGGGGGGTCACTACCGGTTCGAACCCCTCCCCCCCCCCCCCCCCCTGCTCATCATGAAAAGGGGGGGGGGTCACTACCGGTTCGAACCCCCCCCCCCCTCGAAAACCCAGTGGGGGTGCGGACAGAGGTGGGGACGGTGTTGGTGGGACAGTGGTGAGGGGATAGCGGGACAGTGGTGGGGACAGTGGGACAGTGGGACAGTGGTGGGGACGGTAGTGGTGGGGACAGTGGTGGGGACAATGGTGGGAACAGGGGGGGACAGTGGACAGTGGTGGTGACGGTGGTGGTGGGGACAGTGGTGTGGGGACAATGGGAATGAGGTGGAAACAGTGGGACAGTGGAGGGTACAATGGTGGTGGGGACAGTGGTGAAGGCGGTGGCGAGGACGGCGGTGGGACAATGGGACAGAGGTACAGTGGGGACAGTGGGGACAGTGGTGGGAACAGTGGGACAGCTCAGTGGGACAGCGGAGGAGTCAGTGGGACAGTGGGGACAGTGGGGATAGTCGGGCAGTGGTTGGGGCCGTGGAGACAGTGGGGAGAGTGGAACCGTGGTGGGAACAGTGCTGGGGACAGCGGGGACAGTGCGACAGTGGTGGGGCCACTGGTGGGGACAGTAGGGGCGGTGGTGGAACCAGTGGGGACAGCGGTGGTGAGGACAGTGGTGCTGGGAACACCAGTGGGGGATGTGATGCGGACGGTGGTGGGGACCGGGAGTCGTTTGCTGGCGGTGAGTAGGGGGGGGGGGGGGGGGGGGGGGTTCGAACCGGTAGTGGCCCCCCCGGTTTTCCGGATCCGAGGGGGGGGGGGGGGGGGAGGGTTCGAACCGGTAGTGACCCCCCCCGGTTTTCGAGCGGGAGGGGGGGGGGGGGGGGGGAGGGGTTAGGAGAGGGGGGGGTTTTGCCGGGGGGGGGGGGGGGGGGGGGGGGGACCCCCGGGTTCCGGAGGAAAAGGTTGGCAATTTTCCACAGTAAAGCGGCGGTGGATCACGCTCTCTCGTATGTTTGTATGTATGGTTGTATGCAGGTATATTTGCATGCATGCATGTATGTATGAGTGTATGTATGGAATCGTGTATACATGTGTGCACGCATGTACGTATGCATGTATGATTGTGCGCATGGATGTATGCATGCATGTATGTGTGTATGTATGTTTGCATGTACTTGTGTGTGCTTATATGCGTTTATGTGTATGTGTGTATGCATATATGTACCCACGTATGTATGCATGCATGCATACATGCATGTACGTATGCATGTATGTGTACGTGCGTGTTTATGTATGTATGCACGCGTGCATGCATGCCTGTTCGTATGTGTGTATGTGCGTGTGCATGCATGCATGCATGTATGTATGCACGGATGCATGTACGGATGCATGCCTGTATGTGTTTAGGTGTGTAGACCTTCAGGTGTGTAGGCAAGTAGGTATGTCTGTCTGTATGTATTTACGCATGTATGTATGTACGAATAAATGTGTGTATGCCTGTATGTATGCATGCGGTTTCGTATGTGTATGTGTGTATGTATGTATGTATGTATGTATGTATGTATGTGTGTGTGTGTGTATGTATGTATGTATGTATGTATGTATGTATGTATGTATGTATGTATGTATGTGTGTGTATGTATGTATGCATGCATGTATGTGTGTAGGTATGTAAGCACGTGTTCATGTATGTATGTATGTCTGTATGCATGCATGCATGCATGCATGCATGTATGTATGTATGTATGTATGTATGTATGTATGTATGTGTATTATGTGTATTATGTGTAGTATATGTACATGTACGTGTGCATGCATGTATGTATAGTTGTATATGTATGTATGCAGGTGTGACCCTATGTGTGACTGTGTGTGTGTGTGTCAGTTGCGCTACCCATGGTGTACCAATGCGCTCTTATCTCTCTCCCTGCCCTGTGGTGCAAGCCCCAAAGCGAAGGTCTGCGGTTCGACGCTCACATCATTGCTTGTCGCTCGCACGTCGAAATCGAGAGGCTTGGTTAGATGAGTGGCACTGCTGCTCGTTGCTCTGCTCGTAACGGTAAGATAGAGTTCTTCCGGTTTGAACTGAAATGCACATGGCGACCAGTTTGACAAAAAGGCAAGGGCCCTTGCTGTGCACCCACCACGAAGCAAGATGCGGAGTACGAAACATCCATGAGCACATATCCACTACCATATTGAGTCGTCATATGATTGCAATATGCCCCGCTGTGGTGTCCTGGGCATAGCGCCGGAAGGGCCTCCTCACGCCCAGCTGCTTCGCAGGCGTGCCTAGAAGTTTCCTGGGGCCACGTTGCTCGTGGGTGCCCTCTCTTCCTCAGGAAGGGAGGGGGGGGAGCTGGAGGGGGCAGAATTGCTGAAGCTTTGTGCGCCGCGCAGCTCAGGAGGGGAAAAACACACACAGACACAATTAAGCGTCGGTTCCCAGGAACATATGGGAAAGTATGGGAATTGGGGGGAAAACGAAAACCTTGAAAATATGCGGAAATATAAGGGCATCCTGCTGTTTGTGTGTATTTCTTTGCGCGTCCCGGGGCCCCTTTAACAGCGTCGTCATCTGGGTGGCCGGCGATGTGACCAAGAAAAGTGACGCCTGCGGAGGAGCGTGCTGCTGAGCGGGTGGGCGCTGGCCCGCTGAAGCGCGGCGTCACTCGAGATTCTGCCGCTGTGCGTGTCGGGAATACGCAACGGTCTGCGCGAGAACCGCGCTTGGAACGCGTCCAAACGCCACGTTTTCTGCCTGATGAAATACGGAGCTTGCAGACAGTATAGCAAATCGTAAGGTACGAAATCCTTCTCCTCCTCCTCATCCTGCTCCTCCGCTCCTAGATTGGGTGAGACTTTGCGCGTTGGCTTACTAGGGCTAACGGTGCTGCCCTGCCGAGCAGCGCGAGGTGCCGGTCTCGGTGCCACGCTAGTGGCCAGGGAATGCGGTTCGGCAGAGACTCGTGACTTGAAGAACGGCCAGGGTGCGATTGATGTCATGGCCCGCCCTTTCTCATCCTACGCTGTTCTGCCGTTGCCGATACCCGAGCCCATCGCTGTTGTAGTCCCGCTGCGCGGCATTGCCGTCGGTTTCGTCTGACTCGTTGCATTCAACGGTGACCCACCCAGTAGGCTCGACGGTGCCCGCAATGCAAGTTGTGTTTATTGCGAAGGCCTTACGGCCGGTGCCGCCGACCCTGTTCGCAATGCGCAGCAAGAGGCACGGGCTGTGGGATGGTTTTGGGGAGAGGGGAGAAGGACGAGAAGGTGGGGGAGGGAGGTGTACTTTTGCTGGTGGTCGTTTTCTTCCTGCCGTTGCTGTTGGCCATGATGATGGTCTTGGTGGTTCTCTTGCTGCTGGTGTCGCGGGTGCTGCTGGTGGTTCGGTCGTTCCTGGCGATGGTGACGGTGTTGCTGGTGGTGGTGTTCCGTCTGCTGCTGCCGTCTTGAGGCAGCAGCAGACGGAACACCACCACCAGCAGGACTTGAGGAAAGGCGCGGGGCGCGGGGCGCTCTCGTTCTGTGGAAAGGAAGGAGAGGGGGAGGAAAGGGAAGGCTCCCCCCCGTGTGGACAGGGGGAACAGAGGGGGCTGTGGACAGGGGGAACAGAGGGGGGACGGGGGAGAGGGGGGAAAGGCGCGGGGCGCGGGGCGCTCTCTTCCTGTGGACAGGAAGGACAGGGGGAGGAAAGGGGGGGCTCCCCCCCGTGTGGACAGGGGGAACAGAGGGGGGCTCTCTGAGGCGCTCTCCTCCTCGGGCGCGGCTCGGGGGCGGCTCGGGCGGCTCGGGCGCGGCCTGAAACAAGAAAGAATCCTTACGTGGAGTACTTACGGGGGGGGCGTCGTATCTGACCCGGGACTTCCCCGGGACTCCCCCGGGACCCCCCCCGGGACCCCCCCTCCCCCCCCCGTCGGGGAAGGGAAAGGGAAGGGGCTTCCCTTCGACTCAATTACGACGTTGCTCAAGGTCGGTTTGGCTGGCGCGCTTGAGGAGGAGGCCCTGGGAAAGACCCTCCCTCCCCCTCCCGGCGGGGGAGAGATTAAAGGGAAGGGGGAACAGAGGGGGGCTCTCTGAGGCGCTCTCCTCCTCGGGCGCGGCTCGGGGGCGGCTCGGGCGGCTCGGGCGCGGCCTGAAACAAGAAAGAATCCTTACGTGGAGTACTTACGGGGGGGGCGTCGTATCTGACCCGGGACTTCCCCGGGACTCCCCCGGGACCCCCCCCGGGACCCCCCCTCCCCCCCCCGTCGGGGAAGGGAAAGGGAAGGGGCTTCCCTTCGACTCAATTACGACGTTGCTCAAGGTCGGTTTGGCTGGCGCGCTTGAGGAGGAGGCCCTGGGAAAGACCCTCCCTCCCCCTCCCGGCGGGGGAGAGATTAAAGGGAAGGGGCTTCCCTTCGAATCAATGACGACGTTGCTGAAGGTCGGTTTGGCTAGCGCGCTTGAGGAGGAGGCCCTGGGAAAGGGCGAGGGGAGCGGGGAGGAGCCCAGGGGAAGAGGGGTACCAGGGAAAGGGAACGATAGAGACGACGATTACAAAGAATGACGGAGATGACGGCTCGAACGGAAAAGCCCCTCACACACGCCGACAGGGTCGGCGGATTTTTGTTGCTCTCTTGCGGAAGACGCCGTTGTCGAGCGCGTGCTTCGGTCCTCCCTCTCTCCCTGGCCTTCTCCCTCCCCCAAGCCTCCAGAGAGCTCGCATGGGCCCGGCCGCCCTACCTTCGGTGGCCGAGGGCTGAGCGCTATGCGACCCTCTCTTTGGTGCTTCTGTGCCTTCCTTGACGACCCGACCCGGGTTCTGGCTCCCCTGCTGCAGTTGACCGCCCCCAATCGGGCGGCGGCTGCGTGAGAGGCCGAGCGAGGTCGGACCTGCCCGCAACGCTTCGAGTCCGGCCTCCGATTCTCCCTGGCTTCAGCTGCATCATACCTCCTCCTCCTCCGCCTCTTCTTCCCTCCCCCATCTCTCCCCCCCAGTGCCTCCTCGTCCCGCTCCATCCACCCTCGTCCCGACCGGTCCCTCCCCGTCCATCCTTATCCTCGTTCCCAGGCCCTCGACGGCGTGATTGTTTCCCAACGCGGACGTGGACCCTCGGGGGTCTCGAAGCCTTTCCCACGGCCAGTTGTTCACTCTGAGCATTCTTTCGACATCCTTGGGCCCAGGCCCCCAGAGACCGAAAACTGGCCCGAATCCATTGGATTGCATTCCTTCACCACGAGAGGGGGCCCGGATCCCTCCTCGCCCTCCGCCTCGTCGTCGTTGCCATCCCCCCTGCTGCCCCGCGTGCTGCCTTCCGGGCACCGCCGCTCCACGGCGGCCCTCGCGGTGGCATCGAGGCGCCGCGCCGCCGGAGCGCCCCGAGCCCGGCGCGACCCGGCCCTGCGCTGCAGGTGGCGGGCGGCGGCCCGAGCACGGCGGGCGCTGCAGGCGGCGGCGGGCCTCCCGGCCTCTGCGCCTGGCGCGTGGTGTTCCGCGCAGCGGGAGGCCGAGCCCCGCCCGCCACGGTGGCCGGATCACCCAGATGTCCGACGCATCCCACGCTCGGGTGGTTCTGTGCTGATGGCTGGCTGCTCCGACGGAGGCATCTCATACACCACCGCCGTGCCAGGCCGGGGCCATCCTGGGCTCCAGGATGGTGTAGAGACCCTCCTGGCCTCGGCCAGGATGGCGTATACACCATGCCATGGCCAGGATGGCCCTGGCTGGGCACGACGGTGGTGTATAGATGCCTTCTGCGCATGTTGCTGCAATCATGCAATGTGTTTCTTGGTATGTTGCTAGTTTGCTTGCAGACGTGTGCGTCCAGAGGTAATTTCCGACCCCCTTGGGCCGTCAAAGACCACTCGGCAACGAAGAGCCAGCCCAGAGAAGGGCGGAGGGTCGCGGGACTCTGGAGGGTCGCGGGGCTCTGGCATCGAGGTGTGCCACGGCATCAAATTGTACCACAGCATCGCGTGTCTGGGTAGTTAGCATCGGGCGGGGCTAGGACAGGGACACATACTTCCAGCGTGCTGCGGAACGCTATCAGAGCGTTCCGGAACGCTCCGGGAAGGCCGCTTCGCCCGATGCATCTTCCAGAACCGCCAGATCTCATCAGGAGCGGAAGGAGCACGTACACGTGCAGGAGTCCATGTTGACTTCGAGAGTACGCTCTGCACGAACGTTCGTATCACGCGGTTGGTCTCGCGGATTGGGGGGCCGTGCTCATGTAATTACGTGGCTGGGCGCGTACATCCTTTCTGGGCTCCTGATCTCGGAGATCCCTGGTTTCTCCATGTCCGCTGTCGTCGTTGCTCTGACTTCGTCTTGCATTGGGGGGCCTCGTCTTCCGACTCTTCCCCTCTGCTCGGCGCCGCTCTCGCGGTGGCGCTCGCGCGCCCCGGCGCACTGGGGCGAATGTTGTAAGGCGAGTTTGCCGTCGGCGAGGCCCCGTTCGAAGAACAACACAGTTTGTTTCGAGCGATCCCCACCGAAACCTTCGGCGGTTGTTCCCAAGTCTGGTGCTGGTTGTTACTGGCCACCCTGAGCTCGCCGTTCATGTCGCGTTTGATGTGACGCTGTTACTCTGTCGCTGCTGCATTCTACTCTATCACATTTTGTGATGCTATATTCATATCGTGTGTTATTGTGGTTTTCCTCATGTGGTCAGCCTTACGTCGGCTCGCATGTTGCGTTTGATACGGCGCCATTAATCGGTGGCTGCTGTATTCCACAGTCTTCAGCTATGTATATTTTCTGTTCAGCTGTACTCTATTATGTTCTGTTCAGTTCTGGACGCGCTCGCGTTTCGTTGTGGGGCTTGTCAGGTTGGATACGTCGTCCGACCGGTCGCTGCTGCGCCTCTTTGTTCCTGTCGCCAGCCTGAGCGCACGTTGCGCTTGATAGAACGACGTTAATATGTCGCCGATGTGTTTTATGTCATATTCAGCGATGTTCGATTCTAGAATGTTCGAGTATATGATGTTCTATGTTTGATGCTATGCGATGCTTTCTATATTGTTATTGCACGCTGTCCTGTTATGCCGTGTTGCGTGCAAATCTCTCCTCGTATACATTAGTTGACAGTCTTTTGTTATGCTAAGTGCTAGTCTGTTCAGGGTTATTGCTTGTAATGTGCGCTTTCGCGCCGCACCCATTATTTCCTGCCCGTTTATAATCATGGTTCTCTATTGTATGCCGATGATGTGTTTATGCTTACACTGCATTGATTGATGTATTACTACGGTACTGCATCTGCATTCTGAGGTTTGCATGCTAGCGATCGCATTTCTATGTTAAGCTAGGTGTGTTGCGTCATGTGTGTCTGCTTGCCGCTATCATTCGCTATGCTTTGTGATTGTTACATGGTCATATCACCGATCTCAGTGCTATAAGAAATAGTGGATTATGCTTGCATAATTCTCTATGTTCGGTCATGCGTTGTGCGATTGTGTGTTGTCGCAGTTGTCTATGACACTATTTTCTTGTGTTGACATTACCCTTCACGTAATGTACATCCTGCTCTCGTATGTCATCGTCGTTTCCGTAGTGACCGCGGTAGCATTTCAAGTGTGTTGTGTTATTGTATGGTCTGTTGATGTATACTAGGCTATTCCTCGTTCTGACGCAGCAGGGGATGCTCTGTTATACTATGATCTGGTGCTATGGTACGGTATGGTATTCCTCGTTCTGTCGCAGCAGCGATGTTGTGCTATGGTACGGTATGGTATTGCATGTTGTGGTTTGGATCGTTATAGTATGCTCTGCTGTGTTACGTGCTGCTCGTTTCATGGTAGTACAGTATTGTGTGTTATGCTATGGGATTGCATGTTATTTCATAGAAATTGTCATAGGTGTATCGGTAGTCGAGCAGTTACCCTGTGCTCTTAGATGTTTGGTTATGCCAGACTATGGAATGCCCCATTCTGTCACAGCATGGCTTGCTATGGTAAGGTATGGTTTGATATGTGATGCGACGTTATCTTATTTTCGAGTATGCCACATGATGCCATGGCATGTTAGATTGTGTTACGCTATGTTCAATTCATGTTTTATGATACGTCCTGTCATGATTTAATATTCCTCTTCACTCATGGTATATTCTTGTTTGTTATGCTAGAGTCGCTGCCGCTACGGTAGCAGTCCTATAACAGTTATGATATGTCATAGTATATTCCTTATCGTTGTACCATGTCGTTATCCGCTCTGTCGTAATAGGGCGTACTGCACCTGGTATGATGATGCCATGCTATGATATGACATGCTGTGCCATGGTGTGGTATGGTGTGTTATGGTATGTCATGGCATGAGATGTAATGGGTTGTGGTAGTTTGCCCTTGTTTTGATGTAGTATGTTCGCTATGTTTTGCCATAGCCATCTTGCTGTTACAGTTAGATATAGGTGCCATGTTGTGCTATGTGATCTTGATGCCAGCTACTCATGCCCTTTTGCCCATGCGTCGTAACGCTTGGACGGCGTGACGCCGTGGCGCCTTCTCCTCGGGCCTGCCTGGTGTGCAGGATGTCGTCACTCGTCGGGAACGCGAGGCGGGTCACTCAGGGATTCCGGAGATCCTGTGGGGTCTGGCGACAGCAGCATGATGCCGTCATTCTTGGAGGATGCGAGCCAGGATGCTCAGGGATTCCCGGGATCCTGTTGGAGTTTGCGACCGCGATATGCAGGGTTGGCAGACGGGAGTTTTTTAAACAAGAATCTCACAACCCTAACCTGTCGTGTGGATACACATGCGGGATCATTTTAGTTTCTCAGGTCCGCGCGGATTTCTATGAGTTCAGCGTCGATCGAAGAAATCCGCGCGGACCTCCGAAAGATGAATGCCAGTAAACGACTCAAAATCCCTCCCCCCTACCCGGGGACCCTGATTCTATCGTAAGGGTTCGGCTCATCATAGTTTGGGGTCGAAGCTATGTGTTTAATCTTCCCCCCCTGCTACGCCCCTGGGCTCGCGCCGCGATGGCGCGCCGCAAACTATTTGTTCAATCGCCCACCCTCCCGCCGCACTTTTTCAGGCGTCGCTTCGATGCAGATTTTGCAATCGCCCCCTCCCCCACCCGCGGCGCCGTTTCGAGGATTCCTTCGGATCCTTGGAAGTTCTTGATTGTGACGAGGAGGAGGAGGAGGAGGACGAGGAGTAGGAGGAGGTGGAGGAAGAGGAGCAGGAGGAGCCGCCTTCCGTCGATCGAGTCCCTTGGTCTAGTCATGAGCGTAACCAGATGCCCTGGGAGCGCCTGGGACCGCCCTGGGAGGGCCACGGCTCGCCAGGGGGGGACTTCTCACCGAACTGGATCGCCCCCCCCCGCTCCGAATTGTCAGCCCTCGGGCCCCCTCTGGCCCTCCAGACGGCCCGGGGGCCGACCCGAATTGTCGCCCCCCCCGTGGGCCGAGCTCCCTCTCCCCCGATTGCGGGGGCCCAGGGCGGCGAAACTTGTTTCACATCGTTCTGATCACATTGTGTTGATGCAGCGTGTCTTCCTCTCTTCGACGAGGCCCCATACCCCCTCCCCACAATCTCGCCGTCGCGGCAGCGCCGCGTTCTCACCGTGAGGGGAAGCGTGTGCCGCGTGAAGGGCCCGTGGCGAGCATGCGCCACGGGCCGCCGCGCGTGCATATAGGAGTTAGGAGGATGGTGTGGCCTCCTTCGGCCACCGGGATGCTTCTGGGCCATGGGTCGGCCACGGACCGGGAGACCGCTGTGCAAGCGAACTGCCAGATCGGCGGTGCTGTCTTCCCAGCTGCATTTTGCCGTATGATGCACGTAGTCGTTGGCTTGACTTGGCGCAGGGTCCTTCTCGGGCCCCGAGACCGTCGAACAGATGCTACTGACGGTAAATGGCCTTGGGGGACCCCCTCGGGTATCCAAGACTCGCTTCCTTCTCTTCTTCCATGGCAAGGGAGGCGTTTGGGAAAGCGGAGTGTCGCTTCGCGAGGGGATGGCACGCCCTTGCTTGGTACCGAAATTGTTTGAGGAGTATCGGGTTCTGGAGGTGACAAGCGGTGTACCAATTCAACGTGGTTGTCTGGATATTGACTTTGCCGCAGTTGTGAGACTGAGGAGCGACCATAAACGATCGATCACGACCACTGGGCACGAGTGAGGCTGGGTTCTTTGGCGGACCAGCAGGGTGCCCAACTAACTTGCAGAAGGATCATCTATATTCACATACACACCATCACCGTACCTGGCCACAGCCATCCTGGGCCCTCGGATGGTTCCTAGTTGGTCCCCGGCGGCTTCGGCCAGGGAGGCGCATACACCGTGCCAGGGCTCGGGATGGCCCCGGCTCGGCACATTTGCTTGTGGAGGATGCTGGCACCGCTCGGACGTGCGCGCTTTTCCTCGGCGAGGACCATCGGCGAGGAGCATGTTGACTCATCCTGCGAAAGATACACGCGCGCCATTGAACACAGCCCGGGGAATGGCCGTCCGAGCGATGGCCAGGGATGAGCCTTCTGCGCGCAGGTGGTACAACTGGTGCTCGGTGCGTACCACTCGTGCCGCTTCCCTGCTCGCGCTCCTCGCTGGAGCAGCAGCAGCAGCAGTTGCTGCTGCTGCTGCATGAAGAGCGCCCTGATGCACGAGGCGTGGCACCGCGCGAGACTTCAAGATCTGACGTCTTCTGGATTGGCAGTTAAACTTTGGGATCGGGCCCACTTTGGTTTCGTGAGGGGGCCGCTATTCCTGGGGTCGTTCCGCGGGTCATTCGCCTGGCGCTCCTCGCGCATCTGGAATCAATTGATGCCCCAACGATGCGTCGTTCTTTCTCCGATGGTCCTCATGACACTGATTTGTCTGTGCCATGAACGTGATGCTGGGGCAGGAAGTGGCCGTTCCCAACGACGTGTAATCAAGGCAAGCGTCGATCGGTCCTTGTGGATGGTTGGCGTTGGCACGTTCCCTTCTCGCAGGTGGATCAATCAATAAGCGCATGGAAGTCCGTGACTGTTAACCCGCCTGTTTCGGTCGTCGATCGCTTCACCGAATGCAACAAGTTGGTTTGTATTTTACAAGGTGACACCTGACTGAGCGGCCCCACTCGTTTTGGACTCTGTGCGAACTCGAGCCGGCGCACCTCTCTTGTCATGATCTGGCCACGGCCAAACTCTGGCTGACTCGGAAGGTGCTTACCTGAAGCTGCACTGATTTTCTTGAAGTAGTTGTCACCGTCAGAGGCACTGAAGAAATGTGGTACGCGTGCACGATTGAGAACCCAACTGAGTGGAGTGAGGACGTTCATGCCGTTCACTTCGCTGCGCCATCGTGCTATGGATAGGCCACGAAGTACACAAAGACTGTCAACCATCTTCTAAGCGCTGAATGGAAAGCATAATCAGCTCATGCGGCAGTTTGGCGAGTTGCAGCGATCAGGTTTTACAGTACGGCGCGCCAGCTTCGCTCGGAGCAGCGATTGGTTGAGTGTGCAGCCAGGCCTTGGCACATGGTCAAAACAAGCGGAGTCAGGCAGAGCCGCTATCGTGAGAACGTGCATCCATTCGTCCAGCGCATGTTCGAAACCGATTCAATCAAAGCACCAGTACAACACACAAATCAGTACGTTTACAGTGAATCGTGCTCATCCGATCAGGTATGCACAGTTGTCCCTCTTTTATTATAGTGTGTAATTTGCTCGCGCCGGCGATGGCTGTAGCTAGTGAACATACCTGTATGACGGTTCCCGTAAGGATCTTGTATCAAACGTGGTTGCAACGCGATTGCTACGAAGTAAGTTGTACTCGGTTAATCGTGTCTTTTTTCGACCCCACTCCTTTCAGCTTGCCACTCCTATTCAGAATATGATGCCTACTGACACCATCACGTTTACATTCTACATGTGTTTCTACCCCTGCATGGACCGCAACGATCTCCATCCAATTTCCTCCTTCTCGCACAAGGCTCTTGCCCTGACGCACGTCCCTACCGTGATTATACGCCCTGGCGCTTGATCATGTCCGTCACCAGGCCGTTGGAGGAGGAGGAGGTGGAGGAGGAGGCGGCAGCGGCGGTGGTGGCAGCAGGACGCATGTCCTCCCGAACTGACCGCTCACTTTTGTCCCGGGAGGCCGCGGGGGCATGGCGGCATTGAGCTCGGAGTGGGCGGAGCTGAGCACGATGGCGGTGCGCCTGAGGCGCCTGTCGGAGACGTTGCTCCAGGAGGACACGCGGGGCCGGTTGGGCCCACGGCTCGGGTGGGGTACGCCATTCGGCGACTAAAGAGGGTCTTGGCATCGCTCGGACGTGTGCATTTTTCCTTCGGCGAGGGCCATCGAGGAGCATCCTTGATCATTTGGCGAAAAAAACACGAAACCGAACAAAAACACAGGGAATGGACGTCCGAGCGATGGCGAGGGGTGTGATTACGCCGGGCTGAGGTTTGCGAATTGTGTCGCTGGGGCTTGGAGGCGCCACGGTGCTCTCGTGGGGCCTCCTCGGGGCGTGGCGGAGAAGTCCGTCGAGGTCCCCGCCCACCCCGAAAAGAGTGCGGGCTGCAGGCGGCCCCTCTGCAAGCCACACCCTTCGGAGTCGCCGAGCCCCACGGTGGAGTCAGGGAACAAATCCAGCTAGTCAAAAGCTGATGTTTCTCAGGGACTGTCCAACGCAATTCTCCTCCCCCCCCTGGCCCTACCCCCCCATCGAGGACCCCTCAAGCGGCCAGGGGTCGGCGTGGGAGGGGAAAGGAGACGAGGGGAGGGAGGGGAGAGGTGAAGGGGGAGCATGGGAGCGGATGGGATGTGGTGGAAGGGCGGATGGGGAGGGCAGCCAAAGGGCAGGTGCACACCTCCTGTCGGGCACAGGCTGTGTTCTGGCACCCACGGGCGCCGAGATCTGCCACGCGCACACGGCGCAAACAAGCAGCGTTCTGCGGCAATCCGCGGGCGGCTGCCAGGGCTGCAGCACATGTCCCGCGGAGGGGGCAGCGCCTCTGGGGGTCACGTTTTGAGGAAAACACGACGTCTGGGATTTGGGAAGAGGAGGAGGAGGAGGAGGAGGAGGAGGAGGAGGAGGAGGAGGAACGGGAGAAGGAGGAGGAGGAGGAGGAGGAGGAGGAGATTGGAGGCGCCATGGGCAAGGGCCTCTGGCCAGGTCACCCGCCTAATTAGGGCGGCGAAGATCAGGTGCGTCTCGCGCGTCGTGGCCAGAGCTGCCTCCCGAGTGGCCTGCCGAGGGCGTGAAGATGACCAGCGCGCCGCGCACCGCAGGGCTCGGTGCGCGAGGCCAGAGGTCGGGGGTGGACAGGCCTCCTGCCCTGACACGTCGATTAAGGAATTGGCCGTTTTCGGTTCGCGAGAGGGCGTCGCGGCCGTCATTTTTGCGGGTCCAGGTCCGTCAGTTTCGGTCCCAGGCCGTTTTCACGAAGGGGAGGTCTACTACAAGGAGGTTTGTCCACCGCCGAAGAGAGCGGGGGGGGGGGGGCGGCAGGCGGCTGTGACACGCGGGACCCCTGGCGAGGAGCAGGGACCCTGATGCAGGAGGAGAAGGGTGAGGCCGATGAGCCCGTCGCCCAGCAGCTTGCCTCAAAAAAGACGTCGTCATGTTCATCACGAGCCGCTTCCCGACATTCCCAGGTCACGAAATGGGCGGTCGCGGGCCAGAGTAGGCGACTAGTTGCTGCGTTTCGTGATCACCACGTTGGAGACCTGGGAAGCAGGACGGGGAGGAGGGGTGGGAGGAAGAAGAGGAGAATTGCGCCACCGGCTATTTTCAGCATGCGAAGTTGAGCAGCAGATTTTGGCCACCCTCGAATTCGACCCTCGAGTTTCCTCATCCTCGTCTTCGCCCTTCGCCCTTTTCCTAGTGTTGGAGCCGTTTCGTGGAGGTAAGCAAGCGCGAATACATAATATTCCTGGAGAGAGCAAGCAGCAGACGAGGACTTCAGCGCGGTGACGGAGCAGGCGTTTGGCAGCGGCCTCCGGCACATCTTGTGCGCGTTCGACCAGGCCAACGTTTACTCTCAGCCACGCGCAGGGGGGAGTGGGGGGAGAGGGGAGGGCTTCTGAGAAGCACCCCTGCTTCTTAGAAGGCCCGGGCCTTCTCTATAGATGTAAGGCCGGCGCCTTCCAAGAAGCAGCCCCCTCCTAAGAAGCCCCCCCCCTCCCTCCACCCCCTTGTGCGCGCCGCCAGTACTCGGCGGCGCGCGAGGGGAGAAGGTGAGAACGGGGCCTTTCCAGAAGGCTCGGGAGTGCCCCAGCCACAGAACCTTCTCCGAGGGCGCGAGGGCCTCCGAGAAGCCCCGCCGCCTCCTGAGCAAGGCCTTCTCATTCTCGCTTCCCCCCTCGCTCGCCGCCGATCTACAGTCCCCTCCTCCCCTTTTCCCCTGGGGCTTCCCTCGAAGACGAGAAGGCTTTGTGGGCGCGACCTCTTGGCACCCCGCGCGGAATTCTTGGATCGGCGCTTGGGCTCCCCTGGCGGCACCTCCGGCGCCCCCTTGGCGCGCTCCGCGCGCCAGGGAGGGGGGTCGAGCGCGGATCCAAGACATCTGCGCGGAGCGCCAACAGTTTATGCTTATGCCGTTTTTTTCTTTTTCTATCTTCCTCTCAGATCCAGGGCTGGACCTAAACGTTGTTTTGCGGGGCGTCAGCTGTGTTTGGTGTTTCGTTTTGGCAGGGAGGTATGGGAAAACAGGCAGAGCAAACTGAAGCACAAAACGAAAACAGCACGAAAAACAGCGTGCAGATCCAGCCCTGCTCAGATCCCAGAGGCGAGGCCGCCTCTGGGCCCAGGGAGGGGGGGGGGCGCGCACGGGCCCCGCCCCTCGGGAGGAGCAGGCCGCCCCACAAGGCTTAGGTCGGGCCTGTCCCCCTACAGGAGGGATTGCCCAAAACAATACAAAAACAGTCGGGGAACGATTTTTAACTATGTTTGACTGTTTTCCCTGTTTTTTGCATATTCTCCATGTTTCGCCCAAAATCCGAAAAAAGAGGACATGCCCGGCCCAGCACAAGGCACGGGGCCGGGAGAGCCCCATGGGGCTCACCTCACGAAGACTCCGTGTGCCGCGGCAGGCCCAGGCCCCCCTCGCGTGTTGCCAACCAGAAAACCACGGCGGGAGGCGCTTCGTGATCTCTTCGGCCTCCGAGAGGGCCCTTCCCAGACTCCCCTCCGCGTGACTCGCGCGGCGAACACGAGCACGACGGCGGGGGTTTTCCATGGCTCACGGCCTCCACGGGGGCCCCTTCGGGGCCCCGGGACCGCCCTGAAACGACTCGGGGTGAAGCGCCGGTCCCGGGGAACGGTTCCAGACCTCTGAGAGTCTCGGGGATGGACAGACCCCCCTTTAGCAAAACGTGGTTTAGTGAAAACGGCCTGAGGCCCAAACCTGGCGGGCGCAGGCCTGGAAAATAGCGGCCACGGCGCCCTCTCAAGAACCGAAAAAGGACAATGCACTAATCGACGTGTCACTGTTGGGGGTTCTGTCCGCCCCCGAGAGTCGACCAGGCGCAAGAGTGACCTTTCGCCGGAGTGACCCTTGGTGCGGGCACGGACGGGCCCCCAGATGGCTGAAGGGGAAGCGGTAGCAGCGGCATGCGCGCTTGCCTTTGGCCCACCCGCGGTTCCCAGAAGCTTCGCACCGAAGGGCACTCTTACCCAGGGTCACCCTTGCGTGTGGCCGACTCTGGGTTCGACGTTCTGACCGAAATCAAGACGTCGGGGGCCTGGGGGGGAGGGTCGGACTCCTCTCCGTCCGCCGCCTGCACCTCCTCTCGGCGCCCCCTGCTTCGCCTCCTGCCGCTCCTCGCCTGCTGCCGGGCGTGGCTGCTCCTCGCTGCCGTGGCCGTCCTCTTGTCGGCGTGGGGAGCGGCAGGAGGAGGAGCAGGAGGAAGGAGGAGCGAGGAGAGCGGAGAAGTCGAAGGCGGGGGGTGAAGAAGATGGGGCGGAGTCGATCGTGTGTGTGTGTGTGTGTGTGTGTGCGTGCGTGCGTGCGTGTGTGCGTGTGTGTCCGTGTCTGTGGGTTTGCGTGCGGCCCGCCATCCGCAGTGTTGGGCGCAGTTCGTGCGTGCGCATCCCAGGAGTTTCGTGCGCGGCGGTGCTGCCACCTCCACGGGCGGAGGACCAGGTGCTTCGCCCGTGCGAGCGCAGGTGTTCCCCCTGCGCCCGGGCAGCTCTCCCCGGTGTCTGCCTGCACTCGCTCTCACGCGGCCTCTTGCTCGAGAGGCCTGGGTATCGTTCAGTCGGGCCTGTCCCTCTACAGGGGGAGTAAAAAATTAGTCCGGGGACGATTTGTTGACCGTTTTTGCCCATTCGGGGGGAGGAGGAGGAGGAGGACAGGAGGAGGAGGAGGAGGAGGAAACATATTTGGAGGATGATTGCGGCCGACGAGGGGGCTGACCAGCATTCTGGCGATAATTGTGATGATGATCGCGAGGGGGACGAGGACGAGGACGCTGGTGGTGCTGCTGATGATGATGAGGAGGAGGATGAGGAGGAGGAAGAGGAATGCTGTCACATGTGGCATCGTTTGCCTTCGCTTCTGGAGGAGTTCTCATGGTGGAATGTCGTGCGAGGTCCTCGGGGGCCTCCTGGAGACGGTTACGAGGCCTTCGGGGGGCCGCTTTGGGGGACCTCTTGGCCTCTTGACACGGCCATGGGGCGTGCTCGGGCTGCTTGTGCGCCTCGTGGGCCGTCGTGGGGCCGCCAGGGGGGCGTCATGGAGCTCTTTGGGGCCCTTCTTGGGCCGTCTTGGGACAGTTCTGGTGGGCTCTTGGTCAATCGTGGAGCGTCGGGAAATCGACAAATCGCATCTGCTAATAATGTAGCTGGGTTATGGGTCGTAGACTTGGGGATGTTCGTTGGGACGTCCTGAGAGGAATCTCGGGAGCGTCTTGGAAGCGATGTTGGAATCTCGTGGGGGCCGTTTTGGGGCCTCATGGGGCGTCTTGGGGGCGTCTTGAGGCCTCTTGTGGGCCTCTTGCGGCTTCCGGGGGCATATTAGGGCGAAATTGTCCGTTCAGGCCTCCCTCTTGGGTCATCTTGGGGCCGTCTTGTGGCTCTATCGGGCCGTCCTGGGCGCTTCTTGGGCCGTCTTGGGCCCTTTGGGGGGGGCCTCTTGGGCCGTCTTGGAGCCCTCTTGGGGGCATCTTTTGCCGTCTTGGGGCGGTCTTGGGGGCTTCATGGGTCGTCTTGGACACCGTGGAGGCAGAGAAATCGCATCTACTAGCAATGCACTTCTTCCCAAGGGAATGTATCAACACGCAAGAGCTCTTGGGTGTGCTTTTGGAGGCCTCTTGAGGCTTCTTTGGCGTTCTTTCTGCCGAATGGAGGCCATCTTGGGAGGATGACGACGACGCAGACGAAGGCTGCAGGGCTGCGTAATTCGAGGACTTGGGGACTCGAGAACTGGAAGCGTAGATGACTGCTGCAGGTCAGGTCAGGGAGAGGGGGGTGGCAGAGGATCCACCCGGCTATGCCCACGCGGGGGCTCCGGAGCCGCTGCTGGGAGCCGCCACCCTCGGCCCCAGACTCGGCCGCCTCGCGGCCCCGTGGCTACAGTGCCGTTTTTTTTATACATGCTCCGCGTGCGGATCCTGTTAAAAATGAAGGGAGTTAGTATAAAAAACAACGATGAGTTCGTGCATTAATTCATTCACAGATTAGCCATGTATTAAAATTATGCTCTCTTTTTCTTTAAAAAAAAAAGAAAGAAATCCCATGTATTAAGAACTGCTCTGTTCAGTCCAGCATAACTGCCGCACGCGCAAGGAAGGCAAGCCACACGCGGACTGCGGCTGCAAGGAGTCCTCGAGGTGCTCTGCTCGGCGGAGGGCCGCTTCCCGGAGGAGCCGTGGGGCGGCCGCGGCCGCGCGACGCTCCAGGCTGCAAGGCCTCCGAGACGCCAGGGGCGGCGGCCTCGCCTCCGGCCCCCTTGGCCGGGAGGTGGCCGCCACCTGTGCGTCCCCGGGGCGGCCGAGCGCCGACGCGCTCGCAAAAAAAAGGCGGGGAGGCGTGCGACGGCCAGGCACCGCCCGACAGGACAAGGGCGGGCAGCTCGGGCCTGCCGTGGCTCCTCTGGCGGAGTCAGAGTCCACGCTGGCAGGAACCGGCGTGCTGGTCGCTGGGCGCGGCGGACGCACCAGGGCCCCTCCGGCGGGGAGCGTAGGCGTGCCGGCGGGCCGGGGGGGCCGGCCCAGCGCAACACAGCCTCGCCAGCGCACCCCAAGACAGCGAGGAGCTGGCGAAAGGCGCCGGGCGTGGGCATCGGGCTGCAGGGGCCAGCGGCTTCCGCTGCCCACGCTGGCAGCAGTCGAGGGCGCGCCCGCCGCTCTCGAGGTGGAGGGCGCGGAGCGGGCGAGCGGGGCGCCCGCGGGAGGAGCCACGGCCCGCTGCTGCTCGCAGAGGGCGCACCTCCTCCAGGCGCCCTGGCTCCGCACCGCCCTGGCGTGCTCCACGGGGTCGCTCGTCCTCATGCCACTGCCCGGGGAGTACCCCGCTCTCTTGCGCCGGACCCGCCCGATGGGGCACTGGCAGCGTACCATGCCCAGATGGGGCAGGACCGACGCGGACCACCTCGACGGCCATGATGATCGAGCAGGGCTGCAGACGGGCACGCAGAATGGGACGGGTGCATGGCGGCAGCGTCCTCGGGCGCTACCCGGCTGGGCCTCCTGGGCGCTTCCCTGAGATCCGACGTCGCGAAAAAATGCCACATCGCCAAAATAACGGCCAGAGCCCTGGATCCTACCTCTCTGCGTCCTTCTTCGAGCCAGATCGCAATCTTAGAGGGCCCCGGGCCCGAAACCCGGGAGGACGAGCCCAGCTCGAACAAAAATCGCAGCGCCAGGATCTCAGGGTTCTCTTAAGGGAACAAAGAAGTGACATAAACATAAAAACTCCGAGGCCCGCGCGGATTTCTCGGATCGGCGCTGGACCCTCCTCCCTGGCGCGCGGAGCGCGCCAGGGGCGGCGCCGGAGGCGCCGCCGGGGGCCCCCAGCGCCGATCCGAGAAATCCGCGCGGGCCTCAGAGTTTTTATGTTTATGTCCCTTTTTGTTCCCCTATCTCTCCACCGAGAGGATCCGGCCGAGGGCGCTCGTCGGCGGCGCCCGCGCCAGATGGCGCACATGCGCGGGCCCCGCGCGAGGCGCGGTGGCCCACGCCCTCCAGGATAGGCCGCGCGCCGCCACCGCAGGCGGCCGCCGGCAGGGGCCGGCCAAGATGGCGAGCCGTGGGGAAGGGCCGGGGCGAGGAGGAGTCCGTTCCGGAGCGTTCCTGCGGTAGCAAATCATGGGAGCCCAGTATTAAGTCGGGCCTGTCCCCCCACAGGGGGAGTTTCGACGAAAGATAAAAACCAATACGCCAACAATACCCCAAAGGTCAAACAAATCCGTTCCAGAGCGTTCCTTCGGTAGCAAATCATGGGAGCCTAGTATTACGTCGGGCCTGTCCCCCTACACAGGGGGATTGTCGAAGAAAAATTAAGCATACGCCAGAAATACCCCAAAAAGGTCAAACAAATACACAACACATAGTCCCCATATTATTTGTTTGCTATTTTTGGCCGCGCCCCGCTCGAGATGGGCGTCCAAGGGCCTTGCATCCTTATCGCGCACCCTTACTCTGCGGGTTGACTGTAACCTCTGAATTCCGTCTCTAGCGTCTGGGAGTGGATGAAATAGCGCCGATGTTGCGTCGATTCGTGTCGATTTAGCAGCGATCGGCGTCAAAGTAGCGCCGACTAGCGTCGATTCGCAAGAGCCGACAAGATGGTACGGGAGGCTCCCATGTGTTGCCAC
>CAUYUJ010015622.1:290513-321558 GCA_963575745.1 Prorocentrum cordatum
GCGAGCGAGGGGGGGGAAGCGGGAAGGAGAAGGCCCTCTCAGAAGGCGCGGGATTACCCCGGCTTCTGAGGAGTTTTCGAAGCCTTTCCCGAAGGCACAAGAGACTTCTCAGAAGGCGCGAGGGCTTCTGAGAAGCCCCGACGCCTTCTGAGAAGGCCTTCTCCTTCTCATTTCCCCCCCTCGCTCGCCCCGGATTCGGGGAATTGTGAGGCTCGAGTACGCCATATTTTTTTCTTGTTTACGATGTTTTTCACGAGTGCGTCCTGGAGATGGCGGTTCAGTTTTCGTGAGATGTCTGCAGCGGGAGCTCGTGTCAAATATGCGCCATAGTCCTCCACGATGGTGCGAAGATCCCGGATGCTGCAATACATGGCCCCAAGGCTCTTGCTCTGCATGCTCCTCGCCTCCGAGCCGCTGTATTCAATCGGCTGTCGGACCATCCCACCACGGCGCCTGGTTCGTAGATAAGACGCCTCTTAGGGGCCGCCTGGGAGCCTCTTGAGACCTTTGAGTGGCATCCTGGCATCCCAGGAGGCGTCTTGGAGCCTCCTGGGTGTTTCTTGGGGGCCTGTGGGTGCGTCTTAGGGGCCTTTGGGGGGCCTTACGGAGTCCTGCTGGCTGTCTCGGGGTGCCCTCTCATGTGGGGGGAGCTTCCCGTTGTCGGGGTCTCAGGAGCCCTCTTGGGGCTCTCTATTGGGAGCCTCTTGGTCTGCCCGAGATGCCCCTACTGAGACAGGAGCGGCGAACACACTGGGATCCTACGGAAAAAAACCTGCGCACGTCTTTCAGGAGGGGGAAAAAAACACACAGACACAAGTAATCGTCGACTCCCAGGAAAATGCAGGAAAATATGGGAAGGTGGGTGGAAGGCAAAAATCCAGAAAATATTTGAAAATATAGGGAATCCGGTCATTTGTGATTATTCATTATCCGTAAGGGCTTCGCCCCCTGCCGCTGGCCCCCTCTCTCGGATAATGGGAGATGCAAAAGCTAAATCATGAGGTCTGGGCGCCGACGTGAAGCAGTGTCGGGACCTGTTTGTTCCCCACATCCTGAGTGGGGTCTTGTCTTCCCAGAACATCCTCTCCTTCTCCCTCCCGCCTCCCGCCTCCCATATCAATACCATTTCCACCCCTCCAGGGAGGCCCCGCCTGAGCGAGGAGGGTATCGGAAAACCATACCATTTACATGGTTTCGTGCCCTTCCCACCTCTCCAGGGGGGCCCCGTCTGAGCGAGGAGACGATCGGACAACCATACTATTTACATGGTTTCGTGCCCTTCCCACCTCTCCAGGGAGGCCCCGCCTGAGCGAGGAGGGTATCGGAAAACCGTACTATTTATATTGTTTCGTGCCCCTTCCACCCTCTCCAGGGAGGCCCCGCCTGAGCGAGGAGGGTTTCGTAAAACAATATCATTTACATGGTTTCGTGCCCTTCCCACCTCTCCAGGGAGGCCCCGCCTGAGCGAGGAGGGTATCGGACAACCATACTATTTACATGGTTTCGTGCCCTTCGCACCTCTCCAGGGAGGCCCCGCCTGAGCGAGGAGGGTATCGTAAAACCATACTGTTTACATGGTGTCGTGCCCTTCCCACCCTCTCCAGGGAGGCGCCGCCTGAGCGAGGAGGGTATCGGAAACCTATACTATTTACATGGTTTCGTGTCCCTCCCTCCCCTCCAGGGAGGCCCCGCCTCAGCGAGGAGGGCATCGGAAACCAATACTATTAAATGGTTTCGTGCCCCTCCCACCCCTCCAGGGAGGCCCCGTCTGAGCGAGGAGGGTATCGGACACCTATACTATTTATATGGTTTCGTGCCCTTCCCTCCCCTCCAGGAAGGCCCCGCCTGAGCGAGGAAGGTATCGGAAACCTGTACTATTTACATGGTTTCGTGCTCCTTCCACCCCTCCAGGGGGGGCCCGCCTCAGCGAGGAGGGAATCGAAAACCCATACTAATTGCATGGTTTCGTGCCCCTCCCCCCTTCAGGGAGGCCCCGCCTGAGCGAGGAGGGCATCGGAAACCCGTAGTATTTACATGGTTTCGTGCCCTTCCCACCTCTCCAGGGAAGCCCCGCCTGAGCGAGGAGGGTATCGGACAACCATACTATTTGCATGGTTTCGTGTCCCTCCCTCCCCTCCCGGGAGACCCCGCCTGAGCGAGGAGGGTATCGGAAACCTATACTATTTACATGGTTTCGTGCCCGTTTTCCACCCCTCCAGGGAGGCACCGCCTGAGCGAGGAGGGTATCGGAAACCATTTACATGGTTTCGTGTTCCTCCCACCCCTCCAGGGGGGCCCCGCCTCAGCGAGGAGGGAATCGAAAACCCATACTAATTACATGGTTTCGTGCCCCTCCACCCTTCAGGGAGGCCCCGCCTGAGCGAGGAGGGCATCGGAAACCGATACTATTTACATGGTTTCGTGCCCTTCCCACCTCCCCAGGGAGGCCCCACTTCTCCAGGTTCTCCTTCGTGTTGATGTTGTCGTACCCCATGGGTCCCACGAGACCGATAATATTTTTATGTGGGGAACTCCGTTAGCATAATTTTTCGACCCTGACCCTACGGATCTGCGTGAGGGGTGCTGCCGAATTTAAGAAATGTAGCAAATCCCATTTGTTGTTGGACCCTGACCCTGCCGATCTGCGTGAGGGGTGCCGCCGAATTTCAGAAATGCGGCAAATCCCCTGTGTTCTTGGACCCTGACCCTGCCGATCTGCGTGAGGGGTGCCACCAGATTTTAGAAATGTGGCAAATCCCATCTGTTTTTGGACCCTGACCTTACGGATCTGCGTGAGGGGTGCCGCCGAATTTTGAAAATGTTGCAAATACTTTGTGTTTTTGCACCCTGACCCTGCCGATCTGCGTGAGGGGTGCCGCCGAATTTCAAAACATGTGGCAAATCCGTTGTGTTTTTGGACCCTGACCCCGCCGATCTGCGTGAGGGGTGCCAGCAAATCTCAGAAATGTAGCAAATCCCATTTGTTGTTGGACCCTGACCCTGCCGATCTGCGTGAGGGGTGCCGCCGAATTTCAGAAATGCGGCAAATCCCCTGTGTTTTTGGACCCTGACCCCGCCGATCTGAGTGAGGGGTGCCACCAAATGTCAGAAATGTAGCAAATCCCATGTGTTTTTGGACCCTGACCCCGCCGATCCGCGTGAGGGGTGTAAATTTCTACCCCCCCAGAAATTTTGAGAACCCTCCCAGGGCGTGGTAAAAATTCCCGTTTTGGGCCTCCCCCCCTCGCGCGGTCCATCAACAAGGAACAGTAAGCAGCAAAAAGTCAACAAGGAACAGTAAGCAGCAAGAAGCAGAACTGTAACAGTGGAAACTGGAAGCTGCAACTGGTACAGGAAACTGCGAAGCTTAGCCCTACTGCCTGGAGGCCCCACAAGGGGGCCGGCGGATTTGTGTGTCCCAGGGCCCCCTCAGTCCTGTCCCGAACGACTGTTGGCCTCGCGGGCCGGCCCCCCCCGGGCCCACGAGGCGGCCCCGAAGGCCCTCTGAGAGCCCTGCCTGCACGGCCTCAGCGGGTGGCGCAGCTCGAGCGCAGGGCCAGGCCCGGCGCCGCTGCCGCCACGAAGGCTCCCCGTTCAGGACAGGAGGCCGCCTGCCGAGGCGCGGCCGCTGCCGATGCCGGACAGCGTTTGCGGCTGGGCATCGTGGCATTCGAGGCCAGACCCACTGAGGGCGTCCTGAGAGAGAGCCCCAGGACACGCGGGAAGTGCGGACTCCCAACCACGCTCCCGCGGCCTCGGGAGAAGCCACCCGGGGGGTCCATGGGCGCAGAGAAGCCCCCAAGAGTGCCCGGACTTGGGGAGTTGTGTGTCATTTTTGTCTCAGAATGGTTGCGATACCCCATGCGGAGACTTCGAAGGGGCCTGAGTACACTCCCTTCCGCCTTTCGCGGCACGGTGGCTGGTAATGGTCAGAGCGTCTTCTAGGCGGGATCTGGGGCGCAGGTGCAATACACCCACACAAAAAGGATGGGCAGCCTTCCCAAGAGTACCCTTGCATCCCTGCCCCTTCGGCCCATCCTTGGCCACTTTTGTTGGCCGCGCCCCGCTCCAGAAGCTTCGAAGTGGGCGTCCAAGGTCCTGGCATCCTTATCGCGCGTCCTTGTGATGCGGGCCGACTCTACACTCCCTTCCGCTCTTCGCGGCACGGTGGCTGGCAATGGTCAGAGCGTCTTCCAGGCGGGATCTGGGGCGCAGGTGATGGGGCCAGCTCCCGGTCAGCCAATCCCCTCGGAGCCCCTCGGGCTCTCTCGGCCCCGGGACCTAATTATACTCCGTGGGGGCGGCGGGTCCCGAGGGAAGCGGTTCCTTTGGACCCTGGGGCTCCCCTTTTTGGGAGGAGGTCGTGCTCCCGAGTCGGTGTTTTGCCGCGGAGGGTCCCGTGGCCCGTGGAGGGCCGCGGAGGGCCCGAAGCGGCTGGGAAAGACTTTACACAGTCGGCCCGGATGAGGAGGTCGACCCTGCCCCTGGCATCGCTCGGACGTGTGCATTTTTCCTTCGGCGAGGACCGTCGAGGAGCATCCTTGATCAATCGGCGAAAAAAACACGCACGAAACCGAGAAAAACACAGGGAATGGACGTCCGAGCGATGGCCAGTGCCAGATCGAGGGCACCCTCGTGTCCCGTGTCTCGCGGCCCGTGCCGCCTGCATTCCTACGGCTTACCAGCCTGGAACATATCCCTGTCCCTATGCTGGACATCTCCTCATCACGATGCCAATCTTAGGGATTCCCTCATTTTTTGAGGGCGCATCCCTAAGATTGTCATCGCCTTTTGGCGTGTCAATCTTAGAGATAGGGATATGTTCGAGGCTGGTAAACGGCAACGTGACCCTCGGAAGGGTCTCGTGTCCTCCCGCGTGTCCTGTCCAAGGAAGTCCGACTGTAGGACCCGTGTTCCCTCAAGACCAGTTCCCCCCGTGACGATGGCCGCCTGCAGGGCACGGCGTGTCGCCGGGGCCGCCGCCGCGACGCCCCGAGCGAAAGTTGCCGACCGCAGGCCTTCCTGGCCTCGGCCACGGGAGGGCGCATGTGCAACATGCTTGCGCCCGGGATGGCCGTGGCCGGGCGTGGTGTCGGCGCTCCAACGCTTGATCCATCTCCTGCTGCCTCCAACGCTGTCTGGACGCTAGCCTGGGCATCTCCTGCTGCCTCCAACTCTGTCTGGACGCTCTAATTATCCATTTCCTGCTGTCCCTTACTGCGCCAGCGGAATGAGCAAAACGGGGGCGCCGTTGTAGCGATATCGGACTGATTATGGCTAGGAGGAGAAGGAGGAGGAGGAGGAGAGGAGGAGGAGGAGGAGGAGAAGGAGGAAGCGGATGCTGATGCTGATGCTGATAATGATGATGATGCTGCTGATGATGATGATGATGATGATGATGATGATGATGATGATGCTGATGATAATGATGATCATGATGCTGATGCTGATGTTGAGGCTGCTGATGATGATGATGATGATGATGATGATGATGAGGATGAGGATGAGGATGAGGATGAGGATGAGGATGAGGATGAGGATGAGGATGAGGATGAGGATGAGGATGAGGATGATGATGAGGATGATGGTGATGGTGATGGTGATGGTGATGGTGATGGTGAGGAGGAGGATGATGCTGATGCTGATGCTGATGCTGATGATGCTGCTGCTCCTGCTGCTGATGATGATGATGGTGATGATGATGCATATGATGCATATGATGGTCATGATGCTGCTGCTGTTGATGATGAGGAGGAGGGGGAAGAAGAGGAGGAGAAGTCGGAGACAGGAGGAGAAGGTACGAGCAAGCTGGGCAAGGATGCAGGAGGCAGGAGAAGGGAGGAGGAGGAGGAGGCAGAAGGCAGGCAGGAGAAAGAGGGGGGGAAGGACTGGGAGGAGGGAGGAAAGGACGGAGACGACAGTGCTTACTGCTCACCACGAGTACCCACCGCACGCGAGGGCTGAGAACCAAGACCCCTTCTGCGTGTGCGACCGCCAGCGCGCGCCGCGCGCGCAGCCCCGGGGGACCCACGGCGCGGGCGCCGCCATGCACGGCGGACCGCCCCCGCCCGAGGCCGGCGCGGCGCTGCTCGAGCTGCTGCACCTGGGCGCCGCGGGCGCCGGGCGGGGCCCGCCGCCGCCGCTGGCCTCCGCCGTGGCGGCGTGGCTGGGGCCCGTGGGCACGGCGCGCCTCGGCCGCTGCTGCAGCGGCTCGAGGCGCTTGGACGCCACCGCCCTGCGGGGCCCGGCGCTGGCCCGCTGGGCCGCCCAGGCCTGGCCGCTGGGCGCGGCGGAGGGCCGGCAGTGGCCCCCGGCCGCGGCCGAAGGCTGGCCCGCCAGCCCGCGCGGCGTGGCGGCCTTGCTGGACCGCTGCTTCGTGGCGTGCGCGGCGGAGCCCTCCGCGCTGCTGCGGCGCGACCTTCGGGGGCACCTGGCCCTCCACGCCGCGGCACGCAGGGGCTGCCCCCGCCTCGTGCGGCTGCTGCTCCGCCTCGGCGCGCCCGTGGACGCAGTCGGCGAGGAGGACGGGCGCACAGCCCCGGAGGGCCCGCCGGGGGCCAGGCCGCCCTGGCCAGGCTGCGGGCTGCGCGCAGACAGCAGCCCCGCCAGGTGGTCCCAGTTGACCTCAACAGGCCCCGCAGGGTAGTCCCAGCTTACCTCCCGAGTAGCCCGGGAGCGGTCTCGGAACCCTGGAGTCGCCTCCAGCGGCGGCCCTGGGGTTGAGGTGTTGATACCGCCTCAGTCTACTCGAGCCCTGTTGAGGCCAGCTGCATGGGACTACCTGGGGGCCCATAAAGGGGGCCTTGAGGGCCCGAAAAGGGCACCTTTCTATTCCCCTCCATCGATGGCCCCCCCATTGATTCGCGCCTTAAATGCGCCGTGGTCTAGATCATTGAGGCGCCATGACCTCAGGGCTTCCCAGAGGTCCAAACTCTTCACCGTCTTATTGTCCTCGGGGACTTCCAGGTCGCCCGCCCGGGCACGAAGAGAGGCCCTCATGCCCCGCGCCTCGCGGCCTGGGGCCAGGGGGCCGCGCCCCTCTCCAGAAAGGGGCGGCCGCGCGAGAGCGCGAAGAGCCTCCTCCCCCCCCCTCCTCCTCCTCCTCCTCCTCCTCCTCCTCCTCCTCCTCCTCCTCCTCCTCCTCCTCCTCCTCCTCCTCCTCTCCTCCTCCTCCTCCTCCTCCCTCCTCCTCCTCCTCCTCCTCCCTCCTCCTCCTCCTCATCCTCCTGCACTTCTCCTCCTCTCCTCCTCCTCCTTCCTCTCCTTGTCCTCCTCCTCCTCCTCCCTCCTCCTCCTCCTCCTTCTCCTCCCCCCCCTCCTCCTCCTCCTCCTCCTCCTCCTCCTCCTCCTCCTCGGCCGCGCGTCGCGAAGCGCGACCCGCTGCAGTCCGCCGGGAGACCATTCGACTTGTCGCCAGAGTTGCCTTTCGCCGGAGTGACCGTTGGTGCGGGCCCACTGGACCCTTCCGATCGCTGATTGCGATGCGATAGCAGCGTCCGCGCCCCAAAGGTCACTCTTGCCTGTGGTCACTCTGGCGTGTAGCCGATTGCGAAGGCCTTACGGCCTGTGCCGCCGACCCTGAAGGGGGACGACAGCGACGACGGCGACGACGACGACGACGACGACGACGACGACGACGACGACGACGCTGGCGTGGGTCAGAGTCCTCAGGGATTCTGTTTGGGGTCTCTTCGGAGCACTCTCGGAGGCCTCTGGGGGGCAGTTTGGGGGGCCTCGCATCTTGGAGGCCTTTTTGGAGCCTCTTGGGAGCCTCCTTGGGCCTTCTGGAGGCCAAGTGGGGGCCTCTTGGAGCCTCTTGGGGTCCTCTTGGGTGCCTATTGGGGCCTCCTGGGAGCCTCTCGGGGCGGAGGGCTCGAAATGTCCGTTTGTTGCCTTTATATGAGCACCCTCTTGGAACCCCCTTGGGGGTCTCTTGAGCCGTCTTGCAGGCGTCTTGGGGCGTCTTCGGACCCTCGTTGGCCCGTGTTGGGATGGGACCCTCTGGGAGGCCTCTTGGGGCGATCGTTGGAGCCTCTTGGGCCGCCTCACTCTTGGCTCGCATTGGGACGTTCTTGGGCCCTGGGCCCTCCCAGGGGCGGAGGTGGCATTCTGCCCCAGGACCCCCCTCCGGGACCCCCCCCCCGCGACCCCCCCTCCCCGGCCCCCCCCCCCCCCCCACGGCGGGGAAGGGATCAAAGGGAAGAGGCTTTCCTGCGGCTCAGCAACGACGTTGCTGAATTTCGCTGTGGCTGAGTTGCTTGAGGAGAAGGGCGCGATGAAAGAGGGGGGAGAGGAGACGGGCGCAGGGAGTGGGGAGGGGCGGCGACGACGACGACGACGACAACGACGACGACGAGTCAAACGGAACAGCGCATTCCATTCCACACGCCGACAGGGTCGGCGAATTTTAGGGTCCGGACCGAGGCGCTTTCGTCGCCACTCGGCCTGTTCGATCCCTCCCTTCAAATATGGGATCCGAGTACGTAGATGGGATCGGAGGATTGCGCGGCATCGCCGATGCATCGCCGATACATCGCCGATGCGGATCGATGTGAAGCCGGATTTTCTCCACGCCGACGTCGCCGATGCATCGCCGCCGTCGCCGATGCATCGCCGATGCACCGGCGACGCATCGGCGACGCGGCGCTATCCTTCGACCCCACCTACTCAGATTCCATTTGGGAGGCCTCTAGTCTATGGGGTCCAGCGATAACCCTGTTCACGGTCGGACCGAGGTATTAGATCGAGTTCGGTTCGGAGAGGGCATGATGATGTTCGTCGTGGTTGTCCGATGTTCTTGTGCATCCTTGGAAGGATACTCTCGGATGTCCTGTTTTATTGGGATGGCCGAGGGTCTCATGCTCTTGAAGGACCTTCTTCACCTACGTCCGACCGTATCGGGCTCGCTCCCCCTTCCCGGATGACCTCACCCTGCCGGTTGAGCAGGCAGCAGGCCGGACGGGCGGGTGGGCCCGATGCTAGCTGTCCACACATGCCCCCGGGCATGCCCGGACGGCGCCCACATCGTTGCAGCACAGACAGCAAACATCTTCGCACCAGCGTCAGCAGCTGCAGGGTACGCCGCAGCGCATGAGCGGGGCTGCCCACAGCGCGAAGGTTAGGTTATCGGGCGGCGGCCGCCCCCCCCCCCCCCCCTCCAGAGAACCCTGGTGATCGCCGATCCCACACAAAGGTGTCCAACGGACCCATATTTTCGGGACTCGATGTGTTCGAGCCTCTCGACGCCTCGGAAGTTGGGTGGCCTAGATCTCCCATGTCCTTCCGTCGGGCCCAGCGGCCCTCCGGGCGGCCCTCCACTGCGCGGCGGCGGCGGGGGACGCCGGGTGCGTGCAGCTGTTGTTGCAGGCCAGCGATGGGGGATGTGGAGGATGAGGACATTGCAGTCGAAGCCAGCGTTCAGGATGCTCTTTTGAAGTAACGCATCCTTGCTTGACTTGTAAAAACTGCGCGCAAAAGCTTTCGGAGGTCCACGCGGTTGTCGTGGCGGCGCCCCCATCGCCGCCACTTGCGCGCTTTGCGCACAAAGGGTGCATCCAGCGCCGAACCACGAAATCCGTGCAGACCTCATGTTCATGCTCGTCTGACTCTGCAGTGAAGGATGCGCATAAGAAGCAGGGCACCCCTGCATCCCTTGGCACCCTGGCATCGTCTGGTTCTGGGCATCCCTGGCATGCTTCCTGCTCCCTCCGTCCAATGGTGCCCTCGACGATCCTGGCGCCGTGTCACGTCGTCGCGCGATCCAGACGCCTTGCCTCCACAATGCTAAAAGACGCCCACCTGCAAGCACCGACCAGGACTCGTATGTTTCTCAGCGGCGGTCGGTTCTTACAGGTGGGGGTGGGGGGGAGCTCCCTGGACCCGCAGAGCAGCGATGGCCACAGCTCACCGGGAAGAACGTACCGCGGTTCCGGACTCGGGATCGGGGGGTGGTGCTTATGGGCGGGGGTGTCTTGCGTTGTCCTCGCGCCTCCCCTGCACGCAATCCCTGTGGTCTATGGCCTCTGCCTGCGTGTGGGTCGCACGCAGGGGCTGCGCAGGCAGTCGCGCTTCGCGGCCTGGGCATCTAGGGCAGCCCCCCCCCTCTCCGTGTGCAGCGGCGCAGGGATGGCTGCGGCTCGCTCGTCTGCGGTTGACCCCGAGGGATGGGGGGGGGCTAGGAGCACGAGGAGGTAGATGAGGTCGAGGAAGATGTGGAGGAGCTGGGTGAGGAGCATGCTGGATGAGACTGTGGAGGAGGTCCCCTCAGAGTACACTATAGCCTAGGGCCTCCCCAGAGTCACCCATGAGTCTGCGAACACCATCTCACCTGCTGTTCCTCGTCCTCACTCTCGTATCCCACCAATGGAGGCTCAGGAGGAGATGGATGACGGCAGAGGACGAGGAGTCTGGATGATGGGTGACGGATGAAAAGGAGGACGAGGAGGAGGAGGAGGAGGAGGAGGAGGAGGAGGAGAAGGAGGTGGAGTAGGAGGAGGAGGAGGAGGACGAGGAGGAGGAAGAGGAGGAGGAGGAGGAGGAGGAGGCTCCTGAATCGCCGCGCCTCCCTCAGGCCGCAGGAGGAAAGGGAGGAAGGGAGGCCTCCTTCTCCTCTTCCTCCCTTCCCTCCCTGCCTCCCCCATCCCGTCCTCATCTTCCGTCGAGCCTGCAGGCATCCACCGAGCTCCTCCTCGTCCTCTTCCTCTTCCTGCCCCCCCCTCTTCTCTTCCAGCCCATACCCCGTGGGATTCATCAATGGAGACCTGCTCCCGAACCCAACTGCGAACTTGAGCCTCCTCCTCCTCCGCCTCCTCCTCCTCCTCCTCCTCCTCCCCGCCACCACAGCAGCAGGAGGAGTATTTAGTACCCCTGGGGGGGGGCGGGTGGGGGGTGGGGGGGGAGGGGGCACCCTCCACCCCGAGCAGAAGGAGGAGGAGAAGCTGCACGATGAGGAGGAATCAGCAGGAGGGAGAAGCTGGAGCCTGAGCCGATCCTCCTCCTCCTCCCCCCTCCTCCTCCTCCTCCCTCCTCCTCCTCCTCCCTCCTCCTCCTCCTCCTCCTCCTCCCTCCTCCTCCCTCCTCTTCCTCCTCCTCCTCCTCCTCCTCCTCCTCCTCCTCCTCCTCCTCCTCCTCCTCCCCACTCCTTTTTATTTCTCCTCCTACCCCTCCTTTCTTCCCCCTCCTCCTTCCTTCTCCTCACCTTCCTCCTCCTCCGCCTTCTCCTCCTCTTTCTCCCCTCCCCTTCCTCCTCCCTCACTCTCCCTCCACTTCTCCCTCCTCCTCTTCCCCCTCCTCCGTTTTTCTCCGGATGGTTCTCTCCATGTGGCAAGCAGAAATAAAACACCCACACACACACACAAACGTGTAGATCCCGCGTGAGGTACCCTCTGGCAAGCAGGGGGGGGAGAGGAATTCCCATTGGGATCTCTTCGCGGGCCCGTGCCCCTGTGACAACCAAGGGAGGGATAAACAAACCTCCCTTCCTCCCTTGGCAGTCGCGTGAGGACCTCTGTTGCATGCAGGAGGGGGGGGATCCACAAGTCTCCCCTCAGACCCCCTGCGCGATCTCCTGTGACGCGCGTGGGGATATGATGAACAAATCCTCGCTGGAACCCCTTGCGAGGGCTCCTTTTCAGGACCCCTGCGCCAGCGCCAGATTCGCACAGCGCCATGGGGGGTCACCAGAAGGTGGGCCACCATCTCCTCGCGGAAGCCGTGCATCCAGGAGGAGGGAGGGCGGGGTTCGGGGAGGCTTTTGACGCTTCTGGGGCGCCTTCAGAAATCCTGGGGGCTTCCTCGGGAGCCCGCTTCCTGGAGGCGGAGACCCCTTCGGTGGTGGCCCTTCTTGGCCTGGCCTGGCCCGTGGCGGGCGGGGGGCGATCCCCGTGTGATCGCCGCCGTGTTGTTCGAGCGGCCTGCGCCATGCCGCCGACCGCCACCAGGCGACACCTCGGTGTTGCCCCCCCAGCGCGGGACGCCCATGAGGCGCCCACGGGCGGGCACCAGCCGAGAGCGAGGACTATACCCTGCCAATTACGTGTTCAGGTTGAAAAAAAAACGAGCCCCCAAGGGAAAGCACTGCTTGGGGACACGCTGCTTGCACTCGTCAGGCAAAGCAGTCTCTGAAGTGAGGAACTTGACCTGGTTCCGCACTCTTCGGAGGCGCCTCGGTCACCTGGGCCCAGCTTGACTCTAAGGATCTCCAACGTGCTTGTTTTCAATACGGTGTCCGTGGAAGCCGCGACCCGTTCCCCAGGGCTGGCTTCTCATTCTGAGGAATCACTCACCGACGGAATAAAGCGGGGTCGTCTTCACCGGCATTATGCGCGTAAGCTGCCCGCGCAAGGTCGCGAGTAAGCGCCTTCGCTTCCGATGCGCGGTGTGCCGTCTTGGCGGCCCGCGTAAGCTACCGCGCAAGGCCGCGATGTCGCCCCGCGCCGACAGGGGCGAACGAAACCGTTCCGCCCTCGGCGCTCTCAGGGCGTCGGAGGCGTGGGCGATCTCCTCGTCGCTCCACTGCTCGACGCCCCCGGGGCCCGAGCGCGGCCGACCGAGGGGGCCGACCGCGGCGGAGAAAAAAAACAGATCCGCCCTCGGCGCTTTCAGGGCGTCTCGGGAGGCTCGGGCGCTCGACGGCCGGCGGCGCCTCCGGCGTGGGGAGGCGGAGGGGGCCGGCCTGATCACCGAGCGCGTTCCGCTACCGGCAAAGTGCCTACTCGCAAACGCTCGATCAGCACGTGTCTGCCTCGACGTGATGCATCGTAAACCGCCGCCCGCGGTGTGGGAAGGCGGAGGGGGCCAGCCTTACAGTCGGGCCGCTGCAGAAGGGAGGCTTTTCGTTGGGGATGGGGCCCAGTGTTCCTTACGTTTTTTGCAGTTGTTCGTGGTTTTTCCTTAGGTCTGCGATGGGAGACCGGAGTTCAACGTGTGCAACAACGGGGTCACATTCCTTATCTGGGGTTCCTTATGACAGCGTCTTGACTGTATCAAAAGACGGCGGGGCTTCGCAGACGGCCCCCCCGCGGCATCCGAGAAGCCTTCGAAGCCTCCCTCGCGTAGCTGCCTCGATACTCCCGTCTTGATACGCATCACGTGCCGTGCTCAAAGCGTCGGTGTCGATACGCTGCTTGTTCGTTCCACGTGTTGGCCCGCGTTTTGGCGAACGTGTCGCGCCGGACCCACGTTTTCGATCTACGTGATGAGCTCCATGTCAACACGCTGCGGTTTGCGTGTTGCGTATCGGGGCGGCTGAGCCCCCGCCGTCCGAGAAGCCTTCTAACGGAGCCGCAGGCGGCTTCTCAGAATGCGAGAGGGCGTCCGAGAAGCCCCGCCGCCTTCTGAGGAGGCTGGCCCCATCTGCCTTCCCCCTGGTCGGCGGCGGGCGGGGGGGGGGAAGTGAGAAGGAGAAGGCCCTCTCAGAAGGCGACGGGGCTTCGCAGAAGCCCCCGCCCCTCCTGTGAAGGTTTCTGTCTGTGTCTTCGGGGAAGTCCTAAGTCAGGAGGGAAAAAAACACAGACACAATTCATCGTCGATCCCCAGGAAAAGATAGGAAAATATGGGAATTGGGGGGAAGACGAAAACCCAGAACATATGAGAAAATATGGGGAGTTATTTTATTTGTGTGTAGTTATTTGTGTGTCCCAGGGCCCCTTCACTGAGGCAACTCCTCAGCAGGCCGGGGGTCCTCCGAGCCTTCCGAGAAGGCCCGCCCCTTCCTCACCCCCCCCCCCCCCAGGGGGCGCGCCGCCTGCCTTGGCCGCGCCGCCGAGGAGGAGCGAGGATCCCCGTGCTTGACGACTTCTCTTTTCAGTCGGACCTGTCCCCCTACTTACCAGCCTCGAACGTATCCCTATCCTTAAGATTGACACGCCAAAAGGCGATGACAATCTTAGGGATTCGCCCTCAAAAAGTAAGGGAATCCCTAAGATTGGCATCGTGATGAGGAGGTGCCCAGCATAGGGATAGGGATATGTTCCAGGCTGGTAACCTACAGGCCGATTCTAGCCGGAAAAATTAAAGATAGTCAAACAATACCCTAACATATTCAGAAATGGTCAAAAAATTGTCCCAAGACTATTTTACGACTGTGTTCGAATATTCCTTCTGGAGAGGGACAGGCCCGACTTAACTTGTCTCTCCAATCGGCGAGCAGGGACCGAGCCAGATACATTCAGGTAAAAATCCACAGAGAAGCCAAGGCAGATCCAGAGATCACCAGGGAAGCCAGGAGCAAGCAGCGGGCACTCCAGCGCGGGCCGAGCGCTCTCGAACGTCCGCGGTGCCCGATCAAATGCGTCCTCCAGAACCGCCGGGTAACTCCCCAGGTTTATCCCGATCCGAGTCCGTCCTGTTCCCGGCCTCGCTTTAGAGGTGGGACGCGTGAGCGTCGGGTCCACGAGCTGGGTGAAGAGGGGAATAGGCGGGGTGAAGCAATCTGTTGTTCGGCGACTCCGCCGGGCGCCTTTTCTTGATATATTGGCGCCTCCGGCGCCGGGAGGCGCCAGAAAAAACAGCTGCGTGAGCTGATTGGTGGACCCCCCCTTTACTAGTGGTAAGGTCGGTGTTTGCGTGCCAAGGCATTTTCTTTTGCGGAGTTGGGCGCCCTGGCGCGGACGGCCGAACGACCCCTGCAGCGGGACACCCTGTCCACGCAGTCGCCGCCGCAAAAATTGCCCGTTCAAGGCTGGCGCCGCGCAAAAGGCTGCGGGTTGCACGCGGGCAGCCCCCCCCAGGGAGTCCAAGCTGGCCTCGAGAGGCCCCCTGAAGAGTCCCAGCTGGCCTCGACAAGCTGGCCGCGGCGCACCGAGTGGGAGCGCGTTGCCAAGCCGTTCGGAAGGAAGGAAGGAAGGGAGGGAGGGACAATTGATGATGATGATGATGATGATGATGATGATGGTGATGGTGATGGTGATGGTGATGGTGATGGTGATGGTGATGGTGGTGATGGTGATAGTGATGGTGATGGTGATGGTGGTGATGATGGTGATACTTGTTGGTGATGATGATGACGATGTTGATGACGATGACCATGACCATGACGATGGTGATGACGCTGATGATGATGATGATGATGATGATGATAATGATGATGATGGTGGTGGCGGTGGTGGTGCTGCTGGTGCTGGTGATGATGATGCTGGTGATAATGATGATGATGATGATGATGATGATACTGATGATGATGATGATGATGATGATGATGATGGTGATGATGATGATGATGATGATGATGATGATGATGTTGGTGATGATGGCGATTATGATGATGAGGATGCTGATGTTGATGTTTATGCTGCTGCTGATACTGCTGATACTGATGCTGATTATGATGGTGATGTTGCTGTTGATGGTGATGATGCGGAGGAGGATGAGGAGATGGAGGAGGAGAACGAGGAGGAGGAGGTGGAGGTGGAGGAGGAGGAGGAGGAAGAGAGACGAGGGAGGGTTGGAGGCAGGGGTGGGCGGAAGGAGGACACACTGCCCAGGGGACCCTCGCCCGAGCGCGCGCGAGGCCCGCGCCGACCCCCTGCGGCGCGACCACCTGCGCCGGCTGCCGCAGGAGCTGGCCGCCCTCGTCCAGGCCGAGGAGGCCCAGGACTCAATCAGGAGGGAAAAACACACAGACACAATTAAGCGTCGATTCCGCAAAAAATATTGGAAAATATGGGAATTGGGCGGGAAGACAACAGCCCAGAAAATATATGAAAATGTGGGGGATCTTTGTATTTGTGTGTATTTATTTGTGTGTCCCAGGGCCCCTTCAAGTTGACCTCGCTCAAGCAGTGGCCACTGGTTCGCCCGTAGGCCTACCGAAGGATGTTCTGAGAACCTTCCGTGGTTTGCACGACATGTTCTTGGAACGCGTCCGGTTGAGACTGTATTGTTTTAACACATCGGGTTAATCTTCTAAGCACACTGCTTTTCTTCTTAGAACACTTCTTTGGGTTCCAAGAACATGTCGGGGCAGGACTACGGGAATGCCGGGTCGGTCGGTGCCTGCTCTGCCACGCCGGGCCGCGGCGAGCGTGGCCGCCGCGGTCGGCGTCCCTACGGAGGCAGCGTGAAAGGGAGTGGGTGCCCAGACCCCCCCCGCCCTGTGAACGAGATCGCGACGGGAGCAGGGGGCCACATGCGAACCCTGCCCCTGCCCTCCGTACCCCCACGACTTCTGAGAGAGGGAGGTCGGGGTTCATTTCGCTCGAGAGCCCCCGAACGAGATGAACCCCACCTTCCCCCTCAGAAACCGTGGGGGGTAGGCATGTGGCCCCCCAGAGAGGTCTTGCGCTATCTTCGGCTGCCGGGGGCCCTGTGTCAGGCCTCGGGGCCGGCCAGAAGTGGCTCAGGACGATCAACAGGTCCCGGGGAGAAGGGGTTCAGCCCTCGGGGGGTCGACGTCGCGACGAGATCACGATGCCGGGGGTCGTCTGACGAAAAAATCCATGAATGAATTCCAATATCTAATATCTTTGTTAATGCATTGCAATACGTTTTATGCAAATTTTCTTTATTTTCCGCGGTCTGGGTGCCCAGATCTGCGCGGATCCGATTGCTTCACCCTGGGCGCGTTTGTTCCTCAAGCTCGGCCTCCGGAGCCCGTTGCCAGGCCCCGGGGCCGTCAAGAGCGGACTGGGGAAGGTAACTACCCCGAGGGAAGGGATCGGGACCGCCGGGACTCGAAGAACTTCACAACGGGCGTTTTCGCCCAGGTTCGGGCCCCGTGGCCCACAGATCGATCTGGTTCGAGAAATGCAGCAGAAAGGTGGGGTCCAGGGCTCTATAGTCGTGAAGGGGGGGATCTTCGCGCGGATTTCTTGGATCGGCGCTGGGCCCCCCTGACGGCGCCTCTGGCGCTGCCCCTGTGGTTCAGCGAGGACCTCTGAGACATCAGGTTTACGCAGTTCATGGTTCCTCTATTTCAGTGGGTGGTCGGGAACTTCGGTCAGCGCGTCGCGCCGCCTGCTCTGGCCCACGACCTTTCGGCGCGGCACCCCAATCGCGTCCGGGTCCCCAGGCGTCAACGACCCGAGCGCTTCTCGGCCTCCCGCCCGTCGGAGTGGAGCGACGCGCCATCCGCTTGCAAGGGATAGCGTAGCGCGTCGCTGGGGCCGCCGCCGCGGCACGCTGGTCAACAGTTCACGACAGAAGGCCCCGGGAGGGGACGCATCGACCCCACATCGCCCATTGATCGCCGACAGGCGCCGGCGTGCGGTCTCGCGATCGTGGGCCTTCGCAGGGCGCCGAGCTGTCGGCGACGCATCGACGCGTCCAGGTCGATGCACCCCCCCCTCCCCCTCCCAGAGCCAGTCCCCCTCCAGCGTTCCCCCCTCGCGTCGGCGGCACGGAAATCCGACAGCCTGGTTCTTGTTCATCCGGGCGTTGGACCCTTCATCTGGCCCGGAGCCACCAGAAATGGACCCGGGACGGAAAACTGCCCCCGCGGAAGGGGTCGGGGCCTTTGTGGCCGTGCATGGACAAAGGTCATATCATCGGATATCTGGGATCCAGGAGCCCTGGTTCGAGCCTTAGCCCTAGCGTGATATTGGCACAAACCGGTCCGCAGCCTTAGCCTTAGGAGGAGGAGGAGGAGGAGGAGGAGGAGGAGGAGGAGGATTGCCATGAAGGAAACGGGTCCTGAGAGAAGCGGGTCCTGAGGCTGCAGAAAATTCAGGACGAATAATTGGTTCTGGGGGAAGCCTCCAGGGTCCAGGACCCGTTTTCCTCAGGACCCGCTTCCTTCATGATGAGAGGAGGAGGGGGAAAAAGGAGGCGGAAAGGACCCTCCGCCATTCTCATCTTCGATCCTTCCCCTCATCCTATATCCCCCTCCCCATCATCCACCCTTCTATCACCGAGCTCGCGGAGAAGGAGGAGGAGGAGGAGAGCAGGAGCAGGAGCAGGAGGAGGACCCTTCTGGTACTTCTCCTCCTCGATCTTCCTCCGTCCCTCTCCCCCTTCACCTCACTCTCCGCGCGCTGCCTTGCGTGCACAGCGCGCGTGACGCAATCGTCGGCGTCGGCGTCGGCGTTTGCGCGTTGTCGTCGGCGGCGGCATCGGCGTCGTCATCGTCGTCATCGGCGGCGTCGGCGTCGTCGTCGGCGTCGGCGTCGACGGGGGCAGGAAGACGAGGAGGGATGAATGAGGAGGGCGGGGGAGGAGAGATAACTTTTCGCAGTAAAGCCCAGGGTGGTGCGTGAGATTGCCCTCACGCGTAGAAAAAACGCGAGCGAGGCTGGGGAGGCGCCAAAGAGGGGGGTTCAACCTGCGCCTCGGCGTGCATCTGGCCCACGTATTTTCACCCGTGAAGACGTCAGGGCCCACAGGGGGTATCGAACATCGGGCCGCCAGAGTCTTCACTCGTGGAATTGTTCCGACGGTAAGACACCACAAGGGAAGCTTCAGAGTTAGTCTGGCAGAATCCTCATCGTCGCCCTTGTGACCACGGAGGCTCTCTTCCTGTCTGGTATAAGGTGGTCCTTGCCGACGCTGAAGGGTTTGATTGAGGATGGCTGCCTCGGGTTGCAATGGACGCTCGGCAAAAGAAGGAAGCTCTCGCTCGAGACTCTGAAATAATTAGACTCCCAGGTGTCACCAAACCTGTGTCTTTACAGGGTATCCCGATGGCTGCCTCTGATTACCAGCATGCGGTGGGGACCCCATAGGAATGGGCTCCTGTTCGAGACTTCCTCGCGATTCACTCGTCAGCGCCCGAGGCGTCCTTTCAAGTTTCTCATGAGCGAGACTCTCGCTCGAGATTCTCTCGGGATTCAAGCTTCTAGGTGTCACCAGACTTGTGTGTGTTACAGGGTAGTACCCCGATGACCGCCTCGGACTACCAACACAAACTGGGGACCTCACATGTAGGGAAGGGTCCTTCTCGAGACTTCCTCGCGATTCACTCACAGACTAGCGAGCGCCCGAGACACCTTTTCAGTTTGCGCAGGAATGAGGCTCCCCATTGAGATTCTTCAAGATTCAGACTCCCGGGTATCATCTCACCTGTGTGCTTTTCATCAGGTATCCCGATTGCAGCTTCGAAATGCCAACATGAGGCGGAGACCGCATTGATGGGGGGGGGCTCCCACGCATGACTTCACCACGATTCATTCACGTACGAGGCTACCGCTCGAGACTGCCTCAATGTGAATATGTGAGTGAGTGCGTGAGTGTGTGAGTGTGGTCGGAGATGATGGTGATGACGATGATGTTGATGTTGATGATGATGCTGGTGTTGATGCTGATGCTTATGCTGGTGCTGATGATAATGAAGATGATGATGATGCCGCTGGTGAGGATGATAATGCTGATGATGATGGTGCTGATGATGATGACGACAATTATGTTGATGATGGTGATGATGGTGGTGATGCTGATGATGATGACGATGGTGGTGATAGTGATGATGATACTGATGCTGGTGCTGCTGATAATGATGATGCTGGTGATGACGACTACGATGATGATGATGATGGTGATGATGATGATGATGATGATGATAATGATGATGATGATGATAAACATGGTGAAGGTGATGATGCTGAACATGCTGATCATAATGTCCTGATGATGGTTGTGACGGTTCTGGTGATAGCAATCATGTTGATGTTGATGGTATTGCTTATGAGGATGAGGATGACGATGCAGATGTTGCTGCTGCTGATGATGATGATGGTGATGCTAATAATGATGATGCTGTCATTGATGACGACGCTGATGGTGAGGATGCTTATTGTGCTGATTATGATGATGATGGTGGTGGTGGTCATGATGATGGTTGTGATGATGATCATGATGGTGATGATCATGGTGATGCTGATCCTGATGCGGATGCTGATGAGGATGACGATGAGGATGAGGATGAGGATTAGGGTCCTGGGGATGAGAATGAAGAGGAGAACGAGGATGTGGATGCGGATGGCATTGAGGATGAGGATGATGCGAATGATGGTGGTGATGATGATGGCTGTTATGATGATGTTGAGGAGTATGGTGGTGATGATGATGGTGGTGGTGAGGATGAGGAAGAGCATGATGAGGTGTGTATGTGTGTATGTATGTTTGTGTGTGTGCGTGTTGTCTGTGTGTGTGGGAATGCTGCTGTTCCTGTGCGGGGGTGTCCAGCGAAAACAATGAAACCCACTCAGGATGTGGAGACTTACGCGGGCAGAGGGGATGATGTCGAACATATGTCTGAAACGTGTGCGCATATCATGTGTTTGTTTCACGTGTGTAGGCGCCAAGCTGGGGTGTCGAACATATACCAGCGGTGTCTTCGCACATGCAAATACGCTCGCGGAGGGAGTGGTGTCGAACATGCGTCTTGCACGAGTGCATCCAGCACGTGTTGTCACCGTGGTAGGCGCTTCGAACAAATGCCTGGCACTTGTGAATCTGGCATGCGCTTTCACTTGAAAAGCGCCCAGCTGGGATGTCGAATATGCGGCCAGCGGGGTCATTACGTATGCGCGGATGGGGTGGTGTCGGATATGTGTTTGGCACTTGTATGTTTGGCACGTGTTTCCTCGCGTGTAGGCGCCAAGTGGGTGTCGAATACGCGGTTGACGGATTCTGTAAGTCATTTTACGGTCGCGGAGGTTGTGTTGTCGAACGTAGATCTGGCACGTGTGCATTTTGCACGTGTTCGTTCGTATCTAGGCGTCAAGGGATGGCATCGAAGATTCGGCAGGTGGAGTTGTCATACGTATAATAGGTACGTGTGCGAAGGGAAGTTCAGACATGCGGCTAGCACATGTGCGTTGTGCCAAGACGTGCGTTGGCGTCAATGGGGGAGCATCTTTCATGTGACCTGCGGAGTCTTCACGCGTGCAAGAAGTGTGCGCAGGGGTGATGACGAATTTGGCACGTGTATATCTGGCATGTGTTCTCATGTGTGCAGGCCCGATGGGGGCGGGATCGAGAATGCGACAAGCGGATGCATCACACGTTGACATACGACCGCCGAGGGGGTGGTCTGGCAAGGGAGCATTTGGCAGGTCTTGTCACGCGTGTAAGGCGCCAAAGGAGGGGGCGAAAGTGCGGCAGGCGGATTCTTCACATACGTGCGCGGAGTACGTGGTGTCGAGCATGCGTCTGGCGCGTGTGCATTATCGTTAGTTTCACACGTATCCGTCGGAGTCGTCACACGTACTGCCCGCAGGAGGCGGTGCCGAACTTGGCACGTGTGTATTTGGCATGTGTGTTTCGGCCCCACGGGGGGGGGGGTCGAACACGCAGCTGCAGGCATGTGAAAATACGTGCGCTCACGATGTTGTCCGGCACGTGTGCATTTAGCGTCTGTTTCATGTGTGTAGGCGCAAAGGGGGTTGGACATATGTCTTAGGCAAGTGCCTTTGGCACGTGACGCATGTAGGCGCAAAGAGGGTTTATTGAAAATGGGGCCGCCGTATTCTTCACGCGTGCACATTCGTGGACGAAGGCGGTGATGTCGAACGCACGTCTGGCACTTGTGCATTTGGCACGCGCTTTCACCGCTGCAGGCCCCAAAGGAGAGCATCGAATATGCGAACGGCGGATTCTTCTCACATCCAGATGCGTGCGCAGACGATGTGGTGTCGAACAGGCTTCGGGCACGTGCTGATGTGGCGCTATCTGCACGCGGGTGGGCGCCAATCCCAATGTCGAGCATTCGGCAGGCGGATTCGTCACACGTTCAGGTATTTGCGCGGAGCACACACAGACGTCGTCGGGCCACGGAAGCTCGAAGTCGGCCATGGTTCCAGTCCCAGTTGCCCGCCGCATCTGGTGGTTGCTTCCGTCGTGCTCTGGCAGCCTCCTTCCGGTCGGCCGGGGCAGTGCCCCCCTTCGTGGGCTCGAGGTTGAGGCTGGTGCTGAGGCCATTTTAGTCTAAGGGCCGTGCACCCAGTCCCAGGCCCAGGATGGACCTCATCCTTGTGATCCCCCTTCCCTCCTCCCTTCCTCCCCTCCTCCCTCATCCATGCTATCTCCATCGCCCCTCCTCCCCCCTCCCCGCTAAGTGTCCGTTCTTCCACTCTTTCGTCTCTGCTTCATCCTCCTTCCATCCTTGTTCATCACTCCTCTCGCCCCTCTCCTCAGACCTTCTCCCTACTCCATCCTCCTTTTTCTCCTTTCTCCTTCACCTTCCTCCACTCTCTTCTTCCTTCTCCCTCACTTGCATCATTGCTTGTAGTTCGGCCCCTCGAGCATGGGCAACACGCTCCCAAACGTTCTTCCTTTCTCCCTCCTTTCGGCCTCCATTCTCTGCCATTATCTTCCTTTCTTCTCTTCCTAGATCCTCGAAGAAGTCCAACCCCTCAGGCAAGTGTGTGTGGAAGATGGCTCTGAGCAGCCTGTGCCAGAAGTGCAGCCCAACTGCTCGGGTGGACTCAGACGGAGTCCAGGGTCTCGAGCAACATTGTTCTGAGCGTTGTTTCAGAACGCAGATATGGATCACTGCAGTCCAGTCTTGCCGGTGGCAGTTCTTGATTTTGACCTATTCATCCTCCTTCTGCCTCTCGCTCCTTCTCCTCCTCCTCCTCCTCCTCCTCCTCCTTCTCCTCCTCCTCCTCCTCCTCCTCCTCTTCCTCTTCCTCTTCCTCTTCCTGTCGCCGTGCTTGGTGGGCCTGGCCAGCTCGGGTGCTGGTACATATGTCCGTGGAGTCCCTCCCCCCCCGCCACAGGAGGCCCTGCTGCGGAGCATGGCGGCCCGCGAGCCGGCGACGTGTGCGGGGTCCTGTGGCGTCGCGTGAGCCGTCGAGGGAAAAAGGGTCGCAGCCGCGGCCAGGAAGCGAAGGACGGCGAGAACGACGATGAGGGAGAGAGGGAGGAAGGGAGGAGGAGGAGGGCGGAGGGAAAAGGGAAGAGGAGAAGGAGGAGAAGAGGGTTGAGGAGGAGGAGGAAGAGCGAGGAGGACGAGGGATGACGAGGCGGGCAAGGATGAGGAGGAGGAGGAGGACCAGGAGGAAGGGATGATGATGATGATGATGATGATGATGATGATGATGATGATGATGATGATGATGATGATGATTATGATGATGATGATGATGATGATGATGATGATGATGATGATGATGATGTTGATGGTGATGGTGATGGTGATGATGATGATTGTGATGATGATGCTGATGATTTTGATGACGATAGTGGTCATGCTGATGATTACTGCGCCGATCCGAAAGTTTCCCCAATTTCTCCACCGTGCCAGCCGCGGCCATCTGGGATGGCGCGCGCGGGACAAGACTCGCGGGGGCCCGAGGGCGGATGGTGGCGATGTCGCGAGGGCAGAGTCGGCGCGCCGATGGGCAGCCCAGCGCCCCGTTTGGCCGGAGGGGCCCAGTACAATGCAAGGGCAGAGCCTGACCCCCGCCCGGGGTCGCGGGATCGGGTTCCCCTTCCCAATTTAAAAGTTTTAATCCCAAACGGTGTACTGACCCGAAAATGAGCAAACGGCATCGGACCTCCTCGAAAGAAACTTTCGGATTCGGTCGTGCGCCGACCCGAAAAGTTTATCGGCCGACCTGAAAGTGGCTCAATCCCGTAGGATTTGCGCCCAAGAAAAAATTCTGATCCGGTTCGAACGACCCGAGAATGCGCAAACCGCTTAGGATTCCTTGCAAAAGCATCGTTCTCGAGGTCCCTGGGCCCGCTCCGAAGAAACCGAGCATGGGCAAACCGCCGAGAACTTCTTATCAAAAACGGTTTCTCGGTGGTCCCGGGCCTCGTCTTAAGGAGCCGCCGATGGGCAGACCGCCCAGGACTTCCTGCGCAAGAAACTGTGTCCCGGGTGAGCCATTGTCAACGGGAGCGCGCCCCGCGCGGGATCGGGGTTCGCGCGGGGGCGCGGCTGCTCTCGCGTGTCCAAGGGGGCATGCATTGTCGCGCCCTTCCAGCATTGCGTTTGCGCTGCATTCGCGCGGCGCTGTGCTTCTCAAATCGGAATAAGCTCCTCGCTGCGCCGATGCATGATGATGTTGATGCTGATGATGTTGCTGACGATAGTGATGATGACGATGATGACGATGATGATGCAGGTGATGATGATGGTGATAATGATGATGATGATCCTGATGACGCTGGCGATGCTGATAATGATCATTTTGATGATGCTGATGTTGATGTTGATCCGGATGATGACGATTGCGGGGGTGATCATGGTGATGACACCGATAATGTCGATTATGACGATTCTGATGGCGAGTAGATTGATGACGATGATGATGCTGATGATGATGCTGCTGAGGATGATGATGGTGTCGGTGATGCTGATGATGACGATGATGACATTGGTGGTGGTGAGGAAAATGCTGTTGATTATGATGGTGATGATGATGATTGCGATGATGATTACGGCGGTGATGACGACGAACATGTTGATGACGATGTTGATGATGGTGACGATGACGGTGACGATGACGATGATGATGTTTAACATGATGATGATGACGATGGTGATGGTGGTTGTGATGATTAGGAGGATGACGGGGACGAGGAACATGAATACGATGAGAAGGAGGAGGAGGAGAAGGAGGAGGAGAAGGAGCAGCAGGAGGAGGAGGAGCAGCTGATGATGACGATGATGCTGGTGATGGCGACGAACATGATGTTGATGATGCTGATGATGATGATCAGGATGATGACGATGATCCTGATTATGATACAGACGATGAGGAGGATGATGAGAAAGAGGAGGAGGAGGAGGAGGAGGAGGAGGAGGAGGAGGAGGAGGAGCGGCAGGAGGAGGATGAGCAGCAAGAGCAGGAGCAGGAGGAATACAAGGAGGAGGGAAGCGGGAGGATGTGGAGGAGGTAGGGTCAATGCGAGCACTCGCCCTGCGGCGGGCACGGTGCCAGTGATTTCTACCATTTTCGGTCCGTTTTTTGGGGGGGATCACCGTCACGGCCGACCATGGCTCGAGAGTGCTGGCTGGGATGGCGGCAACGGCCTGGAAGGGACCTCGATCGCCGCTCTTGGGCCTCTGGGAGTGGTTCGGGGAACGAGGCTCGAGAGATCGAGGGGCAGGAGGAGGAGAAGGAGGAACAGCGATATAGACGAGGGGTGATGAGCGAGGGATCTTGGAGGAGGAGGAGGAGGAGGAGGAGGAGGAGGAGGCTCGGGGATCTTGCAGGTGGCTCGAGGAGGCTCGGGGGTCGTGGAGGTTCGGGGAGCGTGGAGGGAGGTTCTGCCCGCTCGGTGGACGCCAGCGTCCCCGGGCGCGCGGCCCGGAGGAGGTGCGGGGTTCGAGCTTACGGGGCGTCTGCTGCGTCGGGGAGCCGGGCGGGGCTCGTTTCGATTCCTCTGGTTCAATTCGATTCGATTTCGATGGCTTCCGATTCGGATTGGAGTCGACTTCGGATTCCAATTCGGATGCCGATTCATGAACGGAGGCCTCTTTGCCTGCCGATTTTCGCCGATTCGACTTTTCCCGACTCGGCTGCCGATTTCCGCCGATTCGATTCGTTTCGAGCGCCGACCCGTCATCATCGAGGATACAAACAACCCCTAATCCTAGTAACAGGGTGAAGACGTGGCCTCACTCGCTTAGGTCCCCGTCTTTGCACTACGGATGTTGAATTTGGGCGGTTTGGCTTGATACACCTGCAGGAAAGACCCCCTGTCCCTAATGCTTCTGGCCCTCCCAACTCGGGTCCCCTCCCAGAGGGTTAGGGGCCCCTCTGTTGCTAATCAAGTCAGGCGCGTGGATCAGCGACGGGTCCCGTTCCCGTGCAACCTCGGCGCGTTCCGTCGCCTCATAGGGGGGGCACCGGCTTCACGTTTCGAGGGGCACCCTCCTCAATCCGCGGAGCTGGCGCCCATGCGCCAGACCCACGGGCCTGCAATCCATGTTGGTGTATGCCCAACCCTGCTCCTCCTCCTCCTCCTCCTCCTCCTCCTCCTCCTCCTCCTCCTCCTCCTCTTCTCTCTGCCACAGGGCTCGCCGCGGATGGCTTCAAAAGTGTGCCCAACCCTCCCGTCCTGGCGTTTTCCCTTCGTCGGCTTCTCCTTTTGTCTCTGCCTCCTCTCGCCTGACCCTTCTTCGGGGATCGAGTTCCTGCACAAATCTGCACCTGGCATCTTGCCAGCGAGCACGCGTGCGCGCCGACCTGCATGCCCGCCTGCACCTCCGAGGGCTGCCCGCAGGCTGCGACTCCGACCGACCGGCCGACCGGCCGACCTGGCCGAGAATATTGGGAAAATATGGGAAGTGGGGGGGAAGGCAAAACCTCAGAAAATATGAGAAAAGTATGGGGAATCTTTTTCTTTGTGTGCATTTGTTTGTGTGTCCTGGGGCCCCTTCAACTCAGGAGGGAAAGAAACACACAGACACAATTCATCGTCGATTCCCAGGAAGATATAGGAAAATATGGGAAGTGGGGGGGAAGACAAAAAGCCAGAAAATATGGGAAAATATGGGGAATGATTTTCTTTGTGTGCATTTATTTGTGTGTGTCCTGGGGCCCCTTTCCACAGATCTCGCACGCCTGGCCGCCCCCCGCCGGCGGGGGTCGGTGGACCCCTTCGCGGTCTCGTCCCTGGTCGGTCCCTTCAGGAGGGGAAAAAACACACAGACACAATTAATCGTCGATTCCCAGGAAGATATAGGAAAATATGGGAAGTGGGGGGGGAGACAAAAAGCCAGAAAATATGGGAAAATATGGGGAATTATTTTTATTTGTGTGTGTATTTATTTGTGTGTCCCAGGGCCTCTTCATCCCTGTCTTCTCCCCCCTGTGATCAGAGTCCTCCCCCTAGCTGGTTCCGGCAGCTTTCCAGCCAGCGTCCTCCCCCATGGTTCGCCGAGCGCGTTCCACGACTCGCAAAGTGCCTGCTCGCAAACGTCCGAGCAAAAACACGGGCATTCCTCTGTGTAATGTATTCTAGATCCCCGCGGCGGATCCAGGCAACTTGCGAGAAGTTGATTTGCGAGCAGTGGAACGCGCTTGTCCAATGGTCCTAGCGCAAGCCCCGCGTTGCTCTCAAGTTTCCTTTCTCCCTGTCCTCCTCCAGACCCGGCATGTCTTGATCTGGTTTAACACGCGAGGCGCCTGGCGCTCTGGACCCATTCCCGGGAATTGGCTGCTCGTCCCGATATGGTCGAGCGGGATCCCGCTGAGCTTAGTCCCTCTGATTATTATAAGTGTGATTCAGCCAGATCGAAATCCCACCCATGAAAAATAGAGTGCATGAAAATCCCGGGCCCTTGAGGGATCCCACCGTCTTCGGAACGGCTGGACGCAAGTTAGGATTTATTAGTTCACGGACTCCTGCTGTGGTGGGGCCATCTTGATGCCATCTGCAGGCGATGCGCGCGCCGTTCAGTCGCCGCGGACCCCTCATCAGGGCCTCTTGAAACCATGTTGGGCCATCTCGAGATCAACTTCGCATGACATTCAGGTCGCTGGACCACCCTCTGCATCGACTTGCGAACGAGACTGGGTGCATCTAATAGTTATCGTCAGGTCGTTTTCAGATCGCATTCGCGCCATTGTTTGGATTGTGCGGGCGTCGTTCGGTCAGTTCGGAGTCACTTTTGATGTGCCTGGGTCCATCTTCTGGCCTTGGGGCCGTCTCGGCATCGCCCGCTGCTCATCAAACGGGTCATCGCATAGGCAGCCTGAGACTCTCAAGATGCCCTGTCGGGATCATGTTGGGCAATGGGGTCATCTCAGTTTCGCTTGGAGGTTATCGTCGATGGCCTGTGGCCCTAGTGATACCACTTGGAGGCTATGAGGTCACGCGGTCATCGCGTGTACTTGTGCATAATCCCCCATGGGACTTTCCAGCGGAAATTTCGTTGGAGCCAAGAAATAGGGTGTGAGCGACACTACACGCGGGAGGTTTCGTGAGCATCTTCTCATGAGCACTGCAATAGGGATCAGTGGCTGCGAGTATAGTCGTGATTGCAGTGTAATCGTGGTTGTAGTCGCGATTGTACTCGTAATCGTCGTTGTGTCTGTAGTCGCAGACGTCGTTATCTTAGTTGACTTCGTGAGCGTCGGCGTCGTCTCGGCGGAGAATCTTTTCCTTTGATTGCTGGGCCGGCTGGATCATGTTGGGGGTTCTTTCTCCATGGGGATAATGCTCCCTGGGCTACCCTGCACGAAAGTGGAATGTTGAGCACGTTTGTGATTGCCATATAGATCAACACATTCTTCGCCGAAGGCGTTATTCGCAATCTCCTCTTTCGTATCGTCGTCGTCGTCGTCGTCGTCGTCGTCGTCGTTGGTGTGCGGCGGGTGCCGCGGATGAATCATTATGTTCCGTTGTCGGTGTGATCCCCAGTCCTTCAATAAGGTCGCCGAAAAATCAGTTACCCTTTACTGGGGGGGGTATATAAAGACCCTTCTGGGTTACCAGCCCCTCCGTTTGCACCCCGTTTCCCTAGGTTTCATTTCAACATGCTAATGCTACGTGTGCGTCGCTTCCCCAGGGACGACGCGCGCGCCGAGGAGAACTCTTACAGTACAGACTTCGTGGCGGGCGCTTTCTGGCCATACCGCTCGGGAAACGAACTACGACAAGATGCTGTACCATATTTTCGGGCCGGACGCACGCCTCAAGGGAGGACACATCGTATTAGTCTGTTTTTGGGATCGCGAGGGAGGGAGCGAGGGAGGAGGGAGGGAGGGTGGGAGAGAGGGACGAGGGACGAGGGAGGAGCATGGTGGGGTACCTGCCCTCCCCCCCTCCCTTGCCCCCCATCTCCTTGGTGTGCCCCCCTCATCCAGGAGCTGGCCCCGCTCCAACTTGCCGGGAGGCTGCCACAGTCTCTCGAGCGCCTTCGCCCCTCCAGCGCTAACAACAGAAAATTGCCCAGGCCTGTCTGAGGAGAATTTCCGGGTCACATTCTCTTGATGAGTGAACTATGGTCCAGACAACTCCTTCGAGAAAGCAAATGTCTGGATCACATGTTCTTGATCATATTGTCGGCTGCGTGTGCCTGTGCGTCCCATGCCCGTGCCCTCCCCGTCCAGGAGCTGGCCTGCCTCTGCGGCCTCTCCGCCGCCGCCGAGGGCGCCGGCCTGGTGGCGGGCGTGCAGCTGCGCGGCCTGCCGCTGCTGGAGCCCCGGGCAGCGCCCAAGGGGGTGTCTAGCCGTCCAATGGGGGGGCTTTTTGGTGGCAAGGTATGACGATGCACGTGAAGAGTGACCCTTCGCTGGATTGACCTTCGGAGCGGGCCCACTGGGATCCCCCGATTCGCCGAGCGCGATGCGATGGTAACGTCTTGCGCGCTCGTGTCTGGTTCCCCCGCGGCCCCCCCAAAAGCCGCGCACCAAGGCTCACTCTGACCCAGTGCCACTCTTGCGTGCAGCCGATTATGGGAGTCTTGTACACCCCAGGGCCACCACGAGGGTGCGTACGTCAGTCGCGCCTCGCGCTTCGGGGCCTGGGCGATGTCGGAACGAGGCGCGAGGGCCTCGTCCTGTTCCGGTGGGGGAGGGGCGGGGCGGCGCGAAAGCGCGAAAGTGATCGCGCTTCGGGGAGCCCGAAGCGCGAAGGTAGCTGCCCCGACCTCAGCGGCGAGCGAAGGGGGGGGAAGTGTGGAGGAAGAGCGGGAGGAGGAGGAGGAGGAGGAGGAGGAGGAGGAGGAGGAGGAGGAGGAGGAGGAGGGGGGAGGAGGAGGAGCAGGGGGGGCAGGAGGAGGACGATGAGGAGGAGGAGGAGGAGGAGGAGGAGAGAGGAGGAGGAGGAGAGCAGGGGAGCAGGGAGGAGGACGGGAGGAAGATGAGGAGGAGGACGAGGAGGAGGACGAGGAAAGGGAGGAGGAGGAGGAGGAGGAGGAAAGGGAGGAGGAGCAGGGGGAGCAGGGGGAGCAGGAGGAGGAGGACGAGGAGGAGGAGGAAGAGGAGGAGGAGGAAGGAGGAGGCCTTCGCAGACCGCGGCGGGGCTTCGCGGAGGCCCTCTGGCCTTCAGGAGGTTTTGGTCTGTGCCCTCGGGGAAGGCTCTCGGACAATGTTGCAGAAGGCTTCGGTAGCAGAGTGTGGGAGCCTTGCGTACCGTTGAACAATATATATATGTATACATATACACATACATATATATATATATATAAATGTTTGCGGGGGGCGATAAAGTGGAAGGCCGCGGGGGCTGCAGCACAGGGGGCTCCTGAGGCCCTAAATGGGGCCTCTCGGGCTCCACAGGGGGCCTCTAAGGTCCGAGAAGGGCACGTCTCTCCCCCCTCCAACTTATCGCCCGTCATCAAGTCGCGCCAGAACATCATCTTCGATCCCCAGGAAACTATAGGAAATATGGGGGGAGGGGGAGGCGAACAGCCAGGAATGATGGAACGTGTGGGAGTCCCGGGAGTTGTGTGTAATTATTTATGTGCGTGTCCCTGTGCCTCTTCAAGTATACGGCCTTCATTCAGTCTTTAGCGTCAGCTAGCGTCGAGTAGGGCATGGGAATCAATGGGATAGCGCCGATTTAGCGTCCTCTGGCGTCGATTGGCGTCGATTTAGCGTCTGTTAGCGTCGACTAGCGTCAGTTACCGTCGGCCAACACGATGTTATGTAGGGGAGGCCCCAGTGAGTTGTCACAGGAGGGGGAGGGTCGCCAGCTCCTCCTCTCGAGGGGAGTCAATCAGTGACACGCCGCCTTCGGGGTCTGGGTGGTGGTGGAGGGGCCTTGAGTCGGACGGGGCTAGGACGAGGATCAATCCGTTCCAGAGCGTTCCGGAGCGCTCTCAGAGCGTTCCTGAACGCTCTGAGAAGGCCGCGGCGCCCGAGACAGCCTCAGAGCCGCAGGATCTCAGAGATTCTGGATTCACCCTCACCCGAGTTTATCCTCGTCCTGGCTTCGTCTTGCTGAGGGGTCCTCCTCGAGGACATCGCGACCCCCCCCCCCTCCGACCCTCCCGTGGCGCTGCCTGGTGAGCACTTGTTCGAGCGGTGCCGCGCGCGCGAGGCCGCCCCCGGGGTTGGGGCCCGCCTGCCCGTGCTGGGGGCTCGAGGGATCGAGGCTCGAGTGATGGGCCTGTTGTCCACCACGAGGAGGAGGAGGAGGAGGAGCAGGAGGAGGAGGAGGAGCAGGGGGAGGAGCAGGAGGAGCAGGAGGAGGAGGAGGAGGAGGA
>CAUYUJ010015623.1:0-27500 GCA_963575745.1 Prorocentrum cordatum
ACTACTGCTCCTCCTCCTCCTCCTCCTCCTCCTCCTACTACTACTACTACTACTACTACTACTACTACGACTACTACTACTACTACTACTACTACTACTACTACTACTACTACTACGACTACGACTACGACTACGACTACGACTACGACTACTACTACTACTACTACTACTACTACTACTACTACTACTACTACTACTACTACTACTACTACTACTACTACTACTACGATTCGCATCACGTGAGGAATCCAAGTCGCCGACGAGGGCGACGCACGGGCCGACGGCTCGGCGCCCTTTGCTGCCCGTGGCTGTCGCAGCCGCCCGCCGCGGAGGTGGCCGAGAGGGGGCCCCAGCCTGCTGCAGGCCAGCTCGCCGCCGGCGCTGACGGACGCGGAGGCGGCGGTGGCGGCCCCGTGGGAGTGGCGGGAGGCCCTACGGTGGGGCATTGGCTAAGGAACCCTTACATCAGGAATCCAGGGTCTGGAGGCCGATGGAACTCCAATCGAGGCTTGGCCATGGATATCACCGCCGCCCTCATCAGATAAGGAATCCTCAAGGGTCTGCAGCCTCCTGGGCGCATTCCTTCACAAACGCCCCGGCTCGTGTCGATGGAAGCGAAGGACACGGGACGAATGAGGAGCGAGGGGCAAGGAGAGACAAGGGGGAAGGAGTTCCGGAGGAACGAGGGACAGGGAGAGACGGGAGGAGGGGAGAGAGAGGAAAGCGGGAGAGCGTGACGGGGGTGCAGGTGGACAAGGGGCCGGCCAGGGAGACTCGGGGTGGCGACGGGGGCGCACGAGGAGAAAAAGGCAGATGAATGGGGAGCGGGAGAGGGAGCCGCAGGGAAGGGAGGTAGCGGGAAGGGGAGGGAGAGGCGAGCGAGATGACAGGCAGAGCCACGCGGGCTTCTGCTTGGGCAAAGCTGGTGGGCTTGTTTGTCCACCGCCACCACCAGAAGTTGGAGGGGGAGGGGGTCCTCCTCCTCCTCCTCCTCCTCCTCCTCCTCGAGCTTCTCCTCCTCCTCCTCCTCGTTGTGCTCCTCCTCCTCATCCTCCTCCTCCTTCCCCCCTCCAGCTGATGGTGGTGGTGGTGGAAAACTGGCCCATCAAAAGCGGGGAGTGCAAACGCCGCCAGGAGGGGTCCTCCTCCTCCAGGCACCTGGCCATGGCGCTCGCCCGGCGCGGGGGAGCAGCCTCGGGAGGGGGCGACTGCCGCCGCGCCACTGCCGAATCCCCACGTCTCCCCCAAGCATGCCTCTTCGCTCGGGCCGCACGCACCGCCCCTCGCCCCCCTTCCCCCGGGGGGCACGGATCCTCCTTGCTGCTTGTGGGTGCGGGAACGCTGGGATTCCAGGCAGCAACTGGCGAGCCGCAGGCATTGGAACGCGACTGCCGTGGCGGCACGCAGATGAATGTCGGGCTTGGGGGGGGGGCCTTCCAGGAAGGCCGCCCACCTCTCCACACCCCCTTTTGCCTTCCACGAAGCCTTCTTCAGAGCCTCTCCGAAGGGACAGAGACCTGCCGAAAAGACCCCTGCCTTCTTAGGAGGCAGCCTCGTTGCCCCGCTCCCCAGCGCGCGTCGCCGACACAGCATGCGAACTCGATATCAACCTCACAAACGCACGAGAGCGTGAAGTACTGCACAAAGCAGGACGACCGCGCTGGCCCAGGGTCGCACGCCTACATTCCAACAATAAATATATGGACCCTGCCGCATCCACACGCGATGTCTGTGTCTCACCTTTTGTCCAACCTTCCGATAACATGGCTACATACCCCCCCCCGTGAAGTAGACCTGCCGATCAATACAAGCAGTCAACAGATACCAAACTCCGAACATGCTGCCAAGTAATACTTCCAAGAGATGGAAGTGTTGCCACTGAGAACAACAATCTCTGAATTATCACGGGTGGCGCGACTTGTGGTGTTGGTGAGCGCGTCCTGGGGCATGCCAGCGGCCACGGGGTAGACCCCGCAATCGAAATGTGCCAATAATTCACCTACGCCTACCCTGGCCAAAGCCCAACTTGGGTCAAGGATCGGTGGATGCGCCATCCTGGTCAGGCCAAGTTGGGCCAAGTGGGCGACAAACCGATCCCGGAGTCAGGATTTGCTTGGCCAGGGTCGGTGTAGGCGGGTAGTCTGCGTCCTCCTACCCAAGGTTTGATTCTTTCAAAACCAACCCGCCTCAAGAAAGCAGGCCAACCCCAGCAGGGATAGCTGGCGATCCGCCTCTGGGAGGGAGTCGGGACAGGGGCCAGAGTTCTTGATATGTTCATCCTGGTATTCCTCCTACTCCTCCTCTTCCTCCTCCTCATCCTCATCATCATCATCACCACCACCACCATCATCATCGTCATCATCAGCAGCAGCAGAAGCATTAGCATCAGCATCATCATCATCATCATCAGCAGCAGCAGCAGCAGCATCAGCAGCATCACCCTCTTAGTCATCTCCACCACCGCAATTTCATCACTCACTACCGTCAGCCGTATCATCATCATCATCATCATCATCATCATCATCATCATCATCATCATCATCATCATCATCACCAACATCACCATCATCATCATCATCACCATCATCATCAGCAGCAGCATCATCAACATCAGCAACATCATCATGATTATCATCATCATCAGCAGCATCATCATCAGCAGCATTATCATCGCGAACATCAGCACGGCCATCCATATCATCATGAATACCCTCATAATCAGCAGCACCGTCATTACAATCATCGTTTTCGTTACCAGTAGCAGCAACATTAGCATCACAATCATCATCACCAGCGTCACCAACATAAGAGAGAACGCGTTTCACGGGCGTTTGCCTTGGGAACATTCGGCGGCGCGTTTCGAACCGGGAGGTGGGCCCCCCCCCAACACTCGGCGCCGTCGATCAAAACCAGGGAGACTCCCCTCCCCCCCAAACCCCCCCACTCCCGAACCGCCCCCCCTCCCAAGGGAGGGGGGGGTTCAAACCCCCCTCCCCCCCTCGGCGCCGGCGCCGGCGCTGGCGGCCGCCAGCAGCGCCCACGGCGGGGACGCAGCGACGATGACCAGAGGCAGCCCAGGGGGGGGGGGTTCAAACCACCCCCCCCCCTGTGGCGCCGGAGGGGGGGGGGGGCGTTTGAACTCCCCCCCCCCCCCCCCAGCGACACTTACCACCACTACCACCACCACCACCACTACCACCACCACCACCGCCTCAACCCACCACCACCACCACCAACAGCACCACACAACCACAACCACCACCACCAACAGCACCACCACCACCACCACCACAGCCACCACCACCACCACCACCACAACCACCACAATTCACCATCACCACCACCACCACCACCACAACAAACCACCACCACTACCACCACCACCACAATCGACCACAATCTACCACACCACCACCATCACCGCCACAACCACCACCACTACCAGCAGCACAACCCACCACCACCACCACCACCACCACCACAAACCACCACACCACCATCACCACCACCACCACAAACCACCGTCGTCCTCGTCGACGCAGAAATGGAAATCGTCGTCCCCGCCGCCGTCGCCAGCCGCCGCCGACACAAGCGCCGGCCCGAGGAGAGGGAACGCAGAGGAGGGAGGGGGGGGGGAGGGGTTCGAACCCCCCCCCCTGGTCGTCACGGGAGGGGGGGGGGGTTCGAACCCCCCCCCTCCATCCAGGGAGGGGGGGGTCCAGTTTCACCCCCCCCTCTCCCCTCTAAGCGACCACAGAACGCGCTCTTTCCAACATAATCATCATCAGTATCATCATTCGTATCGTCATCATCGTCATTATTAGCACCATCATCTTCATCCTCATCACCAGCCGCATCATCACCATCGCCAACATCACCAACAAACACATTGTCAGCATCAGCATCATTACCGCTTTCCTCATCCTTAGCAACGTCCCCATTATCAACCTCAAAATCACCAATAGAAGCAGCAACCGAATAATCAGCAGAAACAACTCCAGCCGTTGGAGCCATCTGGTGGAGTACGTGTTCGTGCTGATTTGTCTTGCCATGTCTTCGCTAGCTAAGACGGCGCTGCAGTTCCTGCTCTGGGCGTTCGCGTCGTACGAGAGTGACCTGACACGCTGCGCGCCCGCTGCTCCCCCAGGGGCGAGCGGTGCGCCCCAGCGAAGGAAGGATCGGGATAAGACCGGGTGCGAGCCGCGGACCAGCTATATCCACTTCCTCCGCAGGTGGACGTACGGTCTTGAGCCAAAATGGTTGCGGATGAAGTAAGCCCAAGAGTCATCAACGATATTGCAATAGACCTCCCTCCAAGTTCCCTCTTCATAGGTCCCTACAAAGATTCAGTTTCACTGTGGGAAGTGCCCCGTTGGAAAGCAACCGTTCGAAACGCCGAAATTCCGAAAGAACGCCATTCCTGGGACTTCAGCGCCGCGAGTCACCCTTACTGCTGCGCCTAAACGATCAGGGGTCGTGCCAGAGCACAAATCCTTGGACTTGAACACCGCGAATGAACGTGATTGCAAGGCCCTGGCATTCAGACCTCGCGCCAGAACACAAGGTCTGGGACCTTCACCCTGAGAACCCTTGCAACTGCGGCAAACTCTTTTAAAAAAAACGAACGTGAGCAGCGCGAACGCGGGGACCACAACCTGAAAGCGAACCGCCCTCCGTCCGTGAAGCCGCTGCGGAAGTGCTTCATACAAGCGTGCGCAACGCTGTAGGGCGAGAGTCACAGTCTGAGAGCGGGCCGCCCTCCGTCCGGGAAGCTCTCGCACCGTTCCAATCGAATGAGCGGCAACGCTAATGAGAACCGCATGCGTGAAGCTAATGCAAATGTTTAACAAGAAGCTAATGCAACGTTTAACAAGAAGGGTTGCGTTGAAAATAACCGCCCTCCATCCATGAAGCTAATGCAAACGTTGAACAAGAGTGCGCACGGCGCTAAGGGGAACGAACCGCCTGTTGAGAACAACCCCTCGTCCATCCGTGGAACTGCTGCAAAAAAAACTGAGGTTCGGGACAATGGAGAAATCTGAAGCGAAACGCCCGGCCCGCCCTTTCGACCAGCCTCGGGGTGCGACAGGGAGGAATTAGCTGTACGGGAGAGGGGTGAAGGAGGAGGAGGAGGAGGAGGAAGAGGAGGAGGAGGAGGAGGAGGTGGAGGAAGAGGTGGGAAATCACCTTGAGCGGCTTCCTCCCCCCCACCCCCCCGCTGAGTGACCCGCGCCTCGCCCTCGGGAGGCGCAAAGTGCTCCTGCGGCCGCGCCCAGGGCCTCGGCAAGCCGCGCGCCCGCGCGTGGCAGTCCGGATTGGGCCCGCGTCGCGTGTCTGCCACGGGCTCGACACGGACCCGCTGCAGATTCACCACCGTGCCCACTGCTAGGGTTTCTGTTGGGGCCCGAATCCCCTCTCCCCATGCCCAGCTGCACGCATCCCCCTCCCCCCCTCCCCGCCCGCCCCCCCCCCCCCCAACAAAACAAAAACTCGCGAGACTCCCTTGGCGGCCCGACGCTTACTCCGGAGTCTTCGGAGCTATATCAAGCTTCGCAGGCGGTCCTGGACAGCTACCAAAGCCACCAGTACGGCCAAATCCTGTTCCAATACGCACCATTGAACCCCTCAGAAGCGCCCAAAATGTCGCGAGGCCTCACAGGCCCAAGACACAGCCAAGATGCTTTCCAGGAGGCCATCGAGGGACCAAACAGAGTGGTTATGTTTCCCAACCCTCCTGTGATGGGCTCTCGTTTTGAACAGACACCGTGGTCGAGTACCCTTCTCTCCTCTCTTCCCCCTCCCTCTCTCTCATGCCTCATATCTCCTCTCTCCTGCCTCTGCCTCGCTCGTGGGATCTTGGGAGGTCCAGCGTGCGCTACTTTCGTGGGCTCCTAGGTCCAGCGGAGTGGAGAGACATGCGCAACGTTCATCACTTTCGCAAGCTCCTGGGAGGCCCAGCGGAGTGGAGTTGTGAACACACCCAGCCCAGACCTCGAGGCCCCCTGGGGGGCTGCGAACTGCGCAACTGTCGCCCATGTCGTGGGCTCCTGGGAGGCCCAACGGAGTGGAGTTGCGAACGCACCCAGCCGAGACCTCGCGGTTCCCTGGGGGGCTGCGAACTGCGCATCTGTCGCCACGTTCGTCGGCTCCTGGGAGGCCCAAAGAAGTGGAGTTGTAGTAAACACACCAAGCGAAAAACTCGCGGCCCCCTGGGGCTGCGCGAACTGCGCAACCGTCGCCACCGTCGTTGGGTCCTGAGGGGCTCAGCGGGGAAGCGTTGTAAACACACCCAGCCGAGACCTCGCAACCCCCTGAAGGGCTGCGATCTGCGCAAACGTCGCCACGTTCGCGGGTTCCTGGGAGGCACAGCGGTGTGGAGTTGTGAACACACCAAGTCAAGACCTCGCGACCCTCCCGGGGGCTGTGAACTGCGCAGCTGTCGCCAATGTCGTGGGCTGCTGGGAGGCCCAGCGGGGTGGAGTTGTTAACCGACCCAATCGAGACATCGCGATTCCCTGGGGGGTGCGAACTGCGCACCTGTCGCCACGTTCGTGGGCTCCTGGGAGGTCCAACGGAGTGAGGTGTAAACAAACATAGCCAAGACCTCGCGCCCCCTGGGGCTGCGCGAACTGCGCAAGCGTCGCCACTGTCCTTGGGCCCTGAAAGGCTCAGCGTAATGGACTTGTAAACGCACCCCGCCGAATCGGCGCGACCACTTTGGGGGGCTGCGAGCTGCGCAGCCGTCGCCACTTTCGTGGGCTCATGGGGGGGCAGCGGAGTGGAGTTGTGAACACACCCAGCCGAAACCTCGCGGCCTCCCTGGGGTGCTGCGAACTGCGCAACTGTCGCCCATGTCGTGGGCTCCTGGGAGGCCCAGCGGAGTGGAGTTGCAAACACACCCAGCCATGGCCCCACAGTTCCCCGAGGGGGCTGCGAACTGCGCAACTGACACCACGTGCGTGGACTCATGGGAGGCCGAACGGAGTGGAGTTGCAACCATTCCCAGCCAAGACATCGCGGCTCCCTGGGGCTGCGCGAACTGCGCCGCCGTCGCCGCTTGAATTGGGTCTAGAAGGGCCCAGCGGGGAAGCGTTGTAAACACACCCAGCCGAGACCTCGCAACCCCCTGGAGGGCTGCGAACTGCGCAACCGTCGCCACGTTCGTGGGCTCCTGGGAGGCGCAGCGGTGTGGAGTTGAAAAAAACATCCAGCCAGGACCTCGCGACCCTCTCGGGGGCTGCGAACTGCGCAGCTGTCGCCAAAGTCGTTGGCTTCTGGGAGGCCCAGCGGAGTGGAGTTGTTAACCCGTCAAATCGAAACCTCGCAGTTCCCTGGGGGGGGGGCTGCTGCGAACTGCGCACCTGTCGCCACGTTCGTGGGCTCCTGGGAGGCCCAACGGAGTGAGGTTGCACACGCACCCAGCCAAGACCTCGCGGCCCCCTGGGTGGCTGCGAAGTGCGCAACCGTCGCCACTGTCGCTGGGCTCTGGGAGGTTCAGTACGCACATCCAGCCGAGACCTCGCGGGCCCCACAGGGGCTGCGAACTGCGCCAATGTCGCCAATGTCACGGGCTCATGGAATGCCCAGCGGAATGGAGTTGTACGCACAGCCAGCCGAGACCTCGCGACCCCCTGGGTGGCTTCGAACTGCGCACCTGTCGCCAATGTTGTGGGCTCCTGGCTGGTCCAGCTGGGTGGAATTGCTCGGACCCCATAGGGAGCTCCACGAAAAGCTCATCTGACAGGGTCGGCACTGTTACTCGGACAGGCAGTTTGCGTGGCGCCAGCCGCCCTCAGGCCCAGAGAATAGCTCTCAGGCCGCTGATCGCATAATCACCGACGCGTTGTGGCTCAGACGTGAGGTTGCCCATCTGGCCCTGCGATCAATCCCCCCAACTCTTGGCCACGAGCATGGTTCACGTGCCATTGCCCTTCGGCGTGTGTGTGTTATCGCTACCGCTGTTCGAGATTGGCCATCGGACCCTCTACCGCTATCATGCCATGGGTTTCGTGGGCCGGTTTATATCACCCCAGGGACCGAAGAAACACGCCTGCCTGGCTCTCCCTTGCATGCGCAGCCTTGCTTGCACCACGCAGCTTGCACGCCAGAAGCCAGCCTCTGGGCCACCTAGAACTTCACACTGCGTGGATGATGGCGGTGAGCTGCAAACCGTCCACTGGGGGGTCGGACGGGACGGGATAGCCTCCGCCCCACAAGCTGCACCGAGGCCCCGCGAGCCGCCCGCAGCCCGCTCGCGTGCCCTTCCTCTCCCGTGTGTGCCATCGGCACGCGCCGCTCTGCTACCGAGCGAGCGCGTGGCGCTGTTCTGTCCCGCGCATGTGGCGCTCGGCGCAGCTGCTGTTACCGAACACGTGTGTCCCTCCTTCACTCTCCCTTTGTATGCGTATGCCTCCGTCTCTAGGTTACCATTCCTGCATGATTGCTTGCTGACGTTCGAGAGCTCATGCGCACTGCGGGTCCTTCAACGTGTTTGCTTGTAGTGAGCGGTCCAGTATCGATATTTGAATAGAAAGGGAGTCGCCATATATTAGACAGGGTGGGGTACGTCATCGGGCAATTACGTATGTCCATGTGGTTCGCTCTTCACGCTCTGAGGCGAAGCTCAGTTCACCCGCGGCCTTCAAAAGCCCGAAAGGGCCCACTGATGGCCTCACGAGGGTTCCTAGTTGACCCAGGACGGCCCGAACAGAGCCTCTAACTGGCCCTAGAGGCCGTCCATGACGGCCTAAGGCAGCATGAGAGGGCCCCTAGGCGGCCCAAGAGGGCCTCAAGACGGCCCCATCGAAACCCTCCAGGCAGACAGCACATCTCCCCAAACGTCTGAACGGGGGGCCCAAGTCGACCACCAGAGCCCGACGGGACCCCCAAGAGTGCCCCACGTGGGCCCAAAGACAGCCCAAAGACAGACCACCGTGTAAACTGTGATGCTCCCCAAGAAGCGGAGACGAGAGGTGTCACATGCGGCGGCCTTCTGAGCGGTGCTCGAAAGGCGACGGGCCGCCACACACGCAGGCACCCGGATGCCCGAATAGGCGGGGATCGAAGGAAGTGGCTTGAGTTCACCTCCTCCTGTTCCTCCTCCTCCTCCTCCTCCTCCTCCTCCTCCTCCTCCTCCTCCTCCTCCTCCTCATCGGTGGGCGTGCGGCAACAAAAGTATGGGAGGCATGATCAGAAAGCTGGCCAACCCTTGCAACGTTGTCCTGCTGAAGACAGGTACGTCAAATCGCGACGACCTGGCCGAAGGCCGTGGGCCTTGACACTCAGCCCAGGTCAAGGCTTTCAATGCACCAATGAAGTCAAGGTAAGGCGAACCATCACCAACGTGCGCGCATCTCGCTGAAGACTTCTCCTCCTCTTCGAAACCTTCGGAGGGCACCCTCGTCTTCACGGATTGACCCTCCAGGACTGGCCAGAACGGGCTCCAGGAGATGCACGGGCAGAGCTCACACCGCACATGCCGGGGGCGGAGGGGGGGGGGGCGAGCGGACGGAGGAGGGGGGAGCACGGGCGGGAAGGAGCACGCCAGGGAGAGGGCGGTGCCCTCCGTCACCACCGGGCTGGCCCCGGGGCTCCGGGGGCAGCGGCTCTCTGCGAGGCCGGGCAGCCACAAAAAGTCCGGCCCCGAGGCACAGCCCCCGTCGCGGGCGCGGGCCCACGGGGCCTCCGTCACCACCGGGCCGGCCCCCGGGGCTCCGTGGGCAGCGGCTGTCTGCGAGGCCGGGCAGCCACAGGTCCGGCCCCGAGGCACGGCCCTCGCCGCGAGCGCGGGCCCACGGGGCAGCCGACGCAGCAGACTGACGGGCCACGGGCAGACACCCGGGCGGCGGCGCGGCGTCCGCGGCGGCCCCGCGCCTCGAGGCCACGGCGCCGCCAGAGGAGGGGGGGAGGGGAGGAGGGGAGAGGGGAGAGGAGGAGGAGGGGTGGGAGGGGGGAGGAGGGGAGGGCTGGGAGGTGGGGGCTGGGGGGGGAGGAGGGGCTGGGGGGGGGGGAGGGGGGCTGGAAGGGGGGGGGGAGGGGAGGGGGCGGAAGGGGAGGGAGGAGAGGAGTCTGGCATCGAAATTTGAGTGTGTTCACTCGTCGCCGTGCGTTGGCTGTGCGCTGGCGCCCCCTCCCGAAACCCCCCCCTTCCCCCCCGCCACCCCCTTGCCTCCTTCGCTCCCCCCGGGGCATCCCCCTAGAAGGCTCAGAGGCATCGCCGGAGAACTGTGAGACCTCAAGATGGGTTCCGAGAGGCCGGTTTGGCAGCTATGGAACGCATCCGAAAGACGAGCATCGTCTACGCAATCCTTCGGTGTGGCGCAGGTGCTGCCGACCTGTGTCGTGTGCCAGTAGCCTTGCCTTGCACGCCCCCTCCTTGCGCCCAACGCCGTGTGGGCGAATTGCTGCGAAACTTGAACGGGGTAAGATTTTGACTCATGGCACTGCGGTTTGCAGAACGTATTACATCTTCCGAAGCGCAACTGACACCGTATCATGCGTAAAATCTACACGCGCAGGCTGGATGCCTGAAACACTGTTTGATGGGCACGTCTGCGCAGTTGCGTTGACAACAACAGTGGGTCCGGAGACGGCTGAATCCGTACACAAGGTTCGGGGCCAGGAATCGGAGCCCGCAATATCAAAGAGTGTTCTGAAAGCAAAGGTTTCACAGCCTGCAAGCAACACGTATGATTGGTATAAGCCAACGGCTTCGACCAGGTTTCGAAGGCGAAGAAAAAACTATGTCAGGCAAAGAATGCTGCAACCGTAGCAGACACATACACTATATTCAGCTATGTTGCGCGCAAGAACAACACTCTACCCCCCCCCCCCTACGCCAAAAAATGCAAACATACAAACGAAACTCGCACCAACATGTAGCAGCAAAATGACTGCATTTGGCGGAGACACAACCAACGCCTATATATACATATATATAGTAGCACTGTGATGTCGGTATGTACTACAGATTTGGGCACCAAGTCTGCGTGCACATACACACACAGACACCCCCACACACACACACACACACACACACACTTGCTTTGGGCGTCGCGACCCTGCGCGCAGCGACAGGGCAGAGAAAGATCAAAGCAGCAAACGAGTGCGCGCGCCTGACGCGGCCCAACCCTCACAGCCACCGAGAGACAGCAGGCTGCCGCCATAAGCCAACACGCTTACACACTCACACACTCACACACTCACACACTCACACATTCACACACACACACACTCACACACACATTCACTCTCCCTCTCTCTCTCTCGCTGTGTCACACACACGCACACTTTTGGCGGTCGCGGCCTCGCGCGCAGCGTCGAGGCGGAGTAAGGCCAGAGCCAGTGCGCGCGCGGCTGGCCCTCAGGCGGGGCCGCTCCGGATCCGATGCGTGCCCCACCGGCAACCGTCCTGGTGTGGATGGCGGGGAGGTGGCACGCCGCCCGACGCTGGACCTCCCAAGCGGGGACGTAGCGCGAGCGCGAGGAGGAGGGGCATTCCCATCCGGGCGCGGATGGCGAAGAGGTGACGCGCCGCCCGACGCTGGACCTCCCGAGCGGGGACGTAGCACGAGGACGTAGGACGGGAGAACACCTGCCGAGCGACGGTGGTAGAGCGGTGAGAACGGTGATACGCTGCGCAGCGCAGGAGGACAGGAAGCCCTTGCGGGGAGAGGCAGCACCGTGAGGGGAGAATGGGAGGGCCAGAGCAGGCCGGCAGGGAGCGCACGGAGAAAGGAGCGCAATGCCTAGAGCGAGAGGAGGGGGCGAAACCAGAGCGAAGCGAAGCGCGGAGGCGCGCTTTGTGGCCGCGCAAAGGACTGTCCGCAGGGGGGCGGCATGAGAGGGTGGAGAAAGCAAGAAGACAGAAGAGAGGACAGGCCGGAAGCTAGGCCGAGTTAACGGCGGGGCCGCCCTCCGAGTCCAGAATGGGCGCAAGGTGCGGGGCGATTGCGCGGAGGAGACACACACAACACACACACACAAACACACACACACAAACACACACACACACGCGCACACACACACACACACACACACACACACACACACACACGTTTGGCGTCGCGGCCCCGCGCGCGGCGACGGGGCGTAGAAAAATACAGCACACACACACAAGCAAGCAAACACAAGTAAACCACAATAACAACAAACGCTGGGAAGTCGGGGAGTATAGAAAGAGGAGGGAGCGGGGAGATGAATAGGTTTCTCGCCGCTGGTCGTTGTGTGAGGGCCCTAGAGCCCGAGAGTGACACAGGCCTGCAGAGGCCCAACATTCAGTAGAGACGGGCCGTCCCGACCCGTGCAAGGGACTGGAGGTCTGGGCCTTCACGTCCTCTCTCTGCGCTCTCCCCGATGTGAGCGCCCACCCCGTGACGATCCTGACTCTTCGACCTCACGCTCGCGAAGGATAGCCCAGCCGCACCTTCCACGCGATCCACCACCTAGACCTACTTCGCCATGAAGGGAAAAGAGTCCTGAACGAAACGGATCCTAGACCTGAGGACATTCCCCAGCACCAGATCCTCAGCATCATCATCACCATCAGCATCGTCATCATCATCAACATCATCATCATCATCATCATCAGCATCATCATCATCATCACCATCAACATGATCAGCATCATCATCATCATCATCATCATCATCATCATCATCATCATCATCATCATCATCATCATCATCATCATCATCATCAGCATCATCATCATCATCATCATCAGCAGCAGCAGCAGCATCATCAGCAGCAGCAACACCATCATCATCATCATCATCATCATCATCATCATCATCATCACAATCCTTCCTTCCTTCCGACTCTGCTTGAAGCCATGGCTGTGCAGTTACATGCTACTCCACTCTACCCGGGAAATCCTCCTCCACGGTGGGCGGGATGCAGATGCCGCGGCCGGCGACGATGCCCCAGAAGACACCTACAGCGTACTCCAGAGCCAACATCTCCGCGTCAAAAATGGAACTCACTTGGCACGGTGAGCCGCCGCAAGCTACCATCTTCGGTTGCGCGCCGCAGAAGAAGTACAACGCCCATGCCGCTGCATCAACATCGTTATGATCATCAGCATCAACATCACCATCATCATCAGCATCATCATTAGAGTCAGCATCATCATCATCATCATCATCCTTGTCATCATCTGCAACATCCTTTATAGTATTAACATTACCATCATCAGCATCATCATCACCATCATGTTCAGCCTTACCTCATCATCAACAACCACATCCTCATCATCGGCATCATCATCATCACATCACCACCACCACCACCATCACCACAACCACCATCATCATCAGCAGGAGCAACATCCTAATATTCTCGATCTTCATCATCATCATCATCATCATCATCATCATCATCAGCATCAGCATCAGCATCATCATCATCATCATCATCAGCATCATCATTACCATTCCCATTACCATTACCATTACCATTATCATTACCATTATCATCATCATGAACAATTACATGACGGCCCCAGGACCCTTCCCGGGCCCGATGAGGCCGAAAACAAGGATAAACCTCAGGATTCCTTTCCCGCAGGACGCCTTCACCCCCACGCGATCCCCCCACGCTGACCCTCGGGGGCTTAGCAAATCAGCTTGAGGCAGCTAGCTTCCCCGGTACTGGGAGGCGCTGGAGGTCGTCATGTATCGAGGATGTCTGCCTGGCGGCGGAGCCAAGACCAGCTATACGCAACAGATTTCGTACCCCCTTCCCAACCCTCTCCCCATTTCGCATCTGAGGGCAGATCGCCGCGGCGGCGGCGAAATGAACTAGCAATGATCATGGCATTCATCCTGTCATCGGTGAGCTTCGTAAGAGTGTCACGCACCTTATCTCTTATCAGTGTTCTGGTCTCGATCAGTTATTATGCAGAACCCCGTGGCTTCTCATCGCATTCAATTTGCTAATCTTCTGGGGAGCGGCATCAGCCGTGCGGCCGCGCAACCGAACGCCCGAGTTGCAGCGTTCACCCACGACGACGAGCATCAAACCGAACGCGAGCCGGGCCAAGCGGACTCCACCCACCTTCGCCCGACGCCTCCCCCTCTCGCACACCCCCGTGCTGTCCAGACCCCAGCCCTTGCAGCAGAGCTGGACCTAAACGTTGTTTTTCGCTTGGTTTCGTTTTGTTGTTCGTTTTGCTATACCTGTGTTCCTAGACCTCCCTGCCAAAGCGACAAACAAGACACAGCCGAAGTCCAGCAAAACAGCGTTTGGGTCCAGCCCTGGCTCGCAGCTGGCTGCTCCCTGGCGACGGGGGTTCCGCTGCAGGCCTGTCTGCCTGGCGGCAGGGCCCCCGCCAGAAGCTGCGTGCAGCAGATCCTTCGCACCTCCCCCCCGCCCTGGCCTCCCCCCCCTGCCCTGCCCCCCTTGCTCGAGGAGGAAGAAGAGGAGGAGGAGGAGGAGGAGGAGGAGGAGGAGGAGGAGGAGAGGAGGACCAGTGTAAACCCAAGAGTCATCAACGATGTTGGAATTGACCCTCCCTCCAAGCTCCCTCGTCATAGGCCCCTACAGCGTTTCATGTCCATTGAAGGCACTGCCTCGTTGGAAGAGAGAACAACCGTGTGAAGACCTTGGGGCATGCCAAAACATTGTTCTCGGGACTTCCACGCCACGGATCAACCTGACTGCTGCGTCCTGACGATCTGGAATCGTGCCAGAACGCCATTTTTGAGACTTCAGCACTACGAATAAGCAGAGCTGTTGCGCCCGCATAATCCTGAATCCTTCCAAAACATAATTTCTGGTACGCTGATCATGGGAATCCGTGAAACTTTTGCGAATTCTGAGAATGAATGTGCGCGGCACTGAGGCGAGAGTCACATTTTGAAAAAGAACCGCCCTCAATATGTGAAATTCTTGCAAGTTGTTAAAGCGAATGTGCGCGGCGCTACGGCGAGAGCCACAGTTTAAAAACCACCTGCCCTCAATCGGTGAAACTCTTGCAAACTTTTTAAAACGAATGCGCGCGGCGCTAAGGCGAGAGCCACCTTTTGAAAACCACCCGCCCTCATTATTTGAAACTGCTGCCATGTTTTAAGCTTCAGAGTCAAGAGTGGTGGGGATGTCTCAGGCGAAACGCCCGGCCCGCCCTAAAAACAGGCCTCGGGGTGCGACAGGGAGACAGTTATTCATACGGAAAAGGAATGGAGGAGGAGGAGGAGGAGGAGGAGGAGGAGGAGGAGGAGGAGGAGGAGCGCCAGTAGCCTGTGGAGGAGAGGAGGAGGAGGAGGAGGAGGAAGGAAGGAGGAGAAAGGAGGGGGAGGGGGAGGGGCAGGAGGGGGGGGAGGAGGTGGAGGAGGAGGAGGAGGAGGAGGAGGAGGAGGAGGAGGCCTCCCCCAGCACCCCCGCCCCTCCTCGCCTCCCGCCCCCCTATGGGCCCCCTCGCCGGCGCTCCCCCCGCCGCGGAGGCGCGCTGAGCTCCGCTGCGGCGCGCCAGCGGGCTCGGCCCTGGCGGCGGGCGCGCTGGCGCGGGGCCCCCGCGCGGCGGCCGGCAGGGCCGCGGCGCTGGGGCGGCGCCTGCCCGCGGGGGGCTCGGGGGCGGCTAGGCCTCCCCCCGCCTTCCTCGAGCAGATTCTCTGGTCGAGCTGATTCCCTTCACATCCCTCAGCGTGAGGGAGGCTCAGCTGCTCCGGGCAGTGACAGCCCTTGCTCCCGCCTTCCTCGACCAGGTTATTGGATCGACCCGATCCCCAGTTTCCTCTCCCTCTCTCTCGTTCCAGGCGGCGACTTTTTATCCTGCCACCACCGTCCGATTGTCGCCGGCGCGCAGGCTCGAATCCGCGGGGCGCAGTCCCGCGGGGCACGCCGTGCTCCCCCCGCGGGCCGCGGGCGGCCACAGCCTGCGGCGCGACTGCGATCGCGATCGCGATACATCGCTCGAGAAACAAGCGACTTCCAGGCTCCCAGGTAGCAGCACCTCCTCCGACCCAGAGATGTCGGCAGGGGGAGGGGGAGGAGGGGGAGAAGGAGGAGGAGGAGGAGGAGCAGGAGCAGGAGGAGGAGGAGGAGGAGGAGGAATCGGAATCGAGCTCTGGGGGCACTAGGTTCGTCTGATCGTGTGAGATGCCTGGGCAACTCCTGGCACAAACTGCCACTTTATAGCATTCAGATGTAACCTGCCTTCGCCCCAAGGACCTATTCAGGAACTTCTGGGATGAGGAGCAGAGGGCTGGAAGAGGTGCCTGGGAGGGCGAGCGGGCGGGCGGGCGGGCAAGGGACGGGGGGGGGGTCGGGTGGCTGCGCGGCAGCCAGGCCGACCCCTCGAGGGGCCGCGCGGCTCCGTCGCGGCGTGGCGGCGTCTGGGCGAGGAGCCCGGCAGATGGGGCCCCCCCCCCGACGGGGGGGTGGGGCAACGGCTGGGCGCAGCTGGACAAAGTAAGCGTTTTCTTGTTCCGCGTTTCGACACTGGGCGGAACGGGGGTGGGGTCTGGCTCCGGACCTCTGGTGAACGCTGTCTTCGTCGGCGTTTCGACATTGGGCGGAAAGGGGGGGGAGGGGGAGGGTCTGGCTCCGGACCTTTTTTTTGTGCCCGGACAGAACACCTGGGCGACACAACCCGAAGGGAGGTGCCCAAGGTGCCTGCATGAATTCACATGCAGAAGCTCCGGACTTCTGCTCAGTGCGACTGTTTTGAACTGCGCGTCCTACGGGGGAGACTCCACCTGCTCGAAACAAGCGCCAAAAACAGCCAAGACCTACTCCACGGGGGGGGAGGGGGGGGGTGCGAGGGCCCGCGCCGATCGGTAAAACAATGAAATCAGAAAACGATCACAAACTGGTCAGGATGGTGTCCAGGAAGGGCCCGAGGACCGATGTTGAGCGAAAAGGCACGGGTCGACCAAAACCTCCACCGTCCTGAACAAATCAAGACGGCCGGCTGTTCCGAGCTTGTTTCTGGGCCTATGGGGCCCCTCTAGGCGTGTCAGAAAGTCACCCTCGATGAAAAAAAACGTCCACGGGATGGGGTCGAGGTGTCTGGAGGCCGCGTCGCGGAAATCATCTCGACGTCGGGGGCAGGTGTCCCCAAAGAGCCCCAAGAGATTGTCCGAAAACGCACGGCCACGCCCTGGAAGCGCTGAAGCGCTGGAAGCGCTTCTGCCGGCACTCATGTGGAGTCGGGTCCTCGTCCTTTCTCCGTTCATCCAAATGCTCCGTCGTCGTCCTCCCTCTTTTCTCCTCCTCCTCCTCCTCCTCCTCCTCCTCCTCCTGCTGCTGCTGCTGCTGCTGCTGCTGCTGCTGCTGCTGCTGCTGCTGCTGCTGCTGCTGCTGCTGCTGCTCCTGCTCGTCATCCTCCCTCTGCGGTGCTCCTGCTGTTGCCCGCGCATCCGCGTTCGTCCGCACATGATTCGATCCGCGCCCCATGAGACGGCACCAACTACGGTCCCAATGGGCGCGTCAGTGCATGGTCGAAGTATCATCTGGCCCACTTATCACATGTCTCGCACCCAAGAGACCACAGGGAGCCTAACTGCGCGCGTAGCCGCTGCTTCCTCTTCATCCTCCTATATTTCTCTTGTTCCTCTTCCAATCATCTTCCTTCCGACTCCTGTACCACTGAACGACCAAGGTCAGAGCGCTCATCCAGTCATGCTGAGGCTGTAACTCAGCATGAAGGCGCTGGGCAAGAACGCTGGATCCATATGGGGGAAAGCTACAGAATGTGGAAATGGAGACTGCAAGGACTGCGACACATATAGAAAGGGGGGGAGAGTGAGGGAGAATCAGATGGGCAGTCTGAGGGGACTGAGAATGGAAATAAGCGGGGCTACGGCGTTGGATCCGCCAACATGCTGGCGCGAAACCTCCACACTTTGCGGTTGCGAGCATAACGCTCTCGAGGCCAGTGACAGCAGAGCGCGCCCCATGATGTGAGATCCCGGCGAGACCCGAACCCAGGATGGACCACACGCTACGCTCAAAGCTTGGGCTGCACGATCGCGCTCGAGCTGCCGCTAGCGACAGCAAGCCGCAAACGTTTGCGCCAGCATGATCGGGGGCGCGCAAACATGGATCAGCGATCCCTGGATTTGGCAGCGCCCCAAAAGGCGGCCAATGCCGCCTCGCTCGGCGACGGCAATCCGCGATCTCCCACGGAAACGGGACCCTTTCGCGAATCCACTCCACGCCCCCTCGGTCCATGTTTGCGATCGCCTGACACGAGCGAATGGCTGGCGTGTGCGGGCCGACCGAGGCGGGGAGAGGGAGGCTGGCAAGGCGCGGCCTTGGGGAACGGTGCTGGCCGCTCTCCACAGGCCCACGGGATGGTCCGAGTTGGTCGGCACGGGTGCGCCGCGGGGACAGCCGGAACACCCTCCACCGATCCGTGAGGTTCCCGGGGTCCCCAGACAGGGCGAGAACGCCCATCGTGATTTTTGCCACGACACCTGAAATCGAGCCCCTGACCTTTTCAGGAGCGCATCCTGACCAGGATCCCGAGGAGACTCTGGCTGTGCCGACGAAGGCCCCCTCTGCAGGCCCAGGAGGGCAGAACATATCAAAGGTACCCCCCCCCTCCTCCTCCTCCTCCTCCTCCTCCTCCTCCTCCTCCTCCTCCTCCTCCTCCTCCTCCTCCTCCTCCTCATCATCATCATCATCATCATCATCATCATCATCATCATCATCCTCCGCCTCCGCCTCCGCCTCCGCCTCCGCCTCCGCCTCCGCCTCCGCCTCCTCCTCCTCCTCCTCCTCCTCCTCCTCCTCCTCCTCCTCCTCCTCCTCCTCCTCCTCCTCCTCCTCCTCCTTCCTCCTTTTTCATTTCTCCTCTTCCTCCTCCTCCTCCTCCTCCTCCTCCTCCTCCTCCTCCTCCTCCTCCTCCTCCTCCTCCTCCTCCTCTTCCTCCTCCTCCTCCTCCACTAGCCTTCGAGCCATGACTCGGGCCTCTCCGAGAACCACCAGGAAACTCCAGAAAACCCATCCTCCTCCCAAGGAGGGAGGAGCCCAGACATCCGCCGCCATGGTGTTTTCGCGACGTGCCACTACAGTGGGAGCCCGACCACTAAAAACCCTCCACAAGATATCCAACCGTGAGACCCCAGGATGTCCATTAATTTGTAGCGTGGGAAAGTCACGCCTTCCACAGCAAAACCATCGAAACCCAAGAAACCCAGAGCACCCTGGAGGCAAGCAGGGTGTTTCTTGGCATGGGCCCCCACTGTAGACTCCAGACCTCTTGCCACCATCCAGGCCGTTTCTGGAACGCCACCCAGGCTCAGACCGGGCCTATACGGAGGACCCAATCCAGAGAACGCTGGCCCGCCTCCGCTTCTCGTGGAGCTGCTAGGACGCACCCTGGGGCCCGAAGACCTCTGGGCCCCCCCCCGCCCCGAAGCCTCCCTCCTCACCCCGCGGGCTCGGCGAGGAGCGGAGGGGCGGGGGCGGGAGGCGCCCGTCGGCTGGCCCCTGGGCGGCGCGCGCCGCCGCGGCGCTGCGGGCGGCGGCGCGGTGAATGGCGCCGCCCTGGGCGGCGGGCTCGTCGCAGTCGGAGTGCTCCTCCTGACCCAGGGGGGCGGGAGCGGCTTCGACGACCTCGACGACCTCGACGACGTCGACGACTCCAGCGACCTCGACCACGCGGCCGACCTCGACGACCTCGGCGACCTCGGCCTAACCCTGGCTGGGCGGGGGAGGGCGCCAACGGCGGCGGCGGGCTGGGCGAAGGCAGGGGAGAGGGCGGCACCCCTGTCACCGCTCGAGGCGGGCGAGCACGCGGATCGGAGGAGGTCAGGCCCACAGGCGGGCGGCGCGGCACCGCCTCGGCGCCCGAGCTGCTGAAGGGCACGACCGCGTCGATCAGGCGATCGCAAACATGAATAAAGGGTCAAGGGGGCGTGGATTAGCGACGGGTCCCGTTTCCATAGGAAGTCGCGGATTTACGCCGCCGAAAGGGGCGGCACCGGCCGCATTTTGGGGAGGGCACCTCCCCCGATCCATGGATTTGGCGGCGATCGCGCACCAAATCCATGGATCGCTAATCCATGTTTGCGCGCCCCCGAGTCGAGGCATGCAACGGAAATTTCGCCGCCAGCCTCGCCTCCTCCACCCCACTCCCCGGGAGGCGCACGAGGAGGCAGCGACCCCGCCCCTGGAGGGGCGTCCGCAAATCACACGGGAAAGCTCGGGCGGATGCCCCTGTCTGGCCCACTTGAGCCGCGGCCGCACCCCGGAATGAAGACGAACGAGGGAGGACGGGGAAGGGAACGGCCTCCTCCTCCTCCTCCTCCTCCTCCTCCCTCCTCCTCCTCCTCCCTCCTCCTCCTCCTCCCCCTCCTCCTCCTCCTCCTCCTCCTCCTCCTCCTCCTCCTCCTCCTCCTCCTCCTCCTCCTCATGCTCCTCCCCCCTCCTCTGCCTCCGCCTCCGCCTCCGCCTCTGCCTCCTCCTCTCCTCCTCCTCCTCCTCCTCCTCCTCTCCTCCTCATCCTCCTCCTCCTCTTCTCCTCCTCTCCTTCTCCTCCTCCTCCTCCTCCTCCACCTCCTGTTTCCTCCTCCTCTGCCTCCGCCTCCGCCTCCGCCTCTCCTCCTCCTCCTCCTCCTCCTCCCTCCTCCTCCTCCTCCTCCTCCTCCCCTCCTCCTCCTCCTCCTCCTCCTCCTCCTCCTCCTCCTCCTCCTATCCTGCCATCCTGCCCCATCTCCAATCCCTCATCCACCTTCCTCTGCACCTTCCTCTGCTTCTCTGAAACCAGCGCGAGGGGTCTGGTTCATAAACCGCCCCAGGCAACACAACTATGCAACGAAGGGGCAGAGTCCCGGACCACCAGGGCGGTATCCTGGAGGGCTTACGGCGAGGCGCATCGGCCAACCTCGAGCCAAAACGGCATATCAACAAGACGGACGCTTCCAAAGAAGATCAATAAGACGGACGTTTCCGGGCTTGCGCCGCTGGACACTCGCCACGAGCCGCGGGACAATCCAAAATCGAACGACTCGCGACGACAAGCCGGCCCTAAGGATGAGGTGAGCCGGGACCAGGACTCACGCCGTGAAGCAATCACGACGTCGGAAGTCTCGGGGTGCTCATGCCGTCCCCTACCTACTCGCAAGGCTCCGAACGGCCGCCAAAGTTCCTGGCGGTACCACGTAATCCAAAACTCATTATGCCGACGTGCTCTTCATGCTGGTGCACTGTGCACGATGCACCCTCCCCCAGGGCGTCCCATGTGAGCCTCCCATGGCAAGGCGTGGGGTCAAGCACAAGCAGGTTGAGGCCAGCCAGTATTACCTCCAGGGGATGTCCGCGCGAAACGTGAACCCCAGACGTGGGCTCCCAGACCCCTCGAGCCAATCCACAGCATCGGTATGTCATCCTGGGTTCCTCCTTCATTGCACCTGGGCCTATAACGGGCCTCCGAAAGCCCGAATTCTGGAAAAGCTCCCCACAAGATTGTCTGGCAGACGCGGCAAAACTCTGCGACCTGACAGGGTCGGGGTCGATGGGCGCCCGAGTCCCAGCCCGGCCTGCCCTGAGGCGGACTCGCGCATCGCACAATCTGCCCCTGAGGTGGTAGGGGAGGTGGAGGGACAGGCGAAGCACGAGAGCGTGAAGTGGAAGAGGAACGAAGTGCCTGGAAGGGCAAGGAAAGGGGCACACGACAACTAAAACAGGGCTAGGATCGGGATAAATCGCTCCAGAGCGTTCCAGAGCGCTCTCAGAGCGTTCCGGAACGCTCTGGAGCGGCCGCGGCGCCCAATACATCCTCCAAACCCGCCGATTCTCAGAGATTTCGAGTTATCCCGATCCGATTTTGTCCCGATCTTCGCGTCGTTTTAACAACCCCCCTTTGCCCGCGTTCCCCCCACATCCCCCTCGAGGCCGAGTGCTGCTGAAGACCTCGCCGCCGCGTTTCCGGGGGTCGGCGGAGGAGGCTGCCCCAGCGGGAGGGGTGCAGGGAGTCGAGCGGGGGGCCCGGCCTGGGGGGAGAAACGCCGGCCTCGGCTCGACAATCGATGTCTGTCGGGCCTGTCCCCCCATACAGGGGGATTTTGGACGAAAAATGAAAAATACCCCAACAATGCCCCAAAAATAGTCGAACAAATACTTGAAAAAAAATCGTCCCCAGAATATTTGACTATTTTTGAATATTCCCCCTGTAGAGGGACAGGCCCGACTGAACAATAGATCGGAACCTGCTGGTTCCTGAGGTCCCGGGAGGCCTCCGCTGAGGACGCCAGAGACCTGCAGGAGCCCAAAAGACCGGAACGGAGGCCGCCACAAAGGGGCCCGAGCATAGGCGCGGGTCGGAGAATCGCGCCGCACCGCCGATGCATCCCTGATGCCTGGACGCTGCATCGGAGACGTCGGGAGGGCTCAAATCGGGATCAGAACCGATCCGCATCGCCGATGCATCGGCGATGCGGCGCGATCCTCCGACCCCCGTCCACTCGGGCCCCACTCGGGGCGGCCTGGATCTCGGGCGCCCCCCCGGGACAAAAGGGGGCCTCGCCGCCGCGGAACGCCGCGCCGCCGGTGACGCTGGCCGCGGCCCGGCGCATCTCGAGCAGCTGCTGCATGGCCTCGGGCCCGGTGAGGTCGGGCTCCTCGCGCGGCGCGCCAGGCCGGCCGCCACCCCTCGAGGGGTGAGGGGTGAGGGTGCCGACAGCCTGGATTTGAGGAGGGTGCCGACAGCTCGGATCTCACGTGTGGAAGGTAGCAGGAGCTTGCGCCCCGCGGGAGACCGCAGCAGCATGCTGAGCAGAGCTGGGGCGGCCGGCCTCCAAGGAGCGAGGCAGCGCGCGGGGAGAGGAGGAGGGAGGCTGACGGGGGAGGGGGAGGTGGAAGGGATCGGAGCGTCGGGGGGGGCGTGGAGCCCCGATGAACAACCCTACCGCGTGGAAGGGAGACGACGCCGGCCGAGAGGAAGTTATAGGGCTTGCCTGGGGGTTCGCGCCAGGCGTTGGGGGGCCGAGGACGGGAGTGTCTGGGTTTTGCAGATATGGAAGAACAGCGGCACTGCTTTGAACGCTTCTGGGGATGGCGCACTGACCTGGAGACCACGGGGCAATCGCAGGAAATGGAACGCGACGCTGAGCCTGGGCCAGGGCCAACAAGAAATCACAATAGCGGGGGTCATGACCCAGAGAACCCATGGCCCATGTACACCCGAAAAGTCAGCGCAAACGGGACTCCGTGACACGCCCCCGCTCCCCGTCCCCGGGCGGAGAACGAGGAAATCGACGACCGCGGCGACAACGACCCCGCGGGGCGGGCGGCGCCGGCGCAGGTGGCGGTCCTCGCGCCCAGCGGTTCGCTCCTCGCGGGCTTTCTCCTGGGGGGATGAGGAGGACGGCGTCGCAGAGGTCGCGCGGGGGCCACGGCGCCCGCGGCCGCGTTGTCGTCATCGTTGGCCTCCTCCTCATCCTCCTCCTCCTCCTCCTCCGCCGTCCGTAGCCATTCTGGCTCACGCGAGCCAGGCGTCGGGAGGCCCACGCTCGGTTGCGCGCGCCCTGCTGCGCGCAGGTGTGAGCGCATGCGGCCGATGGCGGACTCCGAGTCCGACAGCAAGAGGCACTGGGCGACAGCTTCGTCGCGGACGCTGGCGTGGCGGCGGCGCCGTGAGTGGCGTGCTGAGGTTGGCGTCTCGAGGGCGCAGGCGCTAGGACGGCGCGTCGACGTCTTCAGGAAGTCGCTGGGGGCCCACTGGGCAGTGGGCGACGCGATCGGGGGCCACGAGGCCTCCATCATGGCGGCGGCGAGCGCGGCCAAGCTCCTGGGCCTGAACGAGCTTGCGGCGGAGGCTGAGGAGCTCGGGATAGGGGCCAACTGGGCTCGGCATGCCGCTCCGCCAGCCCTGGCGAAGATACGGCAGACGCACTCTCGGATCAAGGCGTCGCTGCTCGAGGAGTTTCGCGGGCAGCTGCATGCCCCCGTGGTGGTGGAGGAGCTGGCAGTAGATATGCTGCTCACAGTCCTCGGCGTGCACAGCGAAGGCGCTGACGGTGATGCGGAGGCCTACTTGACGGAGGCCGCCGGGAAGGAGCAGGAGTCAGCCGGGCTGCTGCAGCCGTTGGACCTCGTGCACGCGGACGGCTACGACATGGCCGTTGTGGACGTGAACGCGGGCATCTCCGAGGAGGGCGAGAACGGCGTGAACGATGTGAAGGAGTCCGGCCTTGTGGGCCTCGCTGGGGAGCCGAACGAGTTCCCCGAGGAGGCGGACGTGAATGAGCAGGAGTCCGGCTGGCGGTTGGAGCCGTTAGACCTCGTGCACGTCGACCGCTACGACAAGGCCGTTGAATACGAGATAGACTTCGACATGCCCGACCTTTTCAATGGAGACGTGGACCCTGGCGCTAACGAGGAGTTCCTTGCTGAGCCCGAGGCGCCCCAGCAAGACGCAGAGGAATTCTTGTTTTTGGGTGGAGTGCACGTGGCTATGCGGAGGGCTGCGGTCGATCTTGCCCAGGAGCTCAAGCATGATGGCTGGCAGAGGCGCAAGGACTTGGGCAGCATGGGTTATTCCTTGGATTGGCGGTGAGTCGAATCACGTACCTTGGAGATCCTGAAGGCGGATTTCGAAAGGCATTTAGGTACGCCGTCGCTTCATGGCTGTCAGGTCGCCCAGGTCCGTCGCTCGATTCGCCACCTCGATGTTGCGAAAGATCTGGCGTCCAGAGCTGGGTGGCCGTAGTGGACAGGGACCCCGAGAGCGGCTTCCTCGCGCAGTGGACGGCGTGCGAGGGCGCCGCGAACTCGTGCGGCTAAGCGGGCCGTGCCGAGAGCGGCGTGCGAAGCCCTGCGGGGCTTAGCCGCAGCCCATCCCCCAGTCTCTAGCCGTCGGCAGGGACGAGGCGGGGGATGGGCCGCGCACTCGGGGGGTCCACGGCTTTTCCCCATTGGAGCCCCCTCAGGAGCGGCGGCGTGGGACCACTGCGGGACCTCTCTCTCTCTCTTCTCTTTCCCCTTTATGGGCGTCCGATCCTCCTCCTCCTCCGCCTCCTCCCTCTTCTGGCGGGGCGGAGCGCGGTCTGTGGCCGCACGCCCGCGCGGACTCAGAGCTGCGCCAAAACCGAAACGAACCTGTAGGCGACGGACAGCACGCCCCGGCCACGCCGGACCGGCAGCCCCGCAGCGCCGGCTAGCCGGCGAACTCGCACCAGCAGCCTGGCGATCTAGGCGGCCAGCGTGGCCGCCAACGCGGCGCTCGCGCTCCTGGCCGAGCGCGCTCCACAGCTGCCTCGCCGCGGCCCCGCGCAGCACGACGCTGCGTTCAGCGCCCCAGCGCAGCGCCAGCACGCTCACGGCCGCCTCGGCAGCGGGCCGTCGCCCAGGCCCTGCGCGCGGTCCCGCGCCAGCTAGCGCAGGTGGGGTCGCGCGGCCTGGCCCAGGCGGCCCGCTGTCTCGTGGGCCAGCGGGAGCAGCGGCCAGGGGGCGCTCGGGGTAGCTCCGGCGTTTGTCCGCCTCCCCCGCGGCGGCCACCGGGCCGTCGCCGTTCGCTGCGGCGGCGAAGGCGCGCGCGCCCCCCGGAACGCTGCAGCGGACAGTCACGTCCGCCAGCATCCGAGGGAAGTCCCCGCGCTGCGCCTCGCCGAGCAGCACCTCCTCGCGCTCGGCGCAGCGGCGGGCCGCAGGCGCTGCAGGGGCCGCCGGGCGGGGCGTCCGCGAATCCGTGCGCGGCGCAGCGGGCCGCGGTACAGCGTCAGCGCCACCGATCCCAGTCTGGGACTGGGACTTGTTGGGCCGTGCGAAAACTGCATTCTTGGTGAATGCGGACCGACACGTCGTCATCGTCGTCGTCGCTGTCACCGTGTTCGTCGTCGTCGTCGTTCTCATCCTCATCCTCCTCCTTCGTCTCCTCCTCCTCCAGCATCACCATCACCATCATCATCATCGTCATCATCATCATCATCATCATCATCAGCAGCATCAGCATCAGCATCAGCATCAGCATCATCATCATCATTCTAATACACCGCCGTGACAAAAGATTATGCGGTTTTATGATATGTTGGAACCTCCTATCCCTCTGAAGATTCCTAACATTGACATGCGTCCTCCGCGATCCCGCGGAGTAATTCGTCTACCTCTAATTAATAACATCGTTATCTCAAAACAGGATCGGAAATTACTCCGCCCATTCCTATATGAAAAATGGGACGGGATGCATGTCCACGCGGAGTAATTTCTACTCCGCCCACTCCGTTTACTCCGCCAGTCTTAAGTCATGTTGAATGAAGACCGCATAATACTTTTGTCACGGCAATGTAGTCATCACCATCACCATTACCATTACCATCACCATCACCAGCACTATCATCATCACCACCACTACCAGGATCATTATCATCATCATCATCATCATCAGCATCATCATCATCAGCATCATCATCATCAACCTCAACATCATCAACATCATCAGCATCATCAGCATCATCACCACCACCACCATCGTCATCATCATCATCCATCGTCGTCATCAGCACCATCATCATAATCATCATCAGAAGCAGCATCATCATCACCAGTATAGTGGTCATCACCATCACCATTACAATCACCATCACCATCACCAGCACTAGCATCATCATCACAACCACCACCACCACTATCATCATCATCATCATCATCATCATCATCATCAACAGCATCAGCATAATCATAAACATCATCATCGTTATCATCACCACCAGCACCATCATCAACATCATCATCAGCATCATCATAATCATCATCATCATCATCATCGTCAACATAATCATCATCACCAGTAGAATCGTCATCACCATCACCATAACCATCACCATCACAATCGCCGACACTATCATCATCACCACCACCACCATCACCATGAACCACAACATCATCAGCATCATCATCATAAGCATCATTAGGACCATCATCACCACCATCAGCATCATCATCATCGTCATCAGCATCATCATAATCATCATCAGCAGTATCATCATCATCACCATCACCAGTACAATCACCATCACCATCACCAGCACTATCATCATCACCACCACCAGCATCATCATCAGTATCAACATCATCAGCATCATCATCAAAATAATAATCAGCCTCATCATCACCAGCACCATCATCTGCACCATCACGATCATCATCATCGTCGTCATAACAGCATCCTCATCAGCAGCAGCAGCATAATGTTCATCACCAGAATCACCATCACCGTCATCATACTCATCATTATCATCAGCATCATCATCATCATCATCATCATCATCATCATCATCATCATCATCATCATCATCGCCATCGTCATCAGCATCGCCATCACCATCAGCATCATCAGCATCAGCATCATCATGAGCAGCATCAGCAGCAGGATCGCCATAATCACCACCACCATGACCATCATCATCGTCATCCTCATCGTCATCGTCACAGTCGTCATCACCATCATCATACTCCGCCTCCTCCTCGTCATCCTCATCCTCATCCTCATCCTCACTTTCAGCCTCATCCTCATCCTCATCCTCATCCTCATCCTCCTCATCATCATAACCATCATC
>CAUYUJ010015623.1:32500-107500 GCA_963575745.1 Prorocentrum cordatum
CGCTCAAAATAGATTGGAATATCTGGAACTCCAGAAATACCTGCTTTCAACGGCCGATGGGTACAGTACCCCGCCCCTCCCTGACCCCCCACCTCTCCACGCCGACAGACGTGGCCGTCGCGCCTCGTCCGAGCTGCCGCTGCGGCGCTCCGAATGCCGCCGGCGGATGCGCCGCTTCCCGCTCGGCCTCGGCGGAGGCGGAGGCGGTGCCTCGACGAGGAAGCTTGGACGACGACGACGACGACGACGACGACGACGACGACGAGGTCGACGCCGATGCAGACGGCGACGCCGACGCCGACGCCGACGCCGACGACGACGACGACGACGAGACGACGACGACGACGACGACGACGACGACGACGCAGGCGACGGCGGCAGCCATGCCTGTCGTGACTCAGGGCTCCGAGTGTATCCGAGATTCGCACCAGTCTGGGCCAGCGGCCCGGCTCCGGCACCGGAGCTCCCACGGGCTTCAACATAGTCTGACCTGGTGCATTGAGATGCCGAACTGTGTGAGGCAGCATGTGCTGAGTGTTGGGCTCAACCACTGTAAGAAGAAGCATGCCGTATAGTACCATCGGTCGTGGGACTTGAGTTGGACCTGGACTGGGTTCTCCACGCACGAGGGTAAGGTCAGCGCCTCCAAGATCCGAAGTTGAAAGACCCGCTATTGGATTCTTCAGTACGAGGTATGGCGATCCCAACCCCCAGTCCAAGGCCTTTCGACAGTCAACAGGTGCGACCCGACTGGAGGACACGACGGGAGCGCCCATCATCGAGATGGGTGCGTCAAGATAGCCCCCTGGCCAAGTTTCCCTTGATTTCTACTGGACTTCTGTTTCGGGGAGCGTGGGGATTGGGGTCGAAAAGAATCGGCCTGCGAAGGTTCGTGCAAGAAACACGAAGCGGCCCCCTGCCCCTCCCGCGCCGCACTGCCGAGAGAGCGACGTCCCTGCCATAACGCGGCAGGGAAGACCTGCCGATGGTGACGACGACCAGATCTCAGGGGTGGCAGTGGCGTGGGATGAAGACACGATGGAGCTGGCAAGCCCCTCCCTGGCCAGGCAGCCCGCCGGCCCCCTCTCTGGAGCGCTGCCGCTGGGGCCGCCGACGCCGCCCGGACCTCCGCGGAGGAGCTGTCGGAGGCGCCCGCCTCCAGGGGACGGAGCCCGGTGGCGCTTTGGGCGGGCACGGGGGGGGGAGGGGCGAGACAGCCGTGTGAGGGAGACGAGGCAGCCAGGGAATGAGGAAGAGGAGGAGGAGGAGGAGGAGCAGGAGGAGGAGCAAGAGGGGCAGGAGGAGGACGAGCAGAAAAAAGGCAGGATAAGGAGGAAGAGGAGTCTGTCTGTCTTCCCCATTCGAGCTCAAAGATCACTTCACCAACACATGCACGCTCTGGGCCTAGGCTCTTGTAGCCGATCTCATCCTGAAGGGGCGCTCACACTCCCAAGAAAAAACACAAATATTCTACAGTCTCCTGTCGAGGGGTCATGAAAGCGGTGGAACGGCGCCCAGCGCCTCGCTGGTACGCCCCACGCGGGGCAGGCCCAACTGGCCGTGGGACGAAGCGGGACCACTGCACCCCTGGGCGAGAGGGACACAAAGGCCACCCCCCTCCCCCAGGGACGAGTGGCCCCTACCCCTTCCCCCGCCGCCGAAACAGATATACTGCTTATCGGTTTTTACATACCTTACTAATTTGCCCCTAGGGGCACGACCTGGCTTACTGTTAAAGCCTGAGGCCCGAAACAACTGATACAAAGCGTGCCCGACTGCAATTACTTTGACTGGGGCGGCGCCTACTTCACACTCAAGAGGAAAACGAGCGACGCGCGCCGCGGCCTTGTCCTTTGCGCCCTGCTCGGCCCCCGCGCCCCCGAGAGTGTCCCAGTGGCTCTTCTGTTCCCGCCGCGGCGTTGGCTGAGAGACCCCCACGGGGAGCGCGATAGATCCGAGGGCTTTGACCGCTATCCTCAAGATTCCTCCATCCTGCGTGTTCGACGTGCCGTACTCCTTGATCCACAAGCTCGCCGTCGGCATGTCCGCGTGCTTCATCATCAGCAGAAGACGATCTGGCACCTCCGCGAGATGCTTGGCCGAGAGCTGCGCCGCGCCCTGCTGCTCGAGACACCCGCTGAGACCGCTCAGAAGTGCGGCAAATACCTGCAGTTGTGGTGGGCCCAGTCTTTGCCCTCCACTTTCTTCTGGTAGTCGCTGTCCGTCGCCTTCAACATTGCCACTTGAAACGAGTCGCTGGGCCCGTATACTGTCAGCCCCGATCCGAACTCCAGCGTCATCATGCGGCTCTCGAGTTGGCGAAGAGGCTTGGCGTTGACGTGTCCGGCCTCTGGCTTGCCCACCCGCCGGCGTTTGCCGCGCTGGTCTCCCTCCGCGGCCTCGGGGCCTCTCATGGGAGCAGACGCCATGATCTAGTCCGAGTCCGCCACGTTGTTTCTCAAGGGCCTCGCTGAGGCCAGGTAGCTAAAACTCTAGCACGTGAGACGTCAAGTCTGGCTGAAGATGCTCGACAAGTAAATGTCTACGGAGATCGTCATCATCGAAAGCAACGTAGTCACAGGCCGGGCACTCGTACGATTTTGGCTGAATGATGTTTCCGTCAGCGCGGCCATTATCGACATGTGCCTCTTCGCGCAGTCGATGGACGAGAAGTTGGAACCGCGCGTTACACACTGACTGGGCACGCAATACATACGCCCCAGAAGCTGCTTTCCGTGCGTGCCCCCCTTGGTCTTGAAATAGCGCGCTGCCAGCTGCTTCTACGTTTGGAACCTTGCATTGTAAATCACCCCGTCGGCCTTGAGCGACTTGCAACGATGAGGCCCACCCTTCTCAGGCTCCTCCTGCCGGTGCTCGTTCTATTTGACGGTCAGAAAGTAGTGCGCCCCAAGAGCCCCCATGTCTATGTGGGCGAAATCCCCATTCCCCTCGAACAGTAGCTCCTCCACTCCATAGATTTCTAGTAGCCTAGCTCCGTCGTCGAATAGCTCGATTGCCTTGATGTCGTCTAGTAGCTGCTCGCACCAAGGGTTCGCTCTCTCGTCGTCGCTCACGCATCTGTCAATCTCGGTTGTTTCGCCATCCCAGGAGCGCCCGACAACCGCCGCAAGAAACTGAGCAAACCTCGCTTGGTGCTGTAAACACTGCTGAAGCCATCGAAGCCTTCGGACCCTCATCTCGACGCGCGGGGCTGCTAGACGTACTTCAGCTAAGGCCTGGAGGTTGGAGAGGGTTCGGATGGCGCCATCTTTGCGCGCATGGCGAGGAAGCTGAGGATGGGCTGCCAGCCCCGCGCTCGCATAGGCCCATTCTTTGAACACAAAACTTCGGCTTCTCTGCAGCAAGCATTAGCCGCGTATCCTTTGAGCAAATTGATCCCCCATGCAAAAGAGATGCTGCTACTCCAGAATTGGTTAAGGTTGTACCAGGCCTCTCTCCCTGCTGTTAATCCATGCTCGATCTGGCAGAGCGCGAACCCAGCGTGGATGCGCGGCCCCAAGTACCGCGCATAAGCTGCCGCCTCCCCTTCCAAGAGCTGGTCACGCAGAAACGTATCCTCAAGATAGATTGAGTTGTGGCCTGCCAAGTGAAGAAGGTTCTCCTGCTTGCTGACGTCCTGCGCCATCTTCACCTCCGCCATTCTGCCCGTTATTGTCTGATTATGATAAACGCCTGAAGCCACAACGCACTCTGCGCTGTTGTCCACGTCGAAGTTGTCGGCTGCATCGCCCGCAAAGAGAGCGGAAGCTGCTTTTGCCCACGTTTTGGCCCATGGACAAAAGAAGCTGCTCTGCGTGCAGCTATTGATGTTAATTGATCCCATTCCCATCTGTCTGGCATAAGCCCCCACAAACAATCTGACCATGGCTGGATCGCCTGACGTGCACCCCTGCTGGACGAGGAGCACCTCGTTAGACTCATCGCCAGGCAACATGACAACATGAAACAAGCCAAAGCGACTCTGAACTTCATAATCTGCCAATCGTCCTCTCGACTAAATAGCACTCGATTTCCTCGCACAACGTATCGTGATCCATGCAGTAGAAGGCGCTGGCGGCGTCGTGTAGGCGATTGATGCGCGACTGTCCAGTCTGATGCCGCTCTCTCCAAGAGCAAGCCGGCTGAAGAACGATGACTGCGGCCTCGCGCCGCCGGCCTGGAAGACACCCCCACGCAGAAGATTCATTGTCCTGCGGAGCTCCGCGTGCAAGTAAGCTGCGGAAATAAGCCTTCGCAGTCGTGCAAACTAACATGATGACCCTCTCGCCGTCGACGCCCTCCTCGCGATTGCCCTTGCCGATTTTGCAAGCGTCTGAACAGATCCAAGTGAGCGGCAACTTTCCACTTTCGCGAATCCCCCGGATAAGGCACCACAAGATGAAATAAGCTGCCGATATCTTCTCTTGCTCCTGCTCGTAGCCTAGCCCGCGCTCGTGCTGCAACTGTCGCTTGTTGACCCAGTTCGGAAAGAAAGCCGCTCTCAGAAACTCGGGCACCAATGCTGTCGCGCGGCGCGACTCTCCACATTCCTAACTTCCAGATCTCATGTTTGAATGCTTTGATATCCTCTTCGGTCTCGTCGGCGGTCACGGTGTTGCACTGCTCGGGTAGGTCGTGCACCATCTGAGCCATAGCTTCGAATTGTAGTCTCTGCGCTGAAGCCCCACCCTCTTCGCCCGTCAGCTTCACTCGGCCTTTCCACTCCGAAGTCGTACCACTCGTTGTGAGTTGCCTGTAAGATATACGTCGTGGTCCTCGTCCATTGCACGCAAGAAGCCTGGCCATTCGATGCACCTCGTGATAGTCATTGTTTTCTCGGGCCTCCTCAAAAGCACAATCTCGATCCTCCTGCATTCTCTGACAATGCCGCCGTTTATGTTGTCGCAACCATTTGCTCAAGGTAGTTATCCGAACCATGATCTCAAACTGCTGCTGCTCGTCGTGCTCGGTGTAAGCCCATGCGGATTGGTCTCGGTGCTGGCGTCGTTGCCCAAGTAACTTGTTCAGTTCTGCCGCGTAGTGCGCTTGACTCTCTGTGTAACCCTCCTTCCGCATACAAATAGTTTCTGCCCCGGCAACAAGTGTCTCCACCAAGAGTTGATTCGCTTTCACTGCCATCTCGTAGCCTGACCCGCTTCTAACCCAAGCTGGTTTTGCCGTGATCGTGTCGTACACTGCCGTCGTGAACTCTTTCTTCTGTAGCCTCGTTGAAGAAGTGCGTTGGCTGCCGATGGTTCGATTCTGTGCATGCGCGTCCTCTTCGGCTCGGGGATGATGTTCTTGGTCCAGCAGAAGCTTGTTCCAAGAGGTAGATGATCCCATTCGCGCCCCCACCGATGAGGTTGTAGTCGCCGCATGCTCCTTCTAAAAGTCGTACACCCTTTAACCGCAGCTAGTAACGCTTGGTACTGCTATGTAGTCCAGCGTTCGCGCCGTCCCTTTTGATACCACCGACGTGCAACCTGCACCCTTCATCGTGTTAACCATACACAATCATGAGCAGCGAAAATGGGCTTGAGTGAAGTGGCCGATCTCCGTTCCTCTTCTCCACGGCCGCAGGGTCCGATCATGTCGCTGACCTCCCCGGTGAAGGCAGAGTTGAGGTTCATCGTGACTATGGGTGCCCATGTGCCTGCCAAACAATCTAATAATTTAGAGAGCAATCTGATCAGCATCTCGCAACAATTCGTGTACTTCAGCTGCTGCGCCTTCTCTCTGGTGCTGGGCGGAAAGTAGAGCCAGGTGAAAGCAACTCTAACTGAGTGGCGTTCTAGCTTGCATCACAGAACTCGTCTTTGTAGCCCCTTGGGGCTCGTCACAACTCCACGAAGATGTGAAGGGCGGAAGAAACGATTGTTGAACCAGATGCTGATGCCACACGGCTTGTTGGTCATCGCGCCCGCATTCCACCCCTCTGTGTACCTCCAAAAAGAAGAACACTTGCGCATCTCCCTCTGTCCCTGGTACTGCTTCCCTTGTGTGCCGATGAGCGTGACCACCGTGGTGTTCGACAACTCCTCGAAGATATCCTGGGCGCGGGAGAGGGTGGCGCTTCCGGGTTGTACACGACCACGCTCACATGCCCAAAAAGCGCCGCTGAGCACTCTGACATGGCGGGATGCTGTGTGTGCACCTTACATGTGTCTAGGTTCTGAAGCGGCGCGCGACTCCTGGAAGCCTCATACGGCCGCTTGGAGGAGGAGGAGGAGGAGGAGGAGGAGGAGGAGGAGGAGGAGGGGAAGGAGGGGGGGGAGGGGGAGGAGGAGGAGGAGGAGGAGGAGGAGGAGGAGGAGGAGGAGGAGGAGAAGGAGGAGGAGGCTCTTGGTCGGCCTGTGTCTTCTCAAGGCGGCCTTGGATCAGGCCCAGAGACTGCGAGACCGTGCGTTAAGGTCCGGAAGCTCGTCTTAACAGAACACAGAAAACGAGAAAACTAACGAATTGCGGGGCGGCGGAGCGCAGCTCGGACTCCGCTGCCATCGGCGGCTGCGGTCGGGAGCTAGACAACAACGATAGCGGGAACATGTTTCAATAAAAAACAAACTGTTGCCAGTGCATATCCGCGCCCTCTGGGGGGCCCGCTCGGGGCCTTCTCGGGGAGCCGTCTTTGGGCGATATTGGGCCGTCTCCGAAGCCTCCAGAAGGCCCCACGGGAAGTCTGGGGTGGCATCGGGCCAGTCCTGGGGGCGTCCTGAGCCGGTCGGGAGCGCGTTGGGCCGCCTGGGGCCACCGTGCGGCGCCGCTGCTCCGATCCGCCCCCGACCCCCTGGTCTACTCACAGATACACGTGGCACGTGCGCGGCCAGGCTCATGCAACAAGCAATGGAGCTTACCGATGGTGGTGCTATGCCACAGCTTGCGATTGGAAGAAAGATTCAGGAGCACCCATGGTGGAAAGAAACATACAATGGCTAGAACACAGAATTCCCCCCCGAGGCCCCCGAGAGCTTTCCGAAGAGACCCCAAGAAGCATCTCTTTGGCCCACGTCAGCGTCGTCGTCGTCGTCGTCGCCGCCGCCGCCGTCGTTGTCGTCATCGTCCCCCTTCAGGGTCGACGGCACCGGACGAAAGGCGTTCGCAATACAATGGTTAGAACAAGGCATGAGAATTAGACGGGGAACCAACGAACAAACGATACGTGTTCTCGAACCTATGTGCATTCCGCTGTTTTACACGCTGACGAAACCATTGAACCAAACGATCGTCGTTTACCGATTATGTGCAAAACCACAAGAACTCGATGTGGCCGATTTCGGTGGGTTCCGGGCTCCCGGGTTCCCGGTCGATCTCCTTATCTGTCAAACCATCCACTGATTGGAGTTTCTCCCTGTTAATTCCCCAAACAGCTTGCTGAACTCGGTGCTGTTGTGATAGAAGCTAACTCTGGCCGTGGGAATTCAAAGCAAAGACGTCCTCAGACAAATGTGGTGGTCCGGGCCGTTTCGCCTGAGACATCCTCACAACTCTTGTTTCTGAGTTGTCCGGGATTGGGCGTTTCGCATGAGACATCCTCCAAACTCTGAGTTCCCAGATGCCGCGCTCGAGGTGGTCTGGCCCGTTTCACCTGAGACACTTCGAAACTCTGAGCTCCCAGATGCCGCGCAAGAGGTGGTCCAGCCCGTTTCGCCTGAGACATCCTCCAAACTCTAAGCTCCTAGATGCCGCGCGAGAGGTAGTCCGGCCCGTATCGCCTGAGACATCCTCCAAACTCTGAGCTCTGAGATGCCGTGCGGTGGTCTGGCGCGTTTCGCCTGAGACATCCTCGCAACTCTGAATTCTGAGATGCCGCGCAAGAGGTGGTCCAGCCCATTTCGCCTGAGACATCCTCGAAACTCTGGGTTCCGAGATGCCGCGCGAGAGGTGGTCCGGCCCGTTTCGCTTGAGACATCCTCCAAACTCTGAGCCCCGAGATGCCGCCCAAGAGGTGGTCCGGCCCGTTTTACTTAAACATCCTCTCACTGTTACATTCCGAGATGCCGCACGAGAGGTGGTCCAGCCCGTTTCGTCTGAGACGTACTCCAAACTCTGAGCCCTGAGATGCCGCGCGCGAGGTGGTCGGGCCCGTTTCGCCTGAGACATCCTCGCAACTCTGAGCTCTGAGCTGCCGCGCAAGAGGTGGTCCAGCCCATTTCGCCTGAGACTTCCTGGCAACTCTGACCTCGGAGATGCCGCGCGCGACGTGGTCCAGCCCGTTTCGCCTGAGACATCCTCGCAGGAGGCTCCCAGGAGATTCCCTGGAGGCTCCCAGGAGGCCCCAGGAGGCCCCCTATCAGAACGTGTCAAGTTGATAAACATCCAGTGTCGAGTGGTTGATTTTTCCTGCTCTTGTGCTCCCCCCCCCTTTGGGGGGGCCCCGACGGCTACATCCCAGAGAGCCCCAAGAGGCTTCAGGAAGCCCCAGGTGGGGTCCAGGAGGCCACAGGAGGCCCAGGAGGAAGCCCCAGGAGGTCCCCAGGAGGCCCCAGGAGGCCCTAGGAGGCCCCCGCAACTCGGAGCTCTGAGACGCCGCGCTCGAGGTGGTCCGGCCCGTTTCGCCTGAGACTTCTTCGCAGCACGTTTCGCCCGAGACATCGTCGCAACTCTGGGGTCCGAGATGCCGCGCGCGAGGTGGTCCAGCCCGTTACGCTGGAGACATCCTCGCAACTCTTTGGGCTCCGAGATGCCCTGCGCCGTCTCGCCTGAGACATCCTCGCAACTCTGAGCTCTGAGATGCCGTGGTGGCCCAGCCCGTTTCGCACAAGACATTCTCGCAACTCTGAGCTCCCAGATGCCGCGCAAGAGGTGGTCCAGCCTGGGGGCCCAGAAGACCACATGTTACATATCCCCCCTGGGACCCTGGGAGCCCTAGGAGGCCCCAGAGAGCTTCAGGAGGCCGCAGGACGCCCAGGACAGGCCCCAGGGGTCCCCAGGAGATTCCCAAGAGGTTCCCAGGAGGTCCCCAGAGGCCCCCTATCAGAACGTGTCAAGTTGATACGCATCCAGTGTCGATTCGTTACTGTTTCCTGCTCTTGTGGCCCCTCCCCTTTTGGGGGGGCCCGACGGCCACATGTTAGATATCCCACCCCGGGAGCCCCAAGAGGCTTCAGGAAGCCCCAGGTGGGGTCCAGGAGGCCACAGGAGGCCCAGGAGGAAGCCCCAGCAGGTCCCCAGGAGGCCCCAAGAGGCCCCCGCAACTCGGAGCTCTGAGAAGCCGCGCTCGAGGTGGTCCGGCCCGTTTCGCCTGAGAATTCCTCGCAGCACGTTTCGCCCGAGACATCGTCGCAACTCTGGGGTCCGAGATGCCGCGCGCGAGGTGGTCCAGCCCGTTACGCTGGAGACATCCTCGCAACTCTTTGGGCTCCGAGATGCCGTTCGGGATGAAGGGGAGGTGGAGGAGGAGGAGGAAGAGGAGGAGGAGAAGGCATGTTCTAACATGCCATGCCAGCCCGCACTGGACGGGCATGCAAGCGACCTTGGAAACCGCAGTTGGTTAAAACAACCCTGTTTGGCAATACTGCACTCCGGCATATATATATATATAGGCGTGTATACGCATATATATATATATATACATAAACATATTTAGTTATTTGATTTCGACTCGGCTATGCCCCAAGAGCTGCCTTACCGTCACTGTGTTTGCCTGCCCTGGAACCTAATGCAAGTACTTCGCGCACACATTGCCATAATATATACAACAGTGAAACATGCTACGCAACTGTGTCAGGCTAAACTTGAGATGAGGATCATGTAAGACAGAGAAGATCAGGAGAATTGTGCGCAGTGCCTCCACCTCTGCTTCCCAACTGTCGGCGAGAAGCGGCCGCCATAAGCAGCCGAAAGCCAACAATTGCCACGTACAGTGAGCAGCCGTACGAACTCGAAGCACGAAGCCGATCCCAGCTTGGCCACGCTTCCGCCAGCCACCGTCGGAGTGCATCAGACAGTGATGGGGAGTACCGACGAGGGAAGACCAAGAAGGACTAAGGCAGATAAAAGACTCCTGGCTATCCATGGTGAGATTGCACAGCCAATCAGCCTCGGTATTCAGATCCCGACGCCTCCATACCAGAGGGGAGTCCACCACGTGAGGCGCCCTCCACCCGTTCATAAATGCATGCAGCAACAAATCAGCAGTCGGGGACAACATGTCGATGTGTTCGAACCTGCAGAAAGAAGATCCGTTCAAGGCCCCAGTCAGAGGTTTGTTATCTACAACGCACTGGAAGAATTTGGTCGCCTCCTCGGGCGGGGTCCAGGAGCAATCGCACGGAAGAGGCGAGAAGCCGAGGGCCGAAAATATTATCTCTGTAGACCAATGCGACGCGGTCGAATCAAAATAAATATTTTTCCATTCCCGATCTTCTGGACCGAGGGCCACGTCCACAATTGCAGGTTCAGCCGGCCCTTGACGGGCCCTTTTTCGATCAGCGCTGACGGAATCATCGTGGTCACGCTTTCGTTTGGCAGGGCGGAGGCTGCTGGCCCCCTCCACCGGCATCCTTCGAGCGACGTCCGTCTGGAGAGCCAAGTCGCGATTCCAGCGCGGAAGTTGCCACTGGATGCACAGGCTGTTTACGAACTGGTCCTCCGTAGTTTTCCAAACAGTAGCCCCGGCCTCCATCAACTCCTCCCACTCCTTGAAATATTTATCCCAAAAATCCTCCACCTGGAACACAAGGGCCCCTGGACGACGATACCTCCAATCCCCAGCAGAATCCTCTCGAACTCTAGCACTATGACGAGCTTCTACAACCCCCATTGCATGCTCCCCTCGACGGAAAAGAGCCAGTTCTCGAAGCGGGTATTCCGGAATAACCTGGGCATCCAGACCCCATGACCAATGGAAAGATCGATACCGCCAGCGATGGCACATACGCAACCAACGGTGATGGACATGCGGGATTCCCCACGTGGCGAAGCGGCCTTCCAGGAGCCTAGCAGTACGACTGTTATAACCAAGATGGCCTTCTTGGGGTAGATGTTTAAGCTTGAACGATTTCCGCAACACATTGTCTTCCCAGGCCCGGAGTTGCTGTAAACGTGCTTGTGTCGGTATCCATGCTTGGCAGTCATATAGGGCGCTGGCCACTGGGCCCCGGCTGAAGGCCCGAGCTTTGGCCTCCCAGCTGGCCCTCGGATTCAACAGATGTGGGGTGATTTTGCCCAAATTCCCCTCGGCTTTAAGAAATCTGTGCGAAAATGAAATCGTAGTCCCACCTTCCCTGTCGAATCTGGTCCCAAGAACCACCGCCTCGTCTACCACGGGGAAGCGCAAGGTGCCCTGCGACAGAGACTCGATCATGACGTGTGTCGGGGGGGCATCCACCCCCATACCGCATAGAATAGCACTCTCCTTCATTTTCACTCTGAAGCCGTGCATGTTTAGAGTACGTACGATGTTAGTGATCATGATGGTGATGGTGTGAATGTCCCTAGCGCAGAGGATCAGGTTACCGGCCCAGATAAGCAATGACAGGAACACGTTACCAATCCTAGCCCCGCACTCCTCCCCAGCCCACCGATCAACAAGTCGTCGAAAAAAAAAAAATTAAACAGCAACGGTGTTTCCACTCCACCCTGACGCCCTCCTTTTTCGTAATTGAATTTGCCAGAATTCCCAACCCCTCTGATGTACATCTCCGCCGAAAGGCCAGAAAGCTCCCGGAGAAGTGCAGCTACCAGGGATGAAGGAATCTGGAGCTCCGATAAAGCCCTGGCCAACAACTCGTGCGGAATAGTGTCAAACGCAAATTCGATATCCAAGAACGCGAACAGATACGGCTGACGCTTAAATTTGTGAGAGATGACTAGAACCCTTCGCACGATGTCCACCAAGTGCAAAGTCGAAATGCCCGGGGTAAAACCAAACAGCCGAACACGAGATTGAGCGACAAAACGACGAACCGCATAACATACTGAACGCAGGTACCACTTTTGCATGTTCGGAGTCTTTGCAATATATCTCCATTCAGTGTAACACGACGGGATCAGCACCTTCGGTAAGCCTACTAAATCGATAAACTTCCAATACTCCCCTCCACCCATCCCGCTCTCGAAGTATTTGACGAAAGCTATATACACCTCAACCAATGTACTATAAGGTAAAGCTTTCAACATCTCTCCCACCACCCCATCCCTAGCTGGCGACGTGCCTTGCGAGATAGCCCCTCGAGCGGCGAGAAACTCCATGAACTGGAACCGGCCTGGACCACGAGCGGGCGAAAGATGTCCGTCCAACCTATCTGCGCGAGCACGTGCTAGAAGAACCTCTAGTCGTTCCTGTTGAACCTGGGTAGGATTAGTCGAATCATTGTACCGTAACGCCCCAAACCGTTGCAAAAGCTCAGGCCAAAGCGAATGATTATGAAGCGCATCGCCGTAGATAGGCTTAAGTTGTTCGGGAACCTTCAAGAAATCCGGCAAACGAGAGCACGACCACGACGGGTGAGAGTTGATGGCGGCCAGTGTGTCATCCCCACGTTTACGACGACGACGCGTGACCAACTGCCTCACCTCCCGGCGGTCTTGTCGATGTCGGACCCCCCCCCTCTCAAATCTAGCTTTATCTTATGGCGAAGATGTATTTCCCTATCAGATCTCTGGCTGTTCTGCCACCGCCTCAGCCCAGCATTCGTGGCTGGAATGAGCATGGCGGTCTCGCCAATGAGCGATTCCCAATCTGCGATATACTTGCACTCACGAGTAGACTGTGATACAAATCGTGGCTGATTTTGCATCGCTCGGGGCTCCGCCGCGGCCGCGCCGTTACGACACGCGGGCAACTTTACAGGATGGCGCATCAGAGCGTTGGCCGAAGCAACCCTGTGCTGGAACAGTCCCAGCGCAACTTCGCTATCGGGTGCCCAGCCCTTCTGCGGGAACGACTTGGCCAGATAGCTGATGTACGAACTGTCGAACACGATTTTGCCTCTGACCATCTTGCGATCGGAGCGCAACACTTCCGGGGCTTTCTTGCGTGTATGATCCAAACATTCCCAGCGCCCTGAACAATGCACAGCAGGAATAGCAATGTAATCGATTTGTGATTTGCTGCCCCGCGTGTTGCACCAAGTCCACATCTCATCAGGGAGCTGCTTTGCACAAGAGGAAAAGGTATTGAGAAGAACAACGTTGCGAGCGTAGAAAAACTTGGTGAGACGAGCACCTCTAACAACAGAATGACCAGGGTGAGGAGGCTCCGCCCAATCACCGCTGAGCCCGGGAAGAGACCCACACATAGTATGATTAAGATCTCCCCCGAGAACCCAACGCTTCACCTAAGGAGAAGCACGTTCCCATTCGTCACAGAGCCGCTCTATAGATGACATCGTATCTTCCCAGCAGACTTGGGAATCAGACCCGGTAGGCAAGTGTAAACATACGTACCCGCTGCCACCACACTGCAACATGCAATAGAAGGGACCAGAAGATTTACGGTGGATGTGATCGTGCCAGCACCCAGGGACTGCTATACCGCAGTCCTCGCCCAGCTTCGAGAAGAGCTCGTACCCATGATGCGAAGCATCAACCCAACGAGGAATCTCCTGAAGAAACATGACAGTCATACGTCCAACCAACTTCCTCATCTTTTTGAAAAAAAGAAGCCCGGGCTGAGACCGCCTTGTGCCTCAAGTTTGCGGTGATGGCCCAGAGCTCAGTGAGCTCACGAATTCTAGGTTCCAGCTGGCACCTCTACTTGCGCATGCTGAGGATCAACTGGTCCTTGTTCCACCCGATCTCCGCGAGCCTCGAGTCGTCCCAGAACACCTGAGCCGACGAGTCGATGCCGGCAATGCGGTACGGGTCGCCGTCCGCTTTCTTGACCGATACCGAGAGCGATCGTTTCCAGTCTTCGGTGACAAGGTACCCGGTGGCCGTCGCCTGTTCCCTGATCGTCTCAGTCAACGCGCCGAACGCTCTGCACCTCATCATTCGAACGGGGTGCTGCTTCGCCCGAAAGGTGGGCCACACCTCGGCGCCCTGGCCCTTCGCCGAGGTCAAGAAGAGATTGTGGGTAATGGTGATTTCCTGGAGGTGGTTCTTCATGGTCTCCACGCTGCCGGGCTGGACTGGGAGCTCGAACTTGTAGATGTTTTCCGTGGTTTTCACTTTGAGCTCGCCCAGCTCCTGGGCCGACGCACCCAAATGCCCCCGTACAGTGGCGTACCACGTGCGGAGCTGAGCCATGCCAATCTTGTGGTCGCCCTTCTCCTGAAAATCGCAAAGCTTGACAATGATATTGGATGGTTTCCAATCGCCTCCGGAGGAGGCGGAGTTGTCTCCCGCACTGGAGGCGCCATCCAAGACCTGCTTCTCCAGCTTTGCCACTCGCTTCTCCAGTTCCTCTGCGCCCGTCTCGATCTGCTTGAATCGAGGTTCGAACTTATCTCCCATCTTCCCGAGCAAGGTATCCATGGACATCGTGACCCTGTTCGAATAGAGGTCCAAGATCTGCTTGGTCCCTGGAGGGAGTGCATTCAAGGCCTCCTGCTCCGCCTCCGCCATCCTCTGCAATTCGTCGGTGTGCAGACGCTTGACAGCAGGTTGAGAAGAATCGGCCTTCATCGGTGCACAAAATGTGCGAGAAAGTGAAAAGGAAGTACAATACAGCGCGGCCACTCAAGCCCAAATTGGCAGAGCCAAAATGGCTTGAGCCAAAAATGGCTTATGTTTATAAACAGATGGTAACACCAAACCATCCTTTTGTATGAATATGTATATATATATATATATATATATATATGTAAACAAGAGAAACAAACAAAACAAACAAAAAAACAACTGATTATGTGTATTCGATGTTTGAATAGTCCTCCTGTAGAGGGGCATGCCCGGCTCTCAAGGCAAGGGGGGCGGGCCGAGGCACCGCCTCCCGCGCGGGCTCCGGCTTCTCCCGCCCGAGGCCGCTGGCGCCGGGCTTGCCCGCCCCGGCCTCGCGGGGGGGCGCGGCACCGTTTCCCCCACCCCCCTCCTCCTCCTCCTCCTCCTCCTCCTCCTCCTCCTCCTCCTCCTCCTCCTCCTCCTCCTCCTCCTCCTCCTCCTCCTCCTCCTCCTCCTCCTCCTCCTCCTCCTCCTCCTCCTCCTCCTCCTCCTCCTCCTCCTCCTCCTCCTCCTCCTCCTCCTCCTCCTCCTCCTCCTCCTCCTCCATAGAGGGAGGGGGAGGGATACATGGACATTATATTCGAACCCTGTGGCCCAAGATGCCCCCCAGACCCCCCGAAATCAAGATTGATGGCGTGGCGACGGGGGGGGCGGGAGTGGACAGAAAGATTCGAACCCCAAAGCACCGCCTTTACTGAGATCAACATTGATGTCGGGGGCGCGGGGGTGATTTAGAATCTCCCTCGAATGTGTAAGGGTTCGAACATATTGTCCATCTACTGTCCCCCCCCCCGAGAGGGAGGGAAGGGAGGGAGGGAGGGAACGGGGTGGGAGGAGGGGGAGGGGCAAGCTAGGTGCGCTCGCGTCATATCTGACGTCCTACCCCTCCCTCCCATCCCTTACAATGGCGTAGATCTCCTCTCGATTCGCACGGTCGGATTTCGCAGTAGGGCACAGCATTACATAGCATAGCATGGTGTTGAAGATCAACGCGTAGCCTGACATAGCATGGTGTGGCGACGCCCCAAAGCGGGGTGGGCTTCTGCGGCCCAGAAAATACAACTAATCGACACCGAATGTGGAATCACCATCGATGGTTGCTTCGGGTGGGTTTTTTTGTATATTGTTTGCTTATTTGGAAAGACCGAAAACCATGCCGTGGCATGGCGCTGAAAATAATGACGCCAGCGCTGCAGCGGGAGCATAATTCGGAACGAGCGGAAGCGCGGAAGTGAGGCCAGCGCTGCAGCGGGAGCACGATTCGGAGGACGCTCAGCCTGACATAGCATGGCGTGGCGAAGCCCCAAAGTGGGTGGGGGGGGCGCTTCTGCGACCCAAAAATACAACTGTTCGACGCCGAATGTGTAATCACTTCCGATGGTTGCTTCGGGGGGGCATTTTCTAGATTTTGGGGCATATTTGGAAAGACCGAAAACCATGCCGTGGCATGGCGCTGGAAATAATGACGCCAGCGCTGCAGCGGGAGCACAATTCGGAACGAGCGGAAGCGCGGAAATGAGGCCAGCGCTGCATCGGGAGCACGATTCGGAACGGGCGGTAGCCTGGAAATGAGGCCAGCGCTTCAGCGAGAGTAGCATTTTGAAAGCAAACCAAGCGAAAACCCAACTCATGGGAATCCTCTGTGTAAAAACAAATACGCGGAGGGGGGCCGGACATTTCCTGGACGTCACCAGGGGAGAGAGGAGAGTAGTGCTCATATTGTGTAATTGTTGAGGTGGGGAGGAGGGGGAGGGAAGGGGCGGGAGGGAGGAGGGGGAGCGGGGGGGAGCGGAGAGGGGGGGCAGGGAGGGAGGGGGAGGTGGACTCCAGAGTCGGGTATAACGAAGGGGAAAACGGGATTGAGAAGGAGGGGGAGGAGGATACGGGACTAGCTGGCGAACGCCGCGCTCCAATGGGCGCCAAGCGAGCACAGGAGAAGGCGGAGAGAGCATGAACCCCACCCAGGAATCTAAAAGTGACGCGAGGAAGGGGAGGAGGAGGAGGAGGAGGAGGAGGACGAGGAGGAGGAGGAGGAGGAGGAGGAGGAGGAGGAGGAGATGGGGTGCTCGCCATTCCTCCTCGCCAGCGCCTTGCTGGCCTCCGTCAGACGCTCCTGGCGGTCAGAAAAATATCCAGGACGAACAACCAATTCCTCGGATGGGGTCGAGAGCTCTTCTGCCCAACGTCTCAAATGATACCGGAGAAAAAACCCAATCAGAATTTGTTTAGGGCTATAGGGCTATGGGGCTATAGGGCTATAGGGCTATAAGACTATAGGGCTATAGGGCTATGGGGCTACAGGGCTATAGGGCTATAGGGCAATACGGCTATTGGGCTATGGGGCTATAGGGCTATACGACTATAGGGCTATAGGGCTATAGGGCTATAGGGCTACAGGGCTATAGGGCTATAGGGCTATAAGGTTGTAGGGCTATAGGGCTACAGGGCTCTTGGGCTATATGGGGTATAGGGCTAGTTATTAGGGCTATAGGGCTATAGGGCTATAGGGCTATAAGGCTATAGGGCTATAAGGCTATAGGGCTATAAGGCTATAAGGCTACAGGTCTATAGGGCTACACGGCTACCAGGCACCTCCAGGCACCCCCAGGCACCTCCGGGCACCTCCGGGCACCCCCGGGCACCCGGGCATCCGGGCACCCCCAGGCACCCGGGCACCCAGGCACCCGGACACCTGGGCACCCGGGCTGGCCACCGAAATCGGCGACCCACCTCACCTAGCCATATGAATCCGCTGGGTCCTAGCGGCTGGGACCCCTATAGAGGCAAGCTCTGATTTGGAAAAAAAGGCACGCCGGAGCTATGAGAAGCGGGATGCTGGACATCAAAAATAACAAGGCATACCCCTCCCTGGCCCGCTGGCACTCGCGCCAGCTGGGAGGACGCCTGCCGCACACCCGCACCGACCCCGGCCAGGCCCCTGCTGGGCCCGAGCTTGGTGCCCACGCCCTCCTGCGCTGGCCAGGCGCCCAGACATCCGCTGTCTCGATGTTTTCCAGACACGGGCCCCCGACCCCCCGACCACTTCCCTGGGGCTGGCGTTTCATCCCGAGCCGTTTTTTGACGCTCCCGAGGCCTGGCGAGAGCCCCGAGAGGCCGAAAGCGACGAAAAGCCTCCGTCGCGACTGCTTCGAGACGCCAGGCTCTCTGGGTGGCCAGGCAGGCACGTATACACCGATCCTGGGCCCAGGAGTGGCCCGGCCCGCCTCGGTGCAGTATGCACAGTTGGCGCCCGGTGTTTCATCAGGCTGGGAGCGCAGGCAGCGGGCGAGCCGCAGCGCCTCGCGCCACACACACCGTCACACACCGTGCCGGTGCCACCTCGGCAGCAGGGCACGCCAGCGTGGCCCGTCGTTCTGCCGGGCAGCCCGCTGGACCGTCAGCGCGTGCGGTCTGCAATGGGCAGCACTTCCACCGCCACACCCCTCGCGCGGAGGGGCTCTGCCAGGTCCTCGTCCTCCCAGGGCTCCGAGCCCTCCACCCGCAACCGCCTCAGCGCTCTCCATGCTGGCCGCGCGCCCGGGTCCAGCAGCGCGGACTGCACCGCCGTCTTCGCCCGCGGCCAATCCACCCCCGAGAGGCGCACCTCCTCCAGCGCCATGCATGCGCGGCACCAGGCCAGCAGGCCAAGCATCTGCGGCGGCCCGGCGGTATCGTCGTACCAGAAGTGCACGGCCAGCCGGCGCAGCGAGCCGAGCCAGACCGACGCTACCTCGGGGACGGAGGCGCCCATCTCGGGCCCGAAGAAGTGCAGCTCCAACGCTTCCACGCCTGGACAGCTCGCGGCCAGCGCTGAAAGGCCCTGGCCACCTGGCTCGGACAGCCGCAGGCAGTCCACCCGCAGGTGTCGGCACCATGCACCGGCGCTGCGCAGCAGCGCCAGCTGCGAGCGCGCCGCTGGCACACGTGCAGGCCCGAACGCCCGCATGGGCCACAGCACCCTCTCGACGGCCAACCTCCACAGCTGCGCATCCCGCACGGCGGCGCCGTGCCGTCTCGACGCATGGCACAGCGCCGCTACCGCGAGGCAGCTGGCGCGAACGGTCTGGTCGTCCGCGGCGAGCGTGGCCCATGCATCGGTGGTCCCTGGCGCACGGGCGAGCAGCAGGAACTCAGCGCACGCGTGAACGAGCAGCTCTGGCGGCAGTGTCCCAGGCCGGTGGGCCCACATTCTTCATCTGCAGGTGCCGCAGGGGCAGGTCGTGCCGCATCCCTGCTTTCAAAACCAGATGGCCTGAGCCAAAATTGCTAAGGTTGAAAGGGAAGGTGAGCGTGTTCCCCTCCGGGGTAACGATCGTCACCCGGGGCGAGGGGGAGTTCGGGTGGGAGGGTAACGGTAAGGGCGGCCGCGAGGTGCACCCGCCAAGGTGCGTCCGCGCCACCCGCGCATCAATCGCCCGCGTGCACCACAGTCCTGCGTACGCGACAATGCCCAATGCCTGCGTGCAACACACCGCCGCCTGTGTACACCGCAGTGCCTCCGTAAACCACAACAGCCGCGTGCACCGCAGCACCACGTCGCCTACGTACACCGCAAAGCCTGTGTAAACTGCAGCAGCCGTGTGCGCAACAACGCCTGCGTACACGTCTTTGCCTGCGTGAACCAGAGCGCTTGTGTACACCACAGCGCCGTGTACACCACAGCACCCATGTTTACCGCAGCGCCTACGCACGCCACAACGCCTCCGTGCACCACAACGCTTGTGCACACCAGAACGCCAAGCGTGCCAACGAGCACATTAGTAGCTTGCGAGGCCTCCTTGCGGGGCTCGCCACAGACCATGGAGGCCTTCACGACTCGTCATTTTTCTCCTCCTCCTCCTCCTCCTCCTCCACCTCCTCCTCTTCCTCCTCCTGCACCTCCTCCGCCCTGTTCTCTTCCTCTCGTGTTTCAACGGTCCTGGCGGCCCCCGTTGAAGGAAGGAAATACGGAGCGGTAGGAGGCGCAGCAGGAGCAAGAGGAGCAGCAACAAGAGGAACAGCAGGAGGAACAACAGGAAAAGCAGCAGGAACACGCATGTGAGCACCGAAACGTGCCTTTTGGCACCACGCCATGCCTGTGAGCTCGGCGCCGCAACAGATGGGCAACCTGAGAGCGCCACAGCACGTTTACGAGCACCAAAGCACGCCTTTCCGCACCACGCCACGGCTGTGAGCACAGTCCGCCCCCTGGCATGCAAAGTGGGGTCCAGGCCTCCCCGCCCAATGCGATCGTTAGCGTTACCCTGGGTGGGGGGGGAGTTTGGCCCGGGCAACGAGCGTTTTGCCAGGGAGCTAAACATTACCATGTGACGTAACCAACCCATTTGTATCATGGGAAACGAGGAGTTGGCCGAAACTTGCACGGACAATCAAATTGCAGGATCCGTTGTTTGATATGTAAGCTACTTGGGACACGCGCCAATGGAATGATGCGCAGGAGAACCATACAAGAACGAGGGGCGACAACTACAGGCTCGAAGAGGACATGGGGAGTCGGGAACGAAGAGCAGGAGAAAGACGTGCGGGAAGCCCACTGTGCTGGGCCCCCCAGCAGGCCTCGAAAGTGGCGACAGTTTCACAGATCGCAGCCCCCCAGGGATGGCGAGGTCCCATTTGAATCCGCCGTGGGTACCCACTGTGCTGGGCCCCCCAGCAGCCCTCGAAAGTGGCGACAGTTTCACAGATCGCAGCCCCCCAGGGATGGCGAGGTCCCATTTGAATCCGCCGCGAGTGCACACTGTGCTGGGCCCCCCAGCAGCCCTCGAAAGTGGCGACAGTTTCACAGATCGCAGCCCCCCAGGGATGGCGAGGTCCCATTTGAATCCGCCGCGAGTGCACACTGTGCTGGGCCCCCCAGCAGGCCTCGAAAGTGGCGACAGTTTCACAGATCGCAGCCCCCCAGGGATGGCGAGGTCCCATTTGAATCCGCCGTGGGTGCCCACTGTGCTGGGCCCCCCAGCAGGCCTCGAAAGTGGCGACAGTTTCACAGATCGCAGCCCCCCAGGGATGGCGAGGTCCCATTTGAATCCGCCGTGGGTACCCACTGTGCTGGGCCCCCCAGCAGGCCTCGAAAGTGGCGACAGTTTCACAGATCGCAGCCCCCCAGGGATGGCGAGGTCCCATTTGAATCCGCCGTGGGTGCCCACTGTGCTGGGCCCCCCAGCAGCCCTCGAAAGTGGCGACAGTTTCACAGATCGCAGCCCCCCAGGGATGGCGAGGTCCCATTTGAATCCGCCGCGAGTGCACACTGTGCTGGGCCCCCCAGCAGCCCTCGAAAGTGGCGACAGTTTCACAGATCGCAGCCCCCCAGGGATGGCGAGGTCCCATTTGAATCCGCCGCGAGTGCACACTGTGCTGGGCCCCCCAGCTGCCCTCGAAAGTGGCGACAGTTTCACAGATCGCAGCCCCCCAGGGATGGCGAGGTCCCATTTGAAGCCGCCGCGAGTGCACACTGTGCTGGGCCCCCGAGCAGCCCTCGAAAGTGGCGACAGTTTCACAGATCGCAGCCCCCCAGAGACGGCGAGGTCACGTTTGGGTCCGCCGCGAGTGCACACTTTGCTGGGCCCCCCAGCAGGCCTCGAAAGTGGCGACAGTTTCACAGATCGCAGCCCCCCAGCTGGCACGCAGCGACGAGCGAGGCGAAAGGCAGGGGGGAAGAGAAGGAGGGGGGGGGGCGGGAAGGCACGAGCAGTGCTCTATTCAAAACGAGAACCCAACGCAGGAGGGTTGGGAACAAAAACGCTCACAAGGTGATGGACGTGAGACGACAAAGCCGGAGAGGTAGGAAGGAGGATGAGAAGGAACAGGAGCAGGAGCAGGAGGAGGAACCGGAAGCAGGCAGCAGGCAGCAAGGAGCAGAAGGGAGGCGCGAAGAACCTCGAGTCAACAGGGGGCCCAAAAGGCGGCAGCGGCAGGACCGAGTCCTGCGGACAGGCTACAGAGCCGCTGCGGCGGCGCAGGGGCTGGCGGCCGCCAGGTTCCGCGGGCGCACCGCTTGGCCCAGCGGCTCGAACTTGGCGGCCCCTCCCCACCTGCAGTAGATCGCCGCGCAGAGCGACCGCGCCCAGCCCCGCAGCCGAAGCGACCGCGACCGCGCCTGGCGGGGTCGCCGCCCTGCCGGGCCTCGTCGCCCACATGCCCCGAATTACGTACTCCTGCTTCGCCTTCGCCTGCGCTCCTTGTGGGCGAGCGAGGCGGGCCCCTCGGGCGCCGCCGGGGCCCGGAGTTCCAGCCCTCCCGTGGTGCCGGGACCCGACGCCGGGGGCGCAGGCGGAAGCGGCGCTGGCGGCGCCGCGGGCGCTGGTGCAGAAAACGTCGGCACCACAAGTGCCGCCTCCCCTGGCGCGCCAGGTGGTACACCGAAGCTGCAGAGGCACGGGAAGCAGAAAGGTCCAAGGTTTGGCGCAAGGCCTCTACCGCATGCCGTTCCCACCTGAGCACTTCGAAAAACTAGAACGCGCTACTCGGCCCGCTGTTATGACGGGCCCCTCCCCTCGGGAGTTTCTGCGTTGCCCTGCTGGCCTGTTCGGTGCTGCGAACGACTGGTCCACACGGAACAGACCATCTGGCAGCGAGTCGACCATGGCCGACAGATCGTGGGTGGTTCCCACAAGGGACAAGTCTTCGAGCACAGAGTCCAAGATGCCTTCCTCGCAAACGGCTGTCCTACCCTGGTCAACATTTGGCGACTAGTCCACTGGAGACAGGTGGCGCAGGGGGGCTCGGTGCCGCTCCCAGTGATACTGGGCCCGCGCCGTCCCAACTCGATCCGGCCACGGTGTCACAGGCACCCTGAACCTGATCCTGCGCGGGCGCACCCACAAGGAGAGCGTGCTGTTGGGCAGCTTGGACCGCCGAGGCGAAGCTGCCTTGCGACCCCTCGAACATGCGCCCGACACGCCGCAGCTGGCCCGTCATGCGCGCGAGCTGCTGGGCGTTCGCGGGGCAGGCCACGCTGCGGCGTTGCAGGATCATGGCCAGCTGGATATTCGACGCGCCAGCGGCGCGCAGCAATAGGAAGGTGAGTCCCTCGTAGCCGATCATGGGTTGACCAGTTTGCTGCGCCTGCTTGCGAAAGATGTCGAACCTTGCAAAGAGATTGTCGACGCGCTCTTGCTGCAGTCGGTTCATCGGTGCCGACGCTGCCGGCGCGCTCTCCCCCTCGCCCAGGTGGCCCCACCGCGCGGCCAAACAATGCAGAAGGCAGGTCATCGGCGGCGCTGGGTTGCCGTTGATGCGCCCCCCACGGACCAGGACAGCCAACGGCCATTCGTCCACGCACTCGTGGGCCATGCTGGCGCGGTCCGACGAGACGTTGACCGCCTCGCTAAACCCGGTGAAAATTGATTTCGCCACTGACAAGATCATCACCTCGCGCGCCCACTTCTGGAAAACACTCGAGCTTGCTGCTCGGGCCCCCAGGTGCGGGGGTGTCGCATGATGCGCCGCCGCCTGCGTCCATGGAGGTAACGCAGCTGGCGATGGCAATCATGCCCACTCCGACGGCCCTCCATCCGGGATGCATATCCCTCCATGTGTCGCGGAGGTGCTGGAGGCCGGGGATCCACCGGCGGCGCTGCTCGGGCAGCGTGTGCCTCGGAGCCGCCGTGGACACTTGCCCCGGATGTGTTCCTCCTCGTCTGCGAATTGGCCGTCCGTCGTTATCGCGTAGATGGCTCTCGGTGCTCGGACCCCGTGACACAGTCGGGGGCATGCCCCTCGTGCGTCGCGCTGTTGCTGTACTGAACACCGCCAACTGCGCGATAGCCTGGAGGAGTGCGCATCGGGACCCACTCCTACCAGGCGACTGGCAATTCGTGGGTAAGGCGAAGTGTCATGTGCCAAGGGGTCGAAGGCGGTTTGGGGTGTAGGAGTGCTGGTAAGTTTGGTGTTGCCTGTACTGAATAGTGGTCATTACAGAGTCGCTTCGCTGTCCCTAGGAATGCTGGAGACACAGTCGCCAGACCCTCCACTGCCCCCCCGCTCTTCTCTGCCTACTCCTCCCGAGACTCTCGTGTCACAGCCACTAGAAGCTCGGGGCCCTTAGCCGGCACCGTCAATGTGAACGCTGCGACGAGCAACTGTCTGACATTTGCGGATACGCCCATTTGCGGGCGCATTGAAGGCGTAAGGTCCGCCAGCTGCGCTGGCGCAGTAGTGCAAGCCTGGGAGGGGGACGCTGTGAGCTCTGGCGCGCCACGAAGTTCGTCGTCGGCGGCGGCGGCGCGGCCAGGGCCCCTGTAGGTTTCGCTGATATCCTTGTTGAGGTAGGTGCGCGCCCTCCCCGTCACCGGTCCTGGCGGATGGGCTGGTGCCCCGACGGAGCCCAAAGCGGCGTCTCCAGCCATGGTGATCGGGAAGCGGTGCACGAAGGGGAGTCTAAGAGCGGATGTACAAGGAGATGGACAGCATTAAGAGCGACGAAGAGTTGGAGCCAGCATCAGCGAGGCGCGGCATGGCATGGTAGGGCTGTGGCAAAGGAGCTACCAACTTGAGAAATGGATGCGAGGAACTACTGTGAAACGCGAAGTTTTCTGCAAAGCGAAACGACTGTGATGTAAACAGGATATGGTGGCGGGCGCGATGCAGTGCACTAGCTGTAAAAGGCAGCGAAGGGTGCAGACAAGGAAGGGGTGAGACAGGCAGGACAAGCACCGCTCGAGTAAAACAACGACGAGGGGAAAGGAGGAGGAGGAGGAGAAGGAGGAGAAGCGCAGGAGGATCAGGAGCAGGGGGGACAGCCACAGCCACGGCGGCTGGTCGCAGCGGCCACCCCGCATCACAAATAAGTGGGGAGGCACGGGGGGGGAAGGAGGGGAATCAGACGTGACAGCGCCCGATGCCTCCTGCCTGATTCTTCTCCTCCTCCCCATCCTCGTCCTCTGCCTCCCTCGTCGCCGGTCCCCCCCTCCCCCCTCCTCCTCCTCCTCCTCCTCCTCTCCTCCTCCCTCCTCCTCCTCCTGCTCCTCCTGCTCCTCCTGCTCCTTCTTCTTCTTCTCCTCCTCCTCCTCCTCCTCCTCCTCCTCCTCCTCCTCCTCCTCCTCCTCCTCCTCCTCCTCCTCCGCCTCCCTCGTCGCCGGACCCTCCCTCCCCCCTCGTCCTCCTCCTCCTCCTCCTCCTCCTCCTCCTCCTCCTCCGCCTCCTCCTCCTCCTCCTCCTCCTCCTCCTCCTCTTCCTCCTCTTCCTCCTCCTCAAGCACATATTGGCCCGAGCGCTTTCATTTTGTCAGCGGACTCGGTCCGAGGCCTCTCACTTTCCCGTAGTGCTTGAGGAACAACCGGCGTCCTGCCCCTGCTGGTAGGATTTCCTGTTGACCAAGAGAGGTTCACAGTCATGTCTCCTGGTCGGCTCTGGAGCACGTGCAAGAAGTGTGGCGCGCACGAGTATAACGATGTGCTCACCCAAGCTGACTGCAAGTGCAGGAAGTGTTCATGCAAGGTACGACTGCACAAGAGCAAGCCAGACAAGGCTCCTCCAGCGGCTCTTGAGGGGGCTTTGGCGGCACCGCAGCTAGTCGAGAACCTGCTGGTCCAGGCGATCAAGCTCTCGTCCGACCCTGAGGTGCGGAAGAACCTTCAGGAGCAGGCGCAGCGCGTGGCCGCCACGCCGCCGCCAGCTTCTGTGACGGGGCTGCCACCCGCTGAGGCAGTCCGCCGCGCCGAAGGCACCTGGAAGGATGCGAAGCTCAAGTTCGATCAACCGTCCGCTCAGACTCGTCGTTGTCGTGAGGACCTCGAGCGGGCAGTGACCAAGGAAGAGGAGACCTTGCGGAAGCTGGCGGTGGCGGAGCTCGCCAAGAAGGCAGCCGCGGCGGCGCTGGCCAAGGAGGTGGGCATCACCACTCAGGCCGGCGCCAGTGCTGAGTCCCAGGACCCCGCGAAGATTGGGCTCACATATGACGAGGCTTTCTTCGAGTCCCTCGACAGCGTGGAGTGCGAGGAGCACGAACGCGCGGCGCTGAGGCAGTTTGAGAAGGATCTGCAGGCTACACGTGAGACGTTGGCAGCCAAGTCGTCCGACATCGCGCAGTGGAACCAGCGCATCAGCAAACTCAAGAAGAAGATCGAGGAGCGCACGGCCAAGAAGCGCAAGACGGCGTCGGAGGGTGCCGAGGGCGAGGCGGCCGAGGGCAAGGGGGCAGGAGCTCCTGCCGCCGAGGCCCAGACGGCGCCGGCGCCAGCGGCAGCGGAGAAGCCCGCCGCGGCGTCGCAGGCGCAGACTGCCTCGGCCGCGCCGTCACCCACGCCCTCGGACCCAGAAATTCGGAAGGAGATGGAGCGCATCAGGCAGGCCTGGCAGGCGGCGGAGGCAGCTGCCAGCCAGGCCGCGGGCGCGTCGCCGACTGGTGCCGCTGCGGGCGCGGCCTCTGGCTGAGGCAAGCCTCGCGTCGAGGGTCCACCGATGCCCTCGGCGTTCGCGAGCAACCAGTCGGCGGCGGAGGCGGCGGCTCAGGCGCAGGGGCCTGGCGGCGCCGCAGCTCAGGAGGGCGGCGACGACGACGAGTGCTGCATGTTCTTCGCGAACATCACGGCAATGGGCAAGTCGTCCTGGAAGTATATGTCGAGCAAGGAGCACCTCGCTCGATATCAGTTCATTGGGTTAGTCGAGACGCATGTCACGGCGAAGGGCATCACTCAAGACGAGTGGGCGCGCAAGGCACAGAAGTTACATTGGCATTGTTTTGACAATGGGGCACGTCCGACAGGCAAGGCCACAACTTCAGCAGGTCAAGCTCGAGCGTGCGAAGGAGGTGAGCTGTTTCCTGCACGCAACTATCGACACGTTCATCGGTTTGCTGGCAAACCTCGAGAATTACCTAGTTTATGTTGTCCTGGTGGTGTTGACTTCGACGGCTTCATGGTGGTCACCGTGCACCAGCAAGGCTTCACCTTCATCATCATCACCTACTACGGGCACTGCAGCGTCGGCTTCGGCGGAAACAACGTCGGGCGCACGGCGAAGTTGGGAGCTTTTGTTCGATGTCTACAACTTCCATGGTGTATCGTGGGCGACTGGAACATTGACGTTGGTTTAATGCTGAAGTCGAGCTACCTGCAGAAGATCGGGGGGCATGCAATGAGGCTAGCGTCGCTCACGCGTGTTTTAGTAGCAAAGGGCAGTCGCACATCGATTATACAGTTGCCAGCCCAGCGCGTCTGCCTTACATAAAATCTGTGGAGGCGGTTGAGGCCGCCCCCTGAAGCCCCACTGCAGGCTTTCGATTTGGTTCCGTCAATCAGGCTTGCAATTCATGACTCGTCCCCATGTCCTGGCGCCCCGTCTTCCGCAGTCGAGTGGGCTTCTCGTGGGGCCCACTGCAGGCCCCAAATCCAGTCGTGCTAAGCAGGACCGGCTTGTTCGTCAGGAGGTGGCGAGTGGAAAGACCAGGGCGGCGTGCGCTGAACTGTTTCCTGATCTCCTTCAGCCCGAGCCCTCGGTCCAGGCTTCTGGGGGCGGTGAAGATCCGTCGGGGGATGGTTCGGGAGTCCAGGGCCTCGATCCGCACCAGGCGGCGAGGGAGGATTCTGGGCCTTTAGACGTGTTTTTCAGTTTTGAGCTCGAAGAGGAAGAAGATCCTTGGGCTGATGAGTCGAGTTCCGTTCCTGTCGTGCCTCCTCGCTCACACTCTCGGGCCTCTGGTCACCCGCCCCAGGCGTCTGAAGGTGGGCTTGAGAGCATGCAGGCCGACACAATTAATACCAACCAGGCTTCCGTCAGGAGCAGTAATGTCTCACCGGGGGGTGGTGAGGTTCCAGCCAGCGGATGTTCCCAGGGGTCCCACGTCGACGGGGTCGGCGAGAGCTTTCCGAGCTCCACTGCTGAGCTGCCGCTGCTCCCTCGTACTCCATCTCCGCTGCAACGCGATTAGTAGTCTCGGCTCAAACCCCGTGGAAGCCCCACACTCTCCAGCATGTCTGGCCAGCGATCCGCGATAATTTTGCGTTTGCTGCTGGGCGTGAATACATATTACACGTCAGTTCTCGGCACGCCACGTGGGCACGGTCTGTCGAAGGCACGGTCGCTGCACATCATGGGCAGGAGGCCGCTCGTACATCACGCGCGCAGGGCTTTGACTTGCAGGTGGTCCCCGCCAAGCAGGCCGCCCATGTTCGGGATCAACCGGTGGCTGATCGAGCGGCGACCAGGCGGGGGAGTCTCCACACCGTCGTTCAGAAGGTGCGCCGTCATCGGTCTCGTGGCAACGGTGCAGTAGAGATCGAACACTTGTGTGAAGCGCGTCGTCGGAAGCTGGAGGTGGCTTCCGACGACGTCGCCCAGTTCACCTCCAGCGCGGGCTCGTGGCCTTCTGCCGAGAGGGAGCTCATGAGTCTGCGCGGCACCTCGCTGGACAGGCTTAAGGTGCTGGAGGAGTGGGCGTTCAAGGGGGCCAAGCGGTCCTTGGCTCGTGCGGCGTCTTCCTCACTTCGTGATTTTCAGGAGAGGATTGTTTCTGTTGCTTCCATTGGTGCTATACACAAGAGCATCAAGGAGCACATACCCTTGATTGAGGAATTGCATTGTCAGGTCGACGGACGCTCAGAGATTCTTGCTCATCCAACTGACGTGATTGATCACAAAGTTTCGAAGTGGAGGGATCTTTGAAGTCATGGTCGCTTTTCTTTTCAAGAAATCATAGATGTATGTGAACCCATTCGAGAGCATGCGCGAGTGGAGCAACTGGAGTCACTAACAGTTTCAGACTTACGCCAGGCAACGGCGGCCATGAGGCCCAAAGCGGGGCTCGGCATCGATCAGATGTCGCCGCAGGACTTCGACAGATTGCCAGACTGTGCAGTGGCAGAGTTATATGAATTACGTCGGTTAGTTGAAGATGGTCTTAGTCTTTCGTGGCCATGACAGATTCTCACTGCACTTGGTCGCCTCCTGGGCAAGAAGTCAGGTGGCGATCGAGTCATCGGCCTCATCGCGATGTTCTGTCGGTTGTGGAGCATGGCGCGAGAAGGGCAGGTTCGGCACCGGGCTTTGGACGATGAGCCGATGTGGGACGCGGCAGTGGCACGGAACAGCGCCCTTCGTGAGGCGCATGGTCGTGCCCTCGAGGAGGAGCTGTACATGCGTCTTCAGGTTCCTCATGGGCATGGGCTCGTTGCTGTGCAGGCCTTTTACGACAGTATTGAATGGCCTGAGTTAGCGCGCGCGGCATTACGTATGAAGCTCCCCCCCGCAATTTTGTCCCTTGAATTGCAGATATGCCTCAGTCCTCGGGTGATTGCGTAGCTATTGGCATATTCGCTACTTTTTCAGCCGACGAGGTCTGTGGTTCAAGGCCTCAGGAGCGGGACTCGTTTCGCGCGATGTATGAGTTATTGGGTTTTTCAACGGCTTTGCACGGCCCATCCTACCTTATCTCAGAGGTTATGGATCGACGAGTTGTCCAAGCGAACGGCAGGTTCTCGTAAGCACGTGCGCACGCAGCTTGTCAAGGGCATTGTCAGTGTTTCGAAGTTTCTGAAGATGCAGGGCCTAGCCATGTCACCGAAGTCGGTAGCCTCTTACGCTCACCATGCTGATGCCGAGTTCGTCGTGCAGCAGCTGAAGCGCAAGGGTATTCAGAATCAAGGGAGTTTGCAGCTTGCCTACTTGGGCGTGGACCTGGGGGCAGGCTGCCGTCATGCTCGAGACACAGCCAGGAAGCGGGTCGTGAAATCCAAGGGGCAGCATGGCAAGCTCAGGCGGTACGCTCGAGCATCATTGTCGACACGCAACGACGGCAAAGGTACAAGGAGCTGGCCCTCGGGCCTCGGCCGTGTACGGCCACCAGGTCTACGGATGCTCTGGGTCTGCCACGGTCTTGCAGAGGCGCAGGTTGGCTGCGGCGGCGAGCTCGGCGAGGAGGGGGAGAGGCACGACTGCTCTCCTCGCTCTGCGCCTGCCCGGGTCAGATCCTGGGCTGGTGCTGCCGCGGCAGGCGGTGGCTCCGTGGTTGCAGGCTTGGCGAACTGTGCCGCGCCTCCAGGCGGGCATCGAGCGGGCTTGGGCCAGCACGGTCAAGACGCTGGCAGCTCTGCCAGAGGCTCGTCGATCCCGCCATATCCGAGGTCCGATTTCGACCAGCATCGCGTGCTTGCTGCCAGCAGGTTGGCTTCCGACCTCCGCTGTCGAGTGGGACACGACGAATGATTGCGCTTGTGACCGACACGCTTGGAATGTTTCCTCAGCTGCCATCACAGGTCATGACCAAGTCGTGCCCTCCTGGATGAGTTCGAGGAGTCGCTGGCGGCACGGCAATGGCGCGAAGCAGCTGGTCATGTTTGTGGCGCGGGTATGGCGGGAAGCGTGGATCTTCAGAGTTATCGGCAATTCTTGGCATCCCTGCCTCATGCGTACAAGGGTCGGCAGCTGGTGGAGCTCATGACCTCCATCGCAGCAGACGGCTCATGGACACAAGCACGCAAGTTTGAAGCAGGTATTGCAGGTGTTGAGTCTGACCTTTGTCCACGGTGCCGTGAGACGGCGGAGACTGCGTTTCATCGCACGTGGGCCTGCTCTTGCAACGACAACGGCAAGGCTTTCACCGACACAGAGTGCATAATTTCACGGGCTTGGGCGGAGCGGGACAGCATCACATGTTTCTGGACTAGGGGTCTTATCCCTTCGTGCCGAACACAGGTGCCCGAGCACGTCAGCGAGCCACAGTGTGAAGTTGGGAACATGTCAACACCTCTTGCGCCAGGCTGCCCGGGCTCTGGCACGCGAGAGGCTCCGCTGGTGGTTTTCGGAGACGCCTCGGGAGGAGCTGACTCGCGTGATGGACGGCTCCGACGAGTGGGGCTTGGAATCGCTTCGATGATCGACTTCTCACTGGTGCAGGTGGGCCCTTTTATGCTAGGGCCGCTCTGGGGATCTCAGAGCCAGCAGACGGTCCCACGGGGCGAGCTGCAGTGCCTGTTGTCGGCAACTGAGTATTCTCATGGAGTTTTGATGTATGTGACAGATAATGATGAAGTATGTCGAGGCTGGTGGCATGGTCTGTTCTCGCGGCCCGCGGGCCACAATACAGACCTCTGGAGATCCATCCAGAACACCTTAGTCCAGCAGTCTCGATCAGAAGCAAATGTCATCGTGCTGCAGGTCTCATCGCACCTGACCCCAATTGAGTACCTGGCGCGAGGAGTTGCGAGTTGGCTGGTTCAAGGCAACGAGGTGGTTGATGAGCTGGCGGCGGCGGCGGCGACCAGGTGCAGGCTCCCAGAGGTACATCGCGCCCGAGTCGCCGAGGTCGAGAGGGATGCACACCTCGTTCGGAGGCGCATCCTCCGCGCCGCCCTGCTGGTGATTCGCCACGAGACCGAGCAGAAGCGAGAGGCCAAGAGAGTGAGGCTCCTGGCAGGGGCTCATGAGGCCCCTACCCCTCCTCATCCTCTCCCACGTCCTGTACCTATAGCTGTCGCACGCTTTGCGACTGCACACACTCTAGTGTAGGGGTAGTGCGCCTGTCGCGTGTGTTCGTAGCTGGCTTAGAACGGAATGTTCGCCCTTGGAAAACGTGAATTGTAGAATTTCCAGGCTCCCCCGAGGGAACAACACATCCATATAGCTGGCAGTTGGGCCCACCTCTCTCATAGCATGTTGTTGTTTTTTGTTTGTTTTATCACGTGACGTTAGAGATATGGTATTGCGCAGTGTGTGGCCTTTTCAGTCAGTCCCAAATTCGTGGTCTTGGAGAGCCCTGCAAGCGGATGTCTGTGACGAAAGCTCGTCGGGAATATCTCGACAGAATATCACGTGAATTATTCCCCAAAATATAACTGGGGAATGGCGGTAGTATTGACATCTGTCTAGGCGGTAATCCTAGTAATCCTCCTCCTCCTACTCCTCCTCCTCCTCCTCCTCCTGCTCCTCCTCCTCCTCCTCCTCCTCCTCCTCCTTCTCCTGCTCCTCATCCTCCTCCGCCTCCTCCTCCTCAGGGACGACTGGGTGAAATAGCCTGTAACCGTTCATGCTCCAGTTCCTCCTCCTCGTACCTCCCTGTCTCCCTCTCTGGAGGCGGCTGCCTTCGACGGGGCAGCGGGGCCCGCGCCCGCGAGCTCTGGGGGCTCCTCCGAGCGGGAAGAGACGGGAATACATACAGCAGCAGCAGCAGCAGCAGCAGCAACAGCAGCAGCCACAGGTGCGGGAGCGAGGGCAGGAGGATAGCAGAGGGCAGCAGAAGAACTGCAAGCTGAGGATGAGGATGCGGCGAAGGACGAAGGTAAGGACAAGGACGAGGATGGAAAAAAAACAGCAACAGCAGTAGCAAGAGGAGCATGAGCGGACGGGGGGAAGGCGGAGAAGGTGGGAGAAGGAGGAGGGCGAGCAAGACGAGGGGGAGGAGGAGCACAAGGTGGAGGAGGAGGCGGAGGAGGAGGAGGAGGGGGAAGAAGAGAAAGATGAGGCGGAGGAGGAGGAGGTAGAGGAGGAGGAGGAGAAGGAGGAGGAGGAGGAGGAGGAGGTAGAGGAGGAGGCGGGCGCGCGAGCAGCGCCCAGGGCCAGCGAAGCTTGACGCGAGAGGGGCCAGCAGAGGGGATGGCGAGAGGGGGAAGAGGAGCGAACGTACCCAGACGGCGAGTCCCCGTCAACTAGGCCCGAAGGGCGAGCCTGGCTGCAGCGGCGACCCGCGAAGCGGAATTGTAATCATGATGGGAGTGGGGTGGATCTCGGAAGACTGTGAGATCTCGAGGCTCCAGGCTGTTGAGGCCACTGTCCTTGCCTTTCACATTTACCACAAGAGCAAGGGCATGAGTGGGGGAAGAGGAGGCGGAGGAGGAGGACGAAGAAGAGGACGCGGAGAAGGCAAAGCAGGAGGGTGATGATGCTCCAGCCTACTTCAGCCTCGGTCACCAGAGAGATGTTCGAGCACCAGGAGGTGCCGAAACTGGGGGAGCTCACGTGTCGGGCCCTGGGAGGCGATACTCCTTCGACACCCTTCCGATACGCTTCTGGGTGCTCGACATTATTTCAGGGACGTGGTCCTCGAGTACGATGGGAGCAAAGTACCAGGATAGAGGAAAAAGAACCATGCACACACATACACACCGACTTTGGCCAGGTCCATCCTGAGCCCAAGATCGGTGCATACGCCCTCCTGCCTTGGCCAGGAAGGCACATGCACCGATCCTGGGGCCGAGGCTGGGCCTGGCCAGGACCGGTGCACGTGCGCAGCTCTCTCCACCGCCGGCCGACGGGAGGGACGACGGAGGGCGGAAAGGGGTGCGGTCAGCGTGCTCCTCGCAGGAGAGCGCGGTGAACCCAGTAAGGAGCGGAGATGTCTCGTGGGGCCTCGGCGCGCCCCGGCCAGGACCGGTGCACGTGCACAGCTCTCTCCGCCGCCCGACGGGAGGGACGACGGAGGGCGGAAAGGGTGCGGCCAGCGTGCTCCTCGCAGGAGAGCGCGGAGAACTTTACTAAGGAGCGGAGATGTCTCGTGGGGCCTCGGCGCGCCCCGGCCACGTACGGGCTCCCCGACCCGGGCTTCGGTCGGGCGTGTCCCCCGACAGGCCGCATCTCGACGAGAGGTTGCAAGCACCCCAAAGATAGTTAAAACAGTGTCAGAAAATTGTTGGACTACTGACTGCTTTTGGCTTATTTTGGACTATTCTGGACTACTGGAAAAAATCGTCTCCTGACTACTTTTGGACTATTTTGGAATGTCTCTCCTGTAGGGGGACAGGCCTGGCCTCAAACCGAGGTCTCAGGGAGCGGCCCGAGAGCCAGAGCCCCTCCGGAGCCCGGAGCGGTCTGGCCTCGTGTTCTCCGCTGCGAGGCAGCCCCCTCGCCCGTGGTCGCGGCGCCAGAAGCCTCAAGTTAACGGGCGAAGAACGGTTTAAAATAAACTTTTTCGCTGTCGGGGCGCCTGTCCCTGGGGGGCTGGAAAGTTTATACCCTTACGGTGGCACCGTAGGGATATAAACTTTTCAGCCGCCCAGGGGCAGGTGTCCCCGACGGCGAAAAAGATTATTTTATACCGTTCTTTGCTCGCTGATTAAGGAACAGCAGGCTCGCATTGAAGTCTGGCCACTCCTCGTCGAGGGCCGCGCAGCCGGAGTCGCCCATCAGCGCGCGCACCGCGTCAAGGAGAACCCTGGTGGAGAGCTTGACGCAGCGTCTCCAAGCGAGGGAACTTATGCCATCGGGGCCCGGGGAGGAATTGTTGGAATGCTGGACGGCGTGCCGGATGCGGCGCCTGCGGAGGCGGACTAAAGCAGGGGCCCCATCGAAAATGTCCTCTGTAGGAGAGGGGGCGAGGCAGTGCACGCCAGCTTCGTGTCGTGCCGACTCCGGCGTTGGCTTCTGACACCGCGGGGATCGTTCAACCTTGAACGATCGGCCGTTTCCGAAACGTCCTGATCGTTCCACATCGAACGATTCTGGATCGCCGGCGGCGTTCAACGTTGAACGCCGCTGACGGGGTCGCCGCCAGTCGACACGACACGAAGCTGCCGTAAGCGGAGAGGCAAGCCCAAAAGCGAAAGCCCCTCCTGAACCCAGAGCGATCCTTATTGCAACGTCTTGACTGCGGAAGTGTAGAAAACAGGAGTCGAACAATCCACCCCCTATGATGACCACCCCGACACGCGAAGTCGTTTAATAGACGCGTCCACAGAAGGAGTCGAACAGGGCCGGACTGCTTAGTAAACGCCCATGGCCGTTCAGGAAACGCCAATTGTCTGGTCCGGGTGTTTTTTCCTCCCTTGAGGCAGTCTAAACCGAGGGGCAGGAGCAGGACCATCAGGAGCTGGAGGAGGTGGAACAAAACGAGGAGGAGGAGGAAGAGGACGACGGCGCCCATCAGGAGCAGGAGCAGGAGCAGGAAGAGGAACCAAAAGCAGTGCTTCCTTGTGCACGCGCTGAGCTTCCTCGGCCACGCGCTTCAGAAGCAGCGAGTCCTCGGCCACGCGCCTCTCCATCACGTCCAGCTTTCGGCAAGTTTCCTCCCAAGGATCGTGCGGGTCAGTCGTTCGACAACATGGCAAGTCCAACACACTGTGCGTAATGTGGTGGACTTTTCTCATGAGACGTTGGCCCTGCAGGGGAGAAAGGGCGATACAGAATGCGTTCGAATATATATATGTGTCCCGAAAGCTACGCGATGTTAGCTCCTGGCCGCCAGCGCGGGCGATCAAACCCCCGACCACTTCACGAATGCGCCAGGCCCGACCGCCAGCTTAGCGATGCAGACAGACAGCACGTCGAGTGGCGGCCCTCTAAGGGGGCCTCATGTCCCTCAGAAGGCCCTCCTGCTGCCAAGCCAGACCACAACAAGCAGGCCACACACGCGCGAGCATCGCAATATTTGAGAAACCATCGTTCGCCGGGCACACGCTGTCAAATAATCCAATGCCAGCCACACGCGACCCCGAGCGCGCATTTTCAAGGCACAGATGTTCAGCAACATGTGAAAACCAGTCGGCCGTCCCTAACACATGTGACAAATCTTCTGCGTACGCGCATTCCCTCCTCCTCTTCCGAATCATCATCACCAGCAGCACCAACAGGATCCCCACCATCATCGACAGCGTCATCATTGCAATCGTCATCACTACAATCACCAACGCCGCCATCATCATCACACCCGTCGCTATCATCAACATCATCACCGCCATCATCACCAACATCATCAGCACCATCGTCATCATTCTCATCATCAGTATCGGCATCGCCGTGTTCGTCGCCATCGTCATCACCACCACCACCACCATCACCATCATCGTCGTCACCATCGCCGATGTCGTTGTCGCCATCATCACACGCCCGCCCCAACTATGGACCTGCACGATAAGGGTCCTCGTGTCACTACGCCTGTTGCATTGTGCCACGACTGCGCGGGTGCGTGGGCGGGATTATGACTCGAGCATTGGAGCGGGCGACTCCAAATGTATGCAACAATTCGCTACAAAGCTTGCAACCCACAGATTGCACGACCTAGGGTGCGACACATAGATAGCGCAACATGGACTCATTTTCCTGCCGAGGCCAGACTTGACAGTTCCCCTGCGCGTGCTGTCTGCTTCCCATGCTAACTGAGCACGATCGCTCATCCTAAAAATCATACAAAAGCATACCAGCCAGGCCAGTCGACACACACCTGTATATACACACCGCCGATTGTCTCCTGCAAAACATTCTGCGGTGCACATGCGTTGATATAAAAGAAACGTATTTTTCCAAGGACCATGTGCCAAACAAGCGACACGAAGGCTCGTCGTCCAGCCTGCAGATTGGCGCAGCGAGTGCGACGCCACGGGACACGGCGGACGGACCGAGACGGAGCTGCGCGGCACTCATACGTACAACAGCGTCGAACGACGGTGGCCCATCCTTCATACTGATTTCCTGGCAACGCTGGCCTCCCACCCGACATTCTCCACGCGCGTTTACCCGGGCGTCGTTCGAGACTGAGCGGTCGCCTGTTCCTGCAGCTCTGCCTCGCCCGCGCAGCCACAGAGGGCGGGCGCGGCGCTGGCCGCCGCGCCCACGTCGGCACCCGTGAAAGGCCGGATCCCAAACCATTCGGCCAAAAATGCCCACCCAGAAAACCTAAAGATCTAAAGATCTCAAGATCCAAAGAAGGTCGGAAGTCGGCTCGGAACCAGAGAAGAATCCTCTTGCCCACTACCAGGTTTCTGGCCCTGGGAACGCCTTAGTGGGCAAGAGCTGTTTCGGGCGCGTTGGGAGGATCGCTCTGCGGCAACCTAAACAGATCCAGATCTGCAGATCTAGGTATGTACGTGAAGTCTGGCATTCTCGTATACGCATCCGAACAACAGCAATTGTCGCGGATCTGGTTTATGGCATGGCTTGCGGTAGTATCAACGAGGAAGGGGATGTTGATGGTCGAAGATTTCACGTTTATCAGCCCAGCTCATACAGTCGTCCGGCTGCGCAGCGAAGAATGGGGAGTGCAAGCCTGACCCTAGACCAGACCAGGCCAAATGGCCCGCAACCTGCAGCCTGCAACCTCCTCGACCACGGCGCGCACCGTCGAGGGCGTGGACTTCCTCGATAGCGCTGCTCTCTTTTTGTGCCACCCACGGTTGTTTCTTCTTCTTTGAAGGCGCGGCCTTGCTCTACGAGGCACCCCGCTTCTTCTTCTTCCCGCCCTTCTGTGTCGCAGCCAACTCGGCGCCCATCTTGACAACGGACTTCTTGAGTGCACGGCGCTTCGGGCCTCCTCCGCTGGGCACCGAACCTCCTGGGCCATCCTCTCGAGCAGGCGGCGCCTCGCTTCTCCCGGAATTACCCCTGAAACCGCCGGCAACGATCTGGCCTGCCAAGACCTGCGCGAGCCGCCAGGGTGGAAGCCGCGCGCCGAGCTGCTCGCGCTGGGCGGCATGGACGAGCAAGCGGTGGAGGGCGTATACCTCCTTCAGCACGCGAACGCGATCTTCGCGCTGCTGCCAGACGCACCACGCCCAGCGCTTCAGATTCCCGTGCTCGGCCTCGTTCTGCGGCGTGCCCCGGGCGATCAGCTGCCCGCGAGAGAGCTGGGCGAACACCGAGTTGTTGCGCAAGCAATACTAATTATGCGTAGAGCTTGCGTTCATCAGGACCTTGCGGAGCGTAGCCCCCTTGGCATTCTTCTTCTCCATCATATTCTCGCGCTTCGGGGCAATGCGCTTCAGCTCGGCCACGTACTCCGCGCGCGAAGTGAACGGATGATTGCAGATATCCGCCCAGCCGTTGCCGACGCGCTCGGACACGGGCTGCGCGTCACCCCAAGCCACCTCACCCATCGGGGAACCGCGGTAGATCTCCCTCGCCAAGCTCTCCCCAGACACGTCGAGAGGACGGGGGGATTTCCTGGTGAGCTGCAGCAGCTCGAATGAACAAGCCGCCCCAATGCCGTCCGTGCACTGCTCGGCCCGTAAGGCAATGGACCGCCTGTCTTGCGCCACGCCGAGACACCTCGGCAAATGCTCCAGCATGTTCTCACTCGGGGCGTCGGAGTAGAGCATCCGAACGTGCTCGATTGCGGCGGCGCTGCGCCGGAGCTCTCCATGCTCTCGTCAGGCTGGACGCTGAATCCAGGGCAAGCTCGCGCCATTCCCATCAGCGCGTGACCGACATGGCCCCGCCCTTTTCCAGGTCCATTTTCTTCTGGCCAATGACGGAGAACAGAAACTTGAAGGCACCGTCGTGGGTGAGCGCCGTGAATTCGCCCTGAATGACCTCCTCCCCCACGAGCCGTCGCACCGCATGCTGAGCCAGGCCGTCGGGGCGGCGAAACACGCGGTCCATAATCTCACGCAAGAGGCGCGGGCGGCAGGCCAAGAAAGGCGACGCCCCGTCGCGGGACCACTGCGCGTGGAGATGGCCCAGCACGCCGCCCATCGCTCCGCGCGAGACCAAAGCGAGGCTAACCAGCGAGTCCTCGAAGCCTCTGGCGCACGAGACCTAGGGGGCAATGCGAATGCAGTCAGCGCACTTGGCGCGCACCCAGTAGCGCGCGGGCCCGCCTCTGTTAACACGAACACGAGGTGGGCTTCTTTGGAGCGGCGCGCAGCCTCCAGCGCATCCGCAGGAGCGTCGCGATTCCACGCTCGAAGCAGATCGGCAGCGCGGGCCAGGTAGCCGCCGTCTTTCTGCGCCGCCCGATTAACGACCGAGCAGACACGGTCGAACCTGTACAGTGACGCGGCGACATTGAAGAGAGCATCGTCCTGACGAGACGCGATGAACTTCGGCGGCCTGTGGTGCTTCTGGCGCTCGATGAGATGCCCGCGGCGGCTGAGCGATCGCCACGGGCACAAGGCACAGCGGCAGCGAGTGCGAGATCGACAGGCACCGACCTCGGCCTGGTAGTCGCGGCCTCCTTGCCCAGAATGCTGCAGAGCATCTCCAGAAACGTGGGCTCGTCGGACTCGTCGACGCCCTCCTCGCGCTCGGACAACGAGGCCAAGTCGACCCCAGATGGATCTGCGGAGGTGAGATGCAGCTGAGCTTCAGCCAGCGAACTTGCAGAAGCGCCGGCTTCCACGCCCATCCTAGCATCCGCGGAGCGGCTCATGTTGCCGCAGTTGCGGAAGACCGCGGCCAGGCGCTCGTCGGCGGCGCCACCAATCGCCCTTCAGAAATCGACCGAGCTAACCCTGCACCTGCACCGACCATCTTCTGGGCCACGCTGAGCGCCAATCACATCGAACGTCTGTTCTGGTCCGTTCTCCCCCTGAGCCGCCGCCGACGCGCGGAGCAGCGCGCAATGGGCCTCCCCGCCAGGCTCGCTGTGCAAGAGGTAGTCACCAGGATGCAATGTGCGGCCAGATGCGAGATCGCTGCACACGTCCATGACACAGGCGCCTTGGTGACTGATTTCGAAGTGCGCAGCGACCTCGCGATAGGAGCGAGCCTTTCGCTCTGGGACTGGAATAGGCGGCTTGCCGCGCCCACAGGATGTGACAATTGCGGTCGGGATGTAATTTCCCGAAGTGAAGTGCGGCCCCAGCTGGTCGTCATCCCCAGGCTCGTCGTCGATGGGCAGCTGCTGCCTGCATGCCTCGAGCGCCCGGAGCAACGAGCGTTCCTTCTTCGCAGCGAAGTGCATCATGCAACCCTTCGTCTTGTAGACGTAGCCCTCCGCATCCGTGAAAAAGGCGCGCGAGTCCTCGAGCACGCTGGAGTTCACTCCGACGCCGTCGAACTCCCAAGCAAGGTGGGGCACGGCGAACCCACGCTTCTCCAGCACGAACTCCACCAGCGCCTCGGTGCAAGCGCCCCCCGCTCCTACGAGGAGTCTCGACACGCACGCAGGTGAGCTCAGGGCTGTCTCTCCCGTGCTCAACTGCCGCATCGAAAACGTCATGCAAGGCAGACGATGACGCCCAGCGGATCACTCTCGAGTCGCGCTTCATGTCCTTGAACTGGTCGCGTGCGTGATTCTTGCCGAACCGGACGCTCAGCGCTACGGTCTTCTCGGCATCGATGTCAGGCCATGCGGCGACGGCCTCGATGGCGCGCCCTTGCTCCGACGGGTCATCGTTCAACTTGATATTAAGGCGCTTCATGACCTGGGGCGCCAGAGTCAAGAAACATTTGCGCCAATCCAACTTCACGACATCTGGCTGCGTAATCGTCTGGATATGCTTGCTCATGTGCTGGGACGCCGAGCCCTCCGCGCGCCTCCTCCTGCGCGCGCGCCCCCGACGGCCGAGAAGTAATACTTGACCTGGAAGGCCCGCTCGGCGCCGCGATGCTCCCCCAGCAATTTGTTCGCCGCCGCCTCCGTCGACTGGAGCGACTCCTCGTGTCGAAACCGCGCCTCGAGCGCTTCCGCGGCGGCTGGCGTAGGTCGACCTCTCGTCTGCTCGATGCCCGCCCCCCCTGCTTGCGCTGCCTGGAGACGCTTGATCAGCGCATGATCATTACGCCGCCTCTCGGGGCATATCGCGTAGAGCTTCAGGCGGTTCAGATCGAGCTTCTCGGGGAACGCGGTCTCGGCGGGGATCGCGAGGTGGTTGACGTCGGGGAACAGCGCGCCGAGGCCGGCGCCGGCGCAGGGGGCTGGAAAGTGAAAAGGGACTTTGCGGCCCCACAACCGCGCCGCGGGTTTCCACGTTGCCGGGTCCTGCACGAGGCCGCAGGCTCCTTTCTTATCTGACCGCCACCCACCTTTGAGGCAAGACCCAGCCCTCGCGCGCCACTGCGCGCTGTCCGACGCGTTGGCATCCTTGCCGAGCTGGATGATGGCGAGAAGCGCGGATGCTTGACGGAAGGGCTCCGAGGCGGCGCTCGCCTGGGCGCTGCGGTCACGCGGCGAACCTTGCGCGACAGCTGCGACGCGGCCGTCCGCCGATCTGATGCCACTCAGAAATGATTATCTCATCGGTGCGCGTGCAGGAGAGGTATTGTCCAACCTGTCGTAGGCCTGGGTCGCCGACTGCTTCTCAATGATCGGTAGGATGCCTCGGGACACGTGGACGAAGCCCGCCACCCCCGAGGAGGCCCGTTCCTCCTACTCGGGGTCAGCCAGGAAGAGGCCGCGCTCAACCGATACCAAGGCGGCGTTTCGAGCGAGATCGCCTTCGAATGCGATCAGCAGCAGACGGCGCCGCAAGGCGTGAACGGCATCACCATCGCATTCAATGCGGAACGCATGGTTCAACTCGATGACAAAATCCGTGAATGCCCATGCGTGGTAGCGCTGTCCTCGGCTTTCCCATGGTTCCAACGAACGAGCAGTTCTGCCATGGCGAACAAGTTCTTGGCAACGATTTCCTGGATAGTATCGCCCTGCTGCGCTTCCTGGAAGATCGCGGCGATGGCGCCGACGAGACGCTTAGCGGAAACTTGGAATTCCCTGTCTCTGGTCAGGAGGTAGGCGCAGGCGAACTTGGCCATCGCCTCACCGAGCGTAGCCACAGTCAACTTCGGCCGCAGCGACTTCCCGCTGCCACCTAGGGGAACAGTAATACGAGCCTACACGCGCACTGCCTGCACAACTAGAAAGACGCAGAACAGGCGACCCGAACCTCTGCAGATACTAGATTGCTCTAGAAGTCCCAAGATCTGCTGGCCCGCACATCACGCCAAAACAAAGCCGAAGAGCTCTTCCTACTACAAGGCTTCTGGCCCCTACTTCGCTTTAGTGGGCAAGAGCGCGTTTCTTTGCTTGTGGGGCAGATCGTTGGTTTTCCCTGGGGGTGATATGTAGTTTCCCCGGCAGTGCTGCTTGGTCGCCGCGGCCTCCCACCTGGCCAACGCAGACACAAAGCTTCCGTCCACTACCAGGCCCCATGCTCTCGCAAACGTCCAAGATCACTAGATCCGAAGGTTGCCTACCGATCTAACAATCGAATTATCCAAATTCCTAAATATCTAATTACCTGAATAACTACATACGCAGCATGATCTAGAATTTAAATATCTAGTTATCTAAATAACGAAATCTGCAAGAATATGGCATTCAGCTGTTTACACAGTAAGACAGATAGTTCACCCAGCGCTCACATACTCTGAATATCTAAATATCTAAATATCAAAATATCTAAATCGGCGAGGCGCTGGTATTTAAGCATTTAGAGCTTTAGATCGGTAGTTCACCAAGCTGTCACAGGACCAAATATCTAAATGTCTAAGTATATATATATATATATATATATATATCTGCGAGGCGCTGGCATTGAGGTACTTAGATGTTTGGATCAGTATTTCACCCAGCGGTCAGAGGATCTGAAATATCACAAAATCTACATAACTAGATCGCCGAGGCGCCGGCATGTAGATATTCAGAGACTTAGATATTTAGATCGGTGGTCCACCCAGCGGCCCAAGGATCTTGAATATCTAAAGATCGAAATATCTAAATATCTAAATCGGCATGTGTTGAGAAATTTAGATATGTCAATATTCAGGTCAGCAGTTCACCCAGCTGCCCTGGGATTTTCTCATTGTAAGAATATCTAATGGGGCGAGGCGCTGCGATTTCGATATCTAGATATTTTGACATTTAGATCGGCTGTCCACACAGCGGCCGCGGGACCCAGATGCCCAAAAGACGAATTATCTAGATCGGCGGGGCGCTGGCATTTAGATATCAAGATATTTAGATCAGCAATCCGCTCGAAGGTTCCCGGGCCAGGACTTCAAAATGCCAGTGTGCCTACACCGGCGAGGCGATTGACATTGCAATTTTTAGTTTTATATATACATAGTACTTAGATCCGCAATCCACAGAGAGGCCCAAAGATCTTAGTCGAGGTATAGCGGGCTAAACTCAGCGTCGCAAGGGCCGATGGCATTGCGGGCGCTGGGCCCGTTCCCTGTCGATCTCGCACGCGAGGTGGCCGCCGCAGGTGCATCGGCGCCAGCGCCTCGCCAACGCCCTCGATCTCCTTGGGCCCCGCGTCGTCGCCGTAGAGGGTCGCCATCATGAGGTCGCACCTGTCAGCGTCGGCGGCGGGGGGCTTGAACTTGATGGATAAATCCACGTGCGCGTAGCAGTTGACCACGGGGCTCTTTCTGATTTCCACCGCTGCATTGCCAGGCTCGATCTTCAGACGCGCGCCCCTGAACGCCAGGCGAGGCTCCGCCCTCTCCTGCTGGTCGCGCCACTTGCAGAAGGTCTTGAGTAAATTATTATTCCCTGCAGCGAAAAACCTTCCCAGCGTTTCGCGCGGCATATTGCGCGCGATGGAGAAGCCCGCGTCGGGGTCGCCACCCCCCTCGACCTGCGCCGCCGCGGCAGGGCTCGCGCAGTCAAGGGGCCACCCCATCGTCCCGCGACGGTCGCCTCACGTTCTTGTCCTTGCTCACGTGGAGAAGGGTCGCGCCCGCCAGGCCCACTGCTCTCTCCATGCGCAGCGCCTGCTGGACGTTCATCGCGGCGTCGTGCCTCCAAGCTCCGTTGCGGCAGCGATGCGCCCGCCCGTCGCGCGCGCGCCACGGGCTCTTCGGCCCCCCGAAGACAGCCATCAACGCGCGCAGCAGGAAGAGATCGCGGACGCGAGCGCCGCCCCGCTCTATCTCGTCAACAATGGTCGTCACGACGCACAGCTTGCCATTATTCTTCCCGAGGCGACCGTTGTTCCTTGCCACCAGTTTCTGCGCGGCCGCGCGCGTCTTCGAGATCTCATCGTCCGAGGACATCTCTTCGTCGCCCATGTCCATCCACGTCGTCGACCGCGGCCGCTAAGCGGCCCGCGAGGGCGCTCGCACTGCGGCCGAACTTCTGGAATATGCTCTCCTTGTACTTGCCTGGGGAGAGCACCACGCCTGGAGAAGGCGCAGGAGTCGTCCGCGGGCTTGGCCGCGGGCTTCGGCTCCTCCCGCACCCCCGCTCGTTCCAAGACATCCTCTGGGAGCGCGCTAACTGGCCGCGCCCGCGACGGGCGCTCCCCCTGCCCGAAGGGCGCACTGAGCGCGCCCCGGGGCGGGGCCACTCTGCCGCGAAGCCAAGACGGTTGCGATCGCGTTAGCACCGACGAGAAGGACATGCGTCACGCGGTGCTTCGCGCCAACGGCAACGATGGCGATCCCCCAGGACGGCCTCAATGCGGCCCCAGAGAAGCCCCCGGGAGCCCCCCGAGAAACTTCCGAGAGGCACCCCGCGAGCCCCTTTCAGATTCATCGAAAGCGCCCCTGGGGCGCCAGATGACCCCACGACCGTCGCAAGCACCGCCTTCTTCTGGGATGTCAGCGGGATGGCGCAATCCATTTGAATTCGCTCAAAAACAAACCGAGAAGCTCTTGCCCACTACCAGGTCTCTGGCCTTGGAAAAGCCTTGGCGGGCAAGAGCGCGTTTTCATGGTTTCGGGCCGATTTGTTGGATTCTCTCTGGGGTCGGCATCTTCTTTCTGCGGCGGCGCCGTTCGGTCGCCGCGGCCAGGCGACTTCTAGGATTGTCGCGAGCACCCGCGTCTTCTGAAGGTTCGGCGGGATGGCGCAAGCCATCTGCATGCGCCCAAACCAGACCGGACAGCTTTTGCCCGCTACCACGTTTCTGGCCCTGGAAAAAACCGCTGCGAGTAAGAACTTTCGCTCGCGCTCGCGGGCCGAATCGCCAGAGTTCCCCCCGGGGCGGAATCCAACAGCTCTTGCCCCCAACCAGGTTCTAGCCACCCCCGACAGATTTCAGCAGCGGGCACAAGCTTGCATTGTACATGTTTTCCTGGTGGGGCGCCTGCTCGCCTTATGTCTGGCGGGCTCAGTCGTCGTCGTCGCTCTCGCCGTCGCGCCCCTTGCCCTCGTCGCCGGCCGCGTTGCCCACGTCGCCGCGCAGCTCGTTCAGGCGCCAGCGCCGCCTCTAAAGATTGCAATGGAACGTGACGGCCTGCGAAATCTCACGGCGCGCAAACTGCACGCACGTATCAGACACGCCAAGAATGTGCTCCACAGCTTCGCATGGCTCCCCCGCCAAGGCTCGCTTCTCGCCGCGCGACTTCCTGGTCGACGCGCGGAGAGAATGCAAGTCCTCCCGGAATAGACGGCGCAACTCCTCCATGCCAGCGCGAGAGTCGCCCCACTGCTGCAGTGCATCCCCGAGCAGCGCGCCGCCCGCCCCGCTCTGCTTCTACATCCCGCTCGCGACGCTGACGCCTGCCAGAGCGCCTGGACCAACGAGCGCCCCGCGTTGCGAGCACCACCCTGGACGGCGTCGCCTGTTCGCGCAAGACTGCTCCAACAGATAAACAGGGTCCTTGCCCGGGAATTTGCCACGAACTTTCACCAGGTCCAGCGACACTCGCAGCCGGGATGCGTTATGAAAGTGATGTCCTGATTCATGTTGTCCCTGATTCGCCCCAAACGTTCGGTGGCTAACTCACGCTTGTTTTTCGAGTTGAACGCCTGCCTGTTGAAAGCCTGACAGTTCGGGATCTACGGCGTTTGCTAAACCATTTGCGGTTTCCCAAAACGGCGCGCCCGTCCAACCCCTGCCGACAAGTGTATTTTAACAACTCCTTCTAATGAGAGCGGCCATTGATGGTAGCACACAGTGCGGCGGTCATCTGCCTTTCGAAGGACTTCGCCCTGACTTTGTCGATGCTGCGGGGACTAAGAAGAGTCAGCGGGTCGGTGCACTTCTCGTTTATTATGCAGCTCGTGAGCAACGATGCTGCGGATCCGCGAACACGGTCATGGGAGGCGTCGCCCTGCTGATTCATGACACGATATTGAACAGACACATCGTGCAACAAATTGTGACCGCCCGATTTTTTGTAATAGGCCGCCTGGGCGCGGCGCCAGCGAACTTCCTGCAGCGCCACGGGGTGTCTGGCCGAAAACAGACGCGCAACGCCGAGAACCCCTGAACAGCGAACTGTGGACATCTACTTCTGCGGCGAAGGGGGCAAACCGACCAAGTTGAGCCAAACCAACGACTTGAGCCAAACTCGTTACGGTATTGGCGCTAATGGCGGCGATAGTGACGAAGGTCGACGTCACGAGAAGATTTCCAGACCAGGTCAGGTCGGCCCGCGAAGCTCGCAAGTAGCCCGGGGACAAGCCAAGTGGCCCGTAGGATCGTGTTCGTCATCGGTGTCGTCATCGTCCTCGCCCTCTAGCCTCCTCCATCTTCTCCTCCTCCTCCCCACCTCCTAACCCAATGCACGATGCAAAGACACACGAACAAAAGAATGCAAAGAGTGGTGTACTTGAGTTCTCGTCGCTCCGACGCTTCTCTGGGAGCGTCGCCACCTCCACTGCGTTCCTAATCCACATATTCCTCCTGTTCATGCTCCTCCACCTCTCCGCCTCTTCCTTCTCCTCCTTCTCTTCCTTTTCCTCCTCCTCATCGTCCCCATCATCCTCGTCGTCGCCGTCGTCCTCGTCGCCATCCCTTCTTCTTCCTCATCCTCCTCGTCCTCCTGTTCCTCTCCCTCCTGCTCGCCGTCCTCCTCTTCCTTCTCCTCCTCATCCTCCTGCGCCGCCTCCTCCTCATCCTGCCCCTTCTCCCCCCCCCCCTCCCCTCCCGTCCCCCCCCTGTGGACCCATGTGATCTAGATCTTTAGATCTTTAGATCTTTAGATTTTCTGGGTGGGCCTCTTTGGCCAAATGGTCCGGGACCAGGGTTCGTACCATCGGCACCACCCTGCGGGGCCAATCGAGCGGCAGCTCTTAATGAAGGGGCGGCCGGTCTGCGCGAGGACAAAAGCTCCCCGATACAACGGCGCATCCAGCGAGCTTGAGCAGCAACACCTACAGGATCGCGCATCTGGCGCATCTTCAGCCCCCCCCCCCCGCGAATCCCCAATCCCGACGTCCTTCCTCGGGCGGGCGGCGATCCTCGCGGAGCAGCTCCAGGTCCCGCGCGAGGGACCTCTCGAGCTGGCCCACGGCCAGCTCGACGGCCGCGCGGGCCTCCTCGGCGGGCATAGCAGCAGACGCGGGCGACGAGGCCGGCCAGGCTGCTGTGGAAAAGCATTCCCGCCTCCACCCCCCCTCCCTCGCTCATCCTCCTCCTTCCTCCTCCTCCTCATCATCATCATAGTCTTGCTCCTTCTCCTTCTCCTACCTATCATCCCTTCTCATTCTTCCCCAACCCTTCCTGCTTCTCCTCCTCCTCCTCCTCATCATCATCATCCTCATCATCCTCATCATCCTCATCATCATCATCATCATCATCATCAGCAGCAGCAGCAGCATCAGCATCAGCATCAGCATCAGCATCAGCATCATCATCATCATCATCATCATTATGCTCCTCCTCCTCATCATCATCTCCATCAGCAGCAGCAGCCTCGTCCTCATCATCAGCAGCAGCAGAAGCATCATCATCATCATCATCATCATCATCATCATCATCATCATCATCATCATCATCATCATCATCATCATCATCATCATCATCATCATCATCATCATCATCATCATCATCATCATCATCATCATCATCATCATCTTCATCTTCATCTTCATCGTCATCATCAGCATCATCAGCATCAGCATCATCAGCAGCATCATCAGCAGCATCAGCATCAGCATCAGCATCATCATCAGCAACATCATCATTATGACACCGTCATCCGTGTCGTCGCCATCATCATAGTCACCAGCGCGACCAGCCCGAACCCTCCTCTCCCTCTTCCAGCATCCATCTTGACTATACCTCCTCCTCCTCCTCCTCCTCCTCTTCCGCCTCATTGCGCATCGCTCCTCTTCTTTCTCCTCCTCGCTCATCCTCCTCCTCCTCCACCTCATCCTTCTCCTCCTGTTCCTCCTCCTCCTCCTCTTCCTCCCTCGCTCTCCTCGCTAGTCCTCCTACTATCCATTATTGTCTTCGTCCGCATCGCCAACGTCATCACCAACCACTCGACAACACCATCATCATCACCACCATCCTGATCACCATCACCAGCATCATCAGCATCGTCAACAGCATCATCAGTCTTCATACTCATCAGCAGCATCAGCAGCATCATCATCATCAGCAGCAGCAGCATCACCATCACCACCATCAGCATCCTCATAATCACAGTCGTCATCATCAGCATCGTCACCAGCAGTAGCAATATCAGCAGCATAATCATCATCAACATTAGCAGCAACATCATCATTGTCATCAGCATCACCACCATCTCTTCTTCACCATCATCATCGTCATCTGCATCAGCCTCAGCATCATCAGCATCATCGAGATCATCGCCAGCATCACCTTCATCAGCATCATCGTCAGAGTCATCCTCATCATTGTCATTTCGTCAGCATCGTCATCACATTCAGCCTCATCATCATCATCATCATCATCATCATCAGCATCATCATCTTCAACATCAGTATCATCATGAGCAGCATTATCATCCTCGGCATCGTCATCGTCATCGTTATGGTCATCCCTATAATCTGTATCACCATAATCGGCATCATCGTCGCCGACTTCATTCTCACCATCAGCATCATTATCATCGTCATCATTATCAGCATCCGCATCTCTACCATCGTCGTCATCGCATTCATCATCATCATCATCACCATCAAGAACGACGCATAAGCATAATCAGATGCACCATGACAACAAGGTCACCAACGTCATCGTCACCACTCCCTCCACCGCCACCGCCACCACCACCATCATCACCATCACCATCATCATCATCATCATCATCATCATCATCATCATCATCATCATCATCATCATCATCATCATCATCATCATCATCATCATTATTAGATTCATCATCGTCATCGTCATCGTCATCGTCGTCACCATCATCCCCCACAGCACCAGCATCATCATCGTCGCCTTCACCATCATCAGCAGCATCCTCCTTATTCCCCGCTTCCTCCTCATCATCATCGTCATCAGCATCACCATCATCAGCATCATCATCCTCATCATCATTATCATCATCGCCGTGGTCGTCAGCGTCGTCGTCGTCGCCGCCGCCGTCGTCGACATCGTCGCCATCGGCAAAGCCGTAATCATCGTCATCATTACCACCATCCAAATCATCCTCAACATCATCAGCATCATCAGCATCATCAGCATCATCATCAGCAGCAGCAACATCAGCAGCATAATCATCATCAACATCAGCAGCATCATTTTCATCATCATCATCATCATCATCACCACCATCTCTTCTTCGCCATCATCAACATCATCGTCATCATCATCATCAGCATCATCATCAGCATCATCATCATGACCATCATCATCGTCCTCCCGCGCGTCCTCTCCTCCTCGCATCCATCCGGGTTCCGCCTTCCCCTCCTCCTCGTCCTCGTCCTCGTCCTCCTCTCCCTCCTCCGCGCCAACCCCCTCCTCCCCCATCCCTCGTGCCCCTCCTACCTCCGCTTCCTCCTCCTCCTCCTCCTTATCCTCCTCCTCCTCCTCCTCCTCCTCCTCCTCCTCCTCCTGAGTGCTGGAGGAGGAAGAAGAGGAATGCGTGGGAGAATAATGAAACCGGATACCGTAGGCGAGAGGAGGAAGATTGGATGAGGTGGAAGGGTCCTGCAGCCCAAGCGACCAGGAATCCCCCAAACTCCGAACCTCCCATAACTTCACAAATGCAACGACAAAATCTACACTGGTTCTTAACCTCAAACTTTTGAAGACTGTGAATTTTCCGGGGTCCCTGGAGTCCGCAGCCCAAGCGACTGGCAATCCCGAAGACTACGGACCCCCAGAACTACAAAATGTCTGTGAAACATGGAATTGAAAAATTACAACCTGTTTGACATGTTTGAGAACTGAAAACTTCAGGAGAATTGTAAAAATCCAGGGGTCCTAAGGAGTCCGCCGCCCAAGCGACCAGGAATCCCGAAAACTCCAGACCCCCCAACATTTCAAATTTCAATTGTTTGACAAAAACTCAAGCTGTTGTAGCTCTTGGAACTCTATTTTTCAAAAGAAAACATTGCCAGGGGCCCTTGAGTCCACAGCCCAAGCGACCAGGAACCCCGAAAACTTCGGATCTCCCAGAATTCCATGTTCTACCTGATTGGAATTGTTGTCTGATATTTATGTTTGGAATTTCGAGGGGCCCTGGAGCCCGCAGCCCAGGAGACCAGGAATCCCGAAATCTGCAGAAGGAGATCACAATGATGAGGGCAATGGAAGCAAGAGGAGGGTTGGAAATGATGAGGAGGAGGCGGATGATGATGAGGAGCACGAGATCGAAGAGGATAAGGAGAAGGAGCGAGGAGAGAGGAGGAATATCAGGTTGGATACCGGTAGTCCTTCGTGGTCGACTGTACTCGTCCCCCTGGTCGACCGTGTCCCCACCCCCTGTCTGGTATGTGGCTGTGGTCGCCCGTACGCGTCCCTCCCTCCCTCCCTCCCTCCCCAACCTCATCATCCGCACTCCCTCTCTCCTCCTATTACTCCCCCTCCGCCTCTCCTCCTCCACAGCCTCCTCCTCCCCTCCTCATCCTACTCCCTCCCTCCCCCCTCCCTTCCCCCTGGTCACCTCAGGGCTGCTTGTGGGATGAAGCGCCATCTCCTGCCGCGTGAGGGCATGCTTCTTCGGGTGACGCCAGGCCAATTCGCGTTCACGTCGAGCGTGCCAGCGTGTCCTCGCAGGTGCGCGCTACGCGCCGAGTGGACGTGGCCCGGCCTTGGAAGCCGTGCTCTGTTGCAGTGGGCTCTGGCCCCGTGTGCATGGAGCGTGTGAATCGGCCGCTCTGAATATTACGCCCCGTTGCGCGGGTGATGCGTCGAACAGGATGTCCTTGACGCTCATTGGCCATGGTCGTGGGCTTCGTTGCTGGTTTCATGCGATGATGGCAGACAAACGTGCGGATGCATTTCTTCGGCACGGCGTTGCTAGTGTCACTAGCAACACCACGAGTATTGACCTCACTGTGAGTCAAATGTTCGTGGTGTAGCGAAGTGGATCCTAGATGGACTAGCAGTGCACCCGCCGCGTGCACCCAGTAAGCTTCCTCCTCTTCTTCCTCCTCCTCCTCGGCGCCGGCTCCGTTTGCCTCCTCCTGGTGGTCACTGGGGGAAGGTTCGGACTGGCATCCTTGTCTCGGGTGGCTGAATGGGGTGGAGTGGCATAGGGCGGGTGGTGAAGAGACCCTCGTCCTGGTCGCCTTTCGCGAAACGACGAGCATCCACCCCTCGCTGTGACCTGCTAGCAATGTCCTCCTTCGTGCCTCTCTGGCTACCGCTCTCAGCCCCTTCATCTTGGGTACGGGCCGCAACTCGCCCACGACCTGTTGTCTTCACCGTCCCTGCCAGGGCGAAGATTACGGGGTGAGCTGATCGGGCCCTCTGGTCCACCCTAGACATGGGCCCAACTCCCTCGTGTCTCCCCCCTTTTGTTCCGTAAGTGATGTTTCTTTACCTGGCGGCGCCCACCGGAGCGGTGGCAAGGTTTCCGCTCGTGAATTTGCCCCCAGCTTGGCCCCCGAATGGTCCTGACGTCTGACCTGGAAGGTGGCCAATGGGGAAACGTCACACGGCCCCCCCACCGAGACCGATGGCACCGTCGTGATGCGTCGCGCTTGTGACCAAATGCAAACTGGACCGCCTGCTGTTACCTCTCTCACACACACACACACACGCTTACACACGCACACACACACACACTTTTGACGTCGCGTCTCTGCACGCAACGACAGGAGCGCGTTTCTTTATGTTCGGCGATGACGGGCGTCATGGGGGAGGGGGGCGAGCGGGGGGTATGACGTAACGCCCCCCGCGCCGTGTGGCTCCGGCACCGCACCCGCGCCAGCGCGCGCGACGCGACGAGCGACGAGCGACGAGCGACGACGACGACGACGACGACGCGAGCAGCATGTAGGTGGCGATATGCCCCACTGCGCCTGTGTACACCACAACGCTCGCGTGCACCACAGCGCGAGTGTATACCACAGCGCCTGCGTACACCGCAACGACCGTGTACAACGCAGCGCATGTGTACACCACAGTGCTTGCGTACACGACAGCGCCGGTGTACATGTGTACACCGCAGCTACCATGTGCAACACAGCGCCTGTGTACACCACAGTGCTTGCGTGCACTGCAGCGCTTGTGCACGCCACAGCGCTTGTCTACACCACAGCATCCGCGTGCAACGCAGCGCTGGCGTACACCGCACTGCCTGCGTGCATAGGGCAAGTAGAAGGAGCATGAACGTGATAATCTGCTGCAGACAACTAGACGCCACGCCAGGAAAGTGCTGATAATCGCATGCGACGTTATTCCCTCCTCCCTCCTCCTCAACCTCCACCACCTCCTCCTCCTCCTCCTCCTCCTCCTCCTCCTCCTCCTCCTCCTCCTCATCATCATCATCCTCCTCATCATCCTCATCATCCTCCTCCTTACCCCTGTCGTGCGGGTTGGCGCCACAGCGCACGTGCGCATCTCAGCGCGCACCGCAAAGTGGTCTATTGAATCGGTCCACTTGGTTCTCGGACGGCCAATTTAGCTGGAGCCTCCTGGACGAAGATGAAATGAGTTAGGGTGATGCGGGCGGACTCGGGGGAACTTGTAGATTCCAGCGGCGCTCCGTTGTCCATCAAGATCGTGTTCTATCGTTTTCTGTGGAATCCACAAGCGCTCCATTTTGTCATGAGCATGTGTTAAAATCTATATACAACAGTGGTGCTGTGTTGCACACGGTTGCTGTGGTGCACACAGGCGCCGCGGGCACACAGGCACTGCAATGCACGCAGGCATTGTGGTGTACACTGGTGCTGTGTTGCAAACGGCTGACGTGTTGTACGCAAGCGCTGTGGTGTGCACAAGAGCTGTTGTGCCCGCAGGCACGGTGGCACAAACTGACGCTGTGTTGCACGCGGCTGCCGTGGTGTACATAGGCGGCGTGGTGTACACAGGCGCTGTGGTGCACGCGGGCACTGTGGTGTACACAGGCGTTGTGGTGCAAATCGCCACGTACATGCTGGCGCTACCCGTCCTCCGTCATTCCTAAGCATTCCCTGACGCCGCCAGCGCGAAACGTGACGACATCGACCCCTTCCACCCACCCCCCTAGATGATTGCCGTCATCGGCCCGAAAAAAAACAGGTTTCAGCCGCGCCCGCGCACACGACGAGTATGAGCGACGAGCGACGACGACGACGACGACGACGACGACGACGACGACGACGACGACGACGACGACGACGACGACGACTGCAGACCGGACTCCTATGCGGGTTCCTACGCGGACACCTACGCAGATCCCAAAACGCACGGCGGCAGTGGCCAGAGCGCACTGGGAGGGGGGGAGCGTTACGTCATAGGGGGGGGGGGGAGCGGGGGCCATGACGCCCGTCATGCCCCAAGCAATAAAGAAACGGCCTCCAGGGCGCAGGTCGAAAAGCGGCAACCGCGCGCGCGTCTACGCTCGCCCGAGCCCTCAAAGAACAATTGGTGTCCGGCAGCCGGCAGCCATAACCATCCAGGAGTTATGGCGGGTGATCGGTGGAAAGGCGAGGCTACGGTGAGGTGGAAGGTGCCAGAAGCCAACCCGTAGGTACTGGAAGGTGGGGGGGGCGAGTAAGCAGGGTAGAGCGACAAGAAGACCAAGACCAACCAGGGTGACAGGGAGGAGCCGTGGACGGGCACACACGCACACACACACACACACACACACACGACGCTCGCTCGCTCGCTGCGCCGTCCTTGGTAAACTATCGCCGCTTCCTAGTTCTGCCCCGCGCGCGCCAGGGCCAGAGCCATCCACGGGCATCCTGAGGCCCAGCGGCCTCCCGAAGACTGGCATCGCATCTGGCACGCTAGGCCCGCCCCCCGACAAGGGCACTCCTTGGCCGCCCGCTCGCCCAGCCCGTCCAGGCGGGACGCCCTGCTCTCGTCCTGCTCGCGGAGCGAGCTCCTCACGTCCGCCAAGACCTCGAAAGCGCCGGTCAACGACACCGCGGCTCGCCCCGGAGAGGAGAGAACGAGAGCACGGGCGAGGGAGCACAGGCAGGAGCAGGGGCAGGGGCAGGGGCGGGGGCCCAGGATGACGAGAGCAAGATCAACGGGTTGATGGGCAGGTTCGTTTCGCACGTGCCAAATTACTGGGTGTGTCAGCCAGCCATGCGGTCAGTCGCTTAGGTGGCTGCTTGAATGGATGCTGCGCTGGGTGGCTTTCGTGTAGCATGCTAGCTCACAGCATGGACTTCCTACAAGGCAACGGAGTGTGGCATCGAATCGGGAAACCGCTGGCCTCCTTGTGGGACCACTAGGCTGTGCGGCCGAACTTTCCTGCACCCTGCGCATGTTTCAGTTTCCACTTTCCAGTGCTATGATACTTCTTTCTGTTTCCTGATGTAAACTGTTGCTATCCGCGCGAGGGGGGGGACTGAAAACCGCCCTGGCCATCACACCCGAATGGCGTGTGTTCAATCTGTGGGGGCCCTGGGGCACGAAAAAATCTGTGAGATTCGCGCCCACAGGAAATCACCCCTCGAGAATTACACCAGGTGCGCGCCCCCGAGCCCAGAATCCGTTGTTAACTGCCCCAGAATTGCGCTCCCGAGGCCAGAACCATGTGCAAGTGACGCCAGGCTCGCGCTCCCTGGACCAGAATCCTGTGCAACTTACGCCGGACTCCCTCTCCCGAAACCAGAACCCCTTGCAAGCTACGCCGAATTCGCGCTCCCAAGCCAGCGTCGATTGTAGATTGCGCCACAGTCGCGCTCCCAAGGCCAGAACCCGTTGTAACTTACACCAGATTCGCGCTCCCGAAGCCAGAATCCGTTGTAAATTACGCCAGGTTCGCGCTCCCGAAGCCAGATTCTCTCGTACATTACGCCGGCTTCGCGCTCTGAGAAGGAATCGCAACATTCAACAACAACTCCAACCTCTCAGTGTGCCTGCTGAATACCAATTGTTCTCGCATTATGTTCCCAAGTGTTCGATGGGGGGACGCCTGAAATGGGTACGGAAAACAGTGGCACAACGCCCAACAACAAATCTTATCCTAAACCGGTAGCGGCCGCTGTTGGGCAGGCGGCTTTTTGCCTTCAAAGAACAGCGTCCGCGGCGGCGCGAACAGCGAGTCCTGTTCAGAATGAACAGGAACTGCTGTTGGGCATTGTACCCATTCCGTATCCATTTCGGTCGCCCCGATTTTCGAAACAGCGCCGACACGTCCCAGCATAGCCCTGGCACCGCCCACTATGACAGAAAAGGGGGCCGGCGGCAGAAGGTGGAGCCCTGACGGACGGGAGTGCGCAGCAAACTGCAACTTGTCTGTGGAGGCATCAAGGCCTTTTCGGACGAAGACGCAACAGCAAAGGAACCCTGAAACGCGACCCGGGGGGTGAAGAGCACTGTTTCGGGCAACGAACTGCAACTGCGCTGATTTGGCCACATCACCAAATTTGAGCTACACGCTCGCTGGCTACTGGAGCGCCGCGTTTCGGAAGCTTCCGGAGCAGGGATTCCTTGCGGAAGGCGGCGGAAGAGCGGCGGAAGGTCGGCGGAAGTGAAACGAGGCCGCCTCTGCCGGCAGAAGCCGGCGGGAGGCTGGCGGAAGGCGGCGGAAGCGACAACAAAAAAAAACACCTCCAAGAGATGACAACAGTTTTGGGTTCAGGGCTTCTGGAATGGGCCACATGAAGCTGCGGAACGCCGAGCGGTCCCCCCGAAGGATGCGGGAAAACACGGGGCCGGCGCCTCAGGGCGGTGCCGCTCACCGCTCTGTCTCCCGGGGGCGGAGGCCAGTGTCGCCTGGCCAGCCTCCCTCTGGACAGTGGCCGAGTGGATAGGGGGAGAAGGATCGACTACCTAGCAGACCACCCCAACCCAACCCGAAGACCTCAATTTCGGGGTGGGGGGGGTACGGGCTTCGTATGTGGTTTTCCAATGTTCCCCGACACACACCCCGCACTGCGAATGGAGGGCAGATTGGGGCCTTCGGGTTGGGTTGGGGTGGTTTGGTGGGTGGTAGAGGATCAGCAACGTTGAAAAGTATCGCAAAGCTCTGCCCGCCAAATTGTGGCAGAGCCGGGGGCAGCGACGAGCCCAGACCTCTGCCGCTTTCTCTTCACGACGTGGCCCCCGTATCCGTCGACTCAAGCCCCAGGACGACAAATTCGTCGCGGGCCGTTGCTGATGGTCCCGGAACCCCGCCCCCAGACGCCAAACCCGCGAAACAAAATCCCTCGCCCTCGTCGTCCAACTCGAACGTCCGACCACGACGACGTCTGTCGGCGACCCCGAAGGGCGTGGTTTGCGCAAGGGGTGTGGTTTGCAACCCGCGCCCTGGGGGGCACCCCGGGGGGCGGGCGGGGCCCTCGACGGAGCTCTCCGCCGCGCCCCGAGGGGGCCCAGCGAGGACAGTGTCGTGCTCCCCGGGCCCAGCTGCACCAATCGCAAACCACACCCCGGCGTAACCATGCCCGTTGTAGTCGCCGAGTCCGCCGGGGCGCCCTGCTAGGGCCAGGTGCCCGCTGCTCGAACTCCTGCAGGTGCAGCGCGGCGGCGGACTGCTCCGCTGGGAGCGCCGGTTTGGAAGGGGCACGCGACGGGGCGAGGCCCTGGGCCTCGGGGCCCCGTGCCCGTGCTGCTGCCTCTCGCGCCCGTTTTTGTCCCCGTCTTGGGCCTCCCGGGAGCCCTTCGCCGCCGCCGCTGGGCTCCCCTGGGACTGCTGGTCAGGCGGCAGCTCAGGGGAGGTCTGGGGAGTACTCCAGATCTCGTAATAAAAGGGGGGGGCCTGGGCCCTCCAAGACAAGCCATTTCAGACCTCCCCCGTGGGAGAACCCTCCAAAACATCGCCCCCAGACCCCCCCAGGCCCTCCAAGATGGCCTGGAAGAGACCCCCTGATGATGATGATGATGATGATGATGATGATGATGATGATGATGATGATGATGATGATGATGATGATGATGATGATGATGATGATGATGATGATGGTGGTGGTGGTGGTGATGATGGCAAGGACGACGACTACGACGACGATAGTGATGATGATGTTGATCATGATGCTGATGCTGATGGTGATGGCGGTGATGACGATGTTGATAATGATGATGATGATGATGATGATGATGATGATGATGATGATGATGATGATGATGATGATGATGATGATGATGATGATGATGATGATGGTGATGATGGTGACGACTATGACTACAACGATGCCGTTGAGGTTGATGATGATGGATGGTGAAGATGGAGATGAAGATGAAGCTGCAGATCAAAATGAAGGTGGAGATGAAGATGATGATGCTGCTGTTGATGATGATGGTGATGGTGATGATGGTGGTGGTGATGCTGATGCACGTGTGGATGCTGGTGCTGGCGATGATGATGTTGATGATGGTGATGGGATGATGGTGATGCTGCTGATGATGATGACGATGGTGTTGGTGATAATGATGATGATGAGGAGGAGGAGGCGGACCTGTCACGAGGCGGGACGATGCAGGATCACGATAGACGAGCAGTGGGAGGGACTAGAAATGACCGAGCAGGAAGTAAGAGGCACGAAGGGAGACGGAGGAAGGAGGAGGAGGAGGAAGGCATGGGGGCGGAGGAGAAGGAGGAGCAGGAAGAGGAGAGGGACGACAAGGTGGCGGAGGAGGATTCGCCACACTGTAGCAGTAGCCCGATCACGATGCCCACTATAGAAAACACAGAATATAAACCAACAAGAAGAGGATGAGGAAAAAGAGTACGAGGGGCGGAGGGGAGAGGCGGTGGGAGGAGCACGGAGGTGTGGAGGTAGGAGGGGGGCGGGGGCGTCATGGCGATGAGCAGGAAGGAACAGGAGCAGGAGGCTGCAGCAGGGGGAGGGCGTGGGGAGGGACCCATCCCCCTCCCCCACATCCTCCCTCCTCCGCCTCCTCCTCCTCCTCCTCTTCCTACTCCTCATCATCTTCATCATCATCATCATCAGCAGCAGCAGCATCATCATCAGCATCATCATCATCATCAGCATCATCATCATCATCGTCATCATCATCATCATCATCATCATCATCATCATCATCATCATCGTCATCATCATCGTCATCATCCTCATCATCATCGTCACCATCATCATGACCATCATCAGCATCACCGCCATCATCATCAAACCATCATCAGACTCATCATCATCATCATCATCATCATTCATCATCATCATCATCATCATCATCATCATCAGCATCAGCATCAGCAACATCATCATCACCACCACCACCATCAGCATCATCGTTCACCACGCTGGCCACGACAGCAAAGAAAAGGAATGAAGGGGTCGGCATTCGCATTCCCTTCCCGACTGTTCGCCGATGTAGCCTGGCGCCACAATGCCCCGAGCGCTCCGCGGCCTGACGGGCTGGATACATTAAGGCGCGCCGCGGCTGTGGGACGATGGACGATCAGCGATAAGCCATCTGCGCCCAGGATCGTCGTATCATCAAATGGCTGTCCTTTGAGGGAGCCCAGGTCCTCGAAGACCCTCTGCTCTACCTGGGCAGTTTTCTCCAGTGGGTCATCGCGGTGGTAAAGAAGAGAAGACATGGAAGGATGGAGGCATGCTGGGGAGGCGCGCACGGCGGGCGGGAGGTGGCGAGGAAGGTGAGGAGGGATGATGAAGAGAGGGCGAGAACAGGTGAAGGGAACAAGGAGAGGGAGAGGACATAACCGAGGATGGAGGAGGGAGGAGGGGGATCCTTCCAGACTGAAGAGACAACGCACGAATGGCCTCCACGCATCAAACTTTCACTTGGACTGCTGTGCAGGAGGCAGGTGGGAGGCCTCGATGAGCCCGGAGCCAGTTCGCAAGAGACTCGCGGTGCTGCCGCAGGGGGCAGGAAACAGCGTGGCCAGCCCCTTCGTAGGCAACAGCGGTGCCAGCGGGGTCTTTGTGTGAAGAGTCCGAGCATGCCCACCCAAGAGGGGATAGTCCCAACCGCCGTGGGGAACGACCGTGGGCTGTGGTGATGGCCGCCGCACAGCAGGCTGCGGCGTTTGCCGCGACACAGCAAGTGGCGGCAACAATCGCAACACGGCAGCGCAGCGAGAAAGGAGATCAGAAGAGACTGGTAGCAGCACACTAGGTCACACTAGGTGCAAGGTGATCGGCATGGACGGACAGTGGGTCACCGTGTGCAGAACAGACTGAGCACCGTGCACGCGAAGTTTGCAATTCACATGCGGCACACAGCGCACGTCAAGCTCGCAAGGTTCCTGGCGCTCGCAAATGCCAGGTAGATGTGCAGCATGGTAAGGCATGTGCTCGTCATGGTCAGGGTGGAGCTGAGCACCAGGGGGAGCTCACAAGGTCCCTGAAGCGCGGCGTGTTCCATGCGCCAGACGGTAGTGGCCCTGGAGGTGAGCGGAGAACTGGAGGAACAATAGCTCGTCGGGCCCTAGCGCAGAGAAAAACGCACCGACGAAGTGGCGATGAAATTGGTCGCGTGACCGCCGACATGCATCGCGTCTATAAGAGTTCTCGCGGTTTCGGACCAGTCACCTCCCTGACGGCGACGGTAGGGCTTGTTCTGGACTGGCATAGCCTGGTGCCGGTGTCCGACGAGAACACTTCTTTAAGGTTGACCCCATCGGGCTTTCCCTGTGCGCACCGGCGGATGATTTTCAGGTCCAACCTGCAACTCCCAGGTCCATGGAATCGCGCTGAGGTGGCTCCCATGTGTGTGTGAAATCATGCACTGCTGTTTCTCTTCCATTCAGCGATGCATACCCCGAATGGCTTACACTGATGAAGAAGGCATGAAAGGGACCTGAAAATGTAGCCCCGAGACGGTCGCGACCCGTCGAGCCGCTGGCGCGGGGCCCCCGTGCTCCTAATGTGGGCCCGCGCATCTCGCCGTGTCTGCTCCGGCTCGCTCGCTCTCGGCGCGCATGCACGGCGAGGCCCCGTACTGAGGCTACCGTGCGTGCATTCTCTGCTCGCGAAGCTTCGGTGAACGGTCGGTACCTGTAGGCGTTACCCTTCTTAGCAAATCTGCACAGTCGAGGCGTTGACCTAAGGAACGATAAATAAGGAACGAGGCCCCTTTTTCCCATATAGTAAACTCCGACTTTCCATGAAAAACCTCAGGAAAACCCAAGGAGCACTGTAAAACAACTAAGGAGCACGGAGCCCCTCCCCAACAAAAGGGTTCCTTCTTCAGGGCCCCGACTGTATGACATCTATCTGGGGGAGAGTAGCGCCCCCCATCGAGCCAGCACGAGAGGGGGGAGGGGAGGGGGGAAGAGAGAGGGAGAGAGCGGCGGGGAGGAGGGGGACGCGGAGCGGGAAGGGCAGAGGGAAAGGGGAAAGAGGAGGCTGGCCCGACCGCGCGCGACTCGTGAGAACGGGTCATGACGAGCCATTGGGAATGAGCCCACATGCGCACGGCCCAAGCAAGGATACGACGGGTGTTCAAAGCGCGCTTGCTGCACGGATGGCGTGAAGATTATCGATCATGGTCTGGCCAACGGCCTCGCAGATGCGATCAAGCTGCACCGTGAGCGCTCGTCCCCGAAGAACCCCACACAAGCGGGCCGCAAGGAGCTCTGCAAGCGGCAGGGAGCACTGCAACACATATCCAAATCCTCTGCCTCATAACACCAGACTGCGTATGGATTTCGCTCCGCGGAGATCAAGCGCCAGATGCCTGCGTTTCCGGGCCTGCTGGGCTCTGAAATGGAGCTCCACGGGGCTCAAATTGGAGGAGTAGGGCTCCTCAGGCTAGAGCTGGCCCCGGCAGGCCTGGACACCAAGCATCAAGAAACTGGCATAGCGAACGGCGCTCCTTGCTGGGTGAACCACCAGGCTGCCGCATGGCTATCCCCGCCACGCAGTGGCCAAGGAGAGAGAACCCAGTGATGTGGCAAGCGTCTTTTCAGAAAGCATCGAAAGGCTCTGCACAAGGTTGTGGCCAAGCCGAGGGCAGCGACATGTTTTCCAGATTATCCTCTGAGCCTCTCGGGGCGGAGGAGGGAGGAAGAGGAAGAGCGAGGGCCTCCAGAAAGCCTCTGGAGAGTTCCGATAAGAAGAGAGACTCTTGGAAGACATCCGAGGATGACGTCGACACCAGCGACAGCCAGGGCGCCCTTCTAAGCCCAACGCCCGCTGGTCGGCCTCCTGCAGCTGCAGCGCGGCGGCGGACTGCTCCGCTGGAGGCGGCCAATCGTGTGGAGGGGGCAAAACCTCCCACCGCCCTCCTCCTGATGTTGCCTGCTTACTCCTTCCCTCCTCCCCCTGCCCCCTTGCTCCCCCCCCGCCGCGTGCCCCTCTCCCTTCTGCCCCACAGCCGTTTCCTACTACTGCTCCCCCAACCGCCTCCGCCAACGCCTCCTCCTTCCTCATCCATCCTCTCCCGTTACTCTTTCAACGCTCTCCTTTCCACGCGCTCATGATGTCTCCTCCATCCCCCATCTTGACATCCTGCGCTGCCATCTCCTCCATTCGCCTCAATAGTTCCCGCCTACTATTATTATATTTATCACATTTATTATACGTATTATATGTATTACAGCTACTTATTACTTTTATTAGTAATAGTATTATTAATAATAATATTATGAATATAATTTAATAATACTATTAATATCATTATTATTATTAGTGATAATAATATTATTATTATTATTATCCACCCTCCTCCTTCTCCCCCTTCCTCTCTCCCTCCATCCTGGTCGCCCTTTCCCCTGCCTCCCTCCTGCCTCATCTTCCCTCACTCTCATCCCTCCTCCACCTTTCTACTCCCCTCCTCATCATTACTCCCTCCTCCTCCCTCCTGTAGGGGACTGGGTGCGGGAAGGGTGCAAGACAGGACCACTGACTGATGAGTGCCGGGTTTGCCCTGGTCCTCCTCATCACCATGGTCATACTGGCATCCTCAACATCCTCAACCGCCAAACTCGGCATGGAAGGCAGGGGGTGGAGGAGGAGGAGGAGGAGGAGGAGGAGGAGACGGTCGCCGTTGACCACGCCTCGCGCACTCGCGTCGCCGCCTGCGTGCCTGACCTTGGCGCCCAGGCGGCCTCCCAACCGTGGTACGGCGGGTTCGTGTCGTGACGACCCCAGCGTTGGTTCCTGACACGGCGTGGATCGTTCAACTCTGAGCAAGCGATCGGCCGTTTTCGAACCGTCAGCGCGTTCAACATCGACCGACTCTGGGTCGCATGCGGCGTTCAACGTTGAACGCTGGCGGCGGGGTCGCCGCTGGTCGACACGTCACGAAACTACCATACATGGAGAGGAGGCCTCCCGGCAGACCCCCCCCCCACCGGGGAGCGGCTGCTGTCCTAGACAGCGTGCCACTCCAGGGAGGCTGCCCCTCTTGAGAGGCAGCGGGGGCGTTTGCGGGTTCCCCGATCACAGAGCACCGGGCACAACAGACCCGCGCCCGCCGCAAGGGGGAGGAGGAGGAGGAGGAGGAGGAGGAGGAGGAGGAGGAGGAGGAGGAGGAGGAGGACGAGGAAGAGGAGGAGGAAGAGGAGGAGAGGGATGAGGAGGAGGAGGAGGAGGAGAAGGAGGCGGAGGAGGAGGAGGAGGACGAGGAGGAGGATCAGGAGGAGGAGGAGGAGGAGCAGGAGCAGCAGCAGCAGCAGCATCAACAGCAGGACGAGGAGGAGAAGCTGCACTTCCACTTTCTCTTTTTTCCGAGGAGAAAACAGCGTAACAACCTGACCAACGACACACACATGAGCTTGACAACCATGGGTAACGAACTAGGCAATTTACGAAGCTCGCTCTACGAGCGCACGCTTAACGCGTGCATCGATCTCGCTGCGCAAAACCCTCTGTGGCCAGCAATATTCACTGTGAAAACGGAATGGGCCAGACCTAACAAAACACATAAATGAAGTCGAGGGAGGAAGAGGAGGATGACGGACAACATAATCTCGGGACCAGGTCCCAGAATTCAGAAGGTGGTGTGTAGTATTATAAAGCCTGGACCCAGACCAGGGTCGTGAACAACCACGGAACCAGCACTTGCACGGTCTGCTGCGTTCACGCTGTTCGTTGACTCAAACTTCGCAGCCCACCAAGTCAGACGCGACAGACGCAACCGACTAGCATCCAACTCGCCGACAACATCACAAGGGAAGAGGAGGACGATTACGACAAGCAGGGAGAGGAGGAAGGCACAGGAGGAGCGAAACGAGGGCGCAGGCGAAAGTTAGGAAGAGGAGGAACTAGAGGGGGAGGAGGAGCAGGAGCAGGAGGAGGGGGAGGGGGATGAGAAGGATGACGAGACCGAGGAGCATGGGCGACGACCAGCACTCTGCTCCCACGCAAGTCGTACAGTCAAACGGCTGTCCTTTGAGGGAGTCCAGGCCCTTGGAGACTCTCTGCTCGACCTGTGCGGCTTGGCCACAACGCCACAACAGCACTCCGAGCATCCCTCCTCCTCCTCCTTCCCCGTTCTTCCTTGTCCTCCTCTTAGTAGTATTGGTTTTCTTGCTATTGTGATGTTATGTTTGTTTCCCCTCTTCATCATCCTCCTCCTGAATCTCCTCCTCTGCCTCCTCCTCCTTTTCCTTCTCCTCGCTATCCTCCTCCTCCTCGACCTCCTCTTCCTCCTCCTCATCCCCATCGTCATCATCATCGTCATCATCATAACATCATCATCATCATCATCATCATCATCATCATCATCATCATCATCATCATCATCATCATCATCATCATCATCATCATCATCATCATCATCGTCATCGTCATCGTCATCCCCATCCTCATCCTCATCCTCATCATCATCCTCATCATCATCATCCCTTCTCCCATTTCCTCCTCCTCCTCCGCCTCCTCCTCCTCATCCTCTTCCCTCATCCTCCCTCCTTCCTTCTCCTTCCTCCCCCATCGGCCTAAGGGCACCCGAATGGGCCCCCACCCCCGTCACACAAGGGGACACCCCTGCATTGGGTTTACGGCCTCGGGCCTGAGGTCTGGCCCAATGGCATTTCTTGCGCACATCGTGGAGCATACACATGTGCGGAAGCATGGAGGACCCTCGGGTTCAATGAACTCGTGAGGCGAGGAGGCGAAAGCTGCATGCAGGGGCGGCCGGGTAAGAGGAAAAGAGAGGCGGGAAGGAAGGAAGGCCATGGGGCGACGGGGGGCGGTCGTCGTGTCATCGTGGTGCCGGTCGTGTTGATGGTGGTCGTGGCCGTTAGAAAGGCGGCCGTGTCCCGTCGTAGTGGTCGTAGTGGTTGTCGCGCAGGTGGTGGTGGCGGTCGTGGTGGTCGCGGTGGTCGTGGCAATCGGCGCATCGCTGGGACGGTGGTCGTAAAGGTGGCCGTGTCTCGTCGCAGGGCGGTCGTGATGGTCGTCGTGTTGGTGGTCTTGGTAATCATGGTTGTGGTCGCTGGTGCTGCAACGGTGGCCCCTGGCTAGCGCATGGTGGTGGCGGGTGCGGGGGCGGCTGGCCTAACGCCTGAGCGCGCTCGGTAGCCTCTGAGCACTGCCATTTTGAAGGGTTCGGAGCGTTCGCCGTCGTCCAGCAGCTAAGAGCGTTCGCCCAGCAGCTTGGAGTGCTCGTCGTCGTCCAAGTCCGCTCAATAGAATACTAATCGTGGTAGTAGTAGTAGTAGTAATCGTAGTAGCAGTAGTCGTAGTAGTAGTAGTAGTAATGGTAGTAGTAGTAGTAGTAGTAGTAGTAGTAGTAGTAGTAGTAGTAGTAGTAGTAGTAGTAGTAGTAGTAGTAGTAGTAGTAGTAACAGTAACAGTAACAGTAACAACAGTAACAGTAACAGTAACAGTAACAGTAACAGTAGTAGTAGCAGTAGTAGTAGTAGTCGTAGTACTAGACGTAGTAGTAGTAACAGTAATAGTAGTAGTAGTGGTAGTAGTAGTAGTAGTAGTAGTAGTAGCGGTGGTAGTAGTAGTAGTAGCCGTAGCATTTGTATTCGTAGTAGAGGTGGTAGTAGTCGTCGTCGTCGTTGTCGTAGTACTAGTAGTAGTCGTAATCGTAGTAGTTGTAGTAGTAGTAGTAGTCGTGGTCATAATCGTAGCTGTAGTCGTAGTCGTAGTAGTAGTAGTAGTACTATGAATATTAGTAGTAGTAGTAGTAGTAGTAGTAGTAGTAGTAGTAGCAGTCGTAGTAGTAGTAGTAGTAGTAGTAGTAGCAGTAGTAGTAGCATCATTAGTAGTAGAAGTAGTAGTAGTAGTAGTAATAGTAGTAGTAGCACTAGTAGTAGTAGTCGTAGTAGTAGTAGTAATAATAATAATAGCAGCGGTAGTAGTAGTAGTACTATGAATATTAGTAGTAGCAGTAGTAGTAGTAGTAGTAGTAGCAGTCGTAGTAGTAGTAGTAGTAGTAGCAGTAGTAGTAGCATCATTAGTAGTAGAAGTAGTAGTAGTAGTAGTAGTAGCACTAGTAGTAGTAGTCGTAGTAGTAGTACCAGTCGTAGTGGTAGTCGTAGTCGTCGTAGTAGTAGTAGTAGTAGTAGTAGTAGTAGTAGTAGTTTAGTAGTAGTAGTAGTAGTAGTAGTAGTAGTAGTAGTAGTAATAGTAGTAGTAGTAGTAGTAGTCGTCGGAGGTGGCACATGGTCGTGTCTGACCACACGTCTCCTTCGTGTACTACAGAATGTCAAGCGACAGTACCGGATTCCTTTTAGAGAATCAAGGGAAGCGTCAGTTACATACGTCACTTTCGTGTCGATTGCACCACACGTCACCTCCGTGTACTATTCATTAGTAAGCAAGCAAAGCCGGGTTTTATTAAGAAATGCAGAAGACGGGTAGTTTCACACGTCACCTTCGTGCCGCAGCATGTAGAGTATGGTTCCGATAGAAACACAAAGGGGTTCTTGGGGTAACTTTTCTCATTGTCCATTCAGACGGCCAAAACTTTGGCCGACGCCCTGACGGCATTTCCAGGATTCCTAGGAATTCAACAGGAAATGACCGAGTCCCAGCCTCCAGCAGACTTCCTTAATGCTTGATTGGCTTGCGAATGGGAATTCAATCGGGAACTGTCGAGTCCCAGCCTCCAGCAGAATTCCTTACTACGTTGATGTGTTTTTTGTGTAGGACTTCAGAAGGAAATGACCGGGTCCCAGCCTCCAGCAGATTTCATTAATCATCTTTTTGATTCCGGATCGGAATTCAACGGGACATGGCCGAGTCTCAGCCTCCAGCAGGATTCCTGAATCATTTGTTGGTTTTTGAATGGGGATTGAACAGGAAATGGTCGAGCCCCAGCCTCCAGCTGAATTCCTTGTGAATTGATGTGCTCTTGAAAGGGAATTCAATAGGAAATGGCCGAGTCCCAGCGCCCAGCAGAATACCTGAATCATTTCTTGTTTTTTCGAATAGGAATTCAGAAGGAAATCGCCGGGTCCCAGCCTACTACTACTGCGACGACGACTACTGCTGCTACGACTACTACTGCTTTTTTTAATACTGAGACTACTACTAATACCAGCACTACTACTACGACTACGACTACGACTACTACTGCGATTGCTGCTACTACTACTACGACTACTACTACTACTACTACTACTACTACTACTCGCACTCATACTACGACTACTGTTACTACTACTACTACTACTACTACTACTACTACTACTACCACTACTACTACTACTACTACTACTACTACTACTACTACTACTACTACTACTACTACTACTACTACTACTACTACTACTACTACTACTACTACTACTACTACTACGACTACGACTACGACTACGACTACGACTACGACTACGACTACGACTACGACTACGACTACGACTACGACTACGACTACGACTACGACTACGACTACTACTACTACTGCGTCGGCGGCGACTCCTACTCCGACTGCGTCCGCAACGAGTTCTGGCAAGCAGCCTGCCCTCTACTACGACTACTACGACTACGACTACGACTACGACTACTACTACTACTACAACTACTACTACTACTACTACTACTACTACTACTACTACTACTACTACTACTGCTACTGCTACTGCTACTACTACTACTACTACTACTACTACGAGTACTACTACTAGTACTACTACTACTACTACTACTACTACTACTACTACGACTACTACTACTACGACGAATACTCTTACTACAACTACTACTACTACTACTACACTACTACTACTACGACTACTACGACTACTACTACGACTACTACTACGACTTCTACTACTACTACTGCTACTACTACTACTACTACCCCTACTACTACTACTACTACTACTACTACCACTACTACTACTACTACTACTACTACTACTACTACTACTACTACTACTGCTACTGCTACTGTTACAACTACTATTACTACTACTACTACTACTACTACTGCTACTACTACTACTACGACTACGACTACGAGTACGACCACTACTTCTGCTGCTCTGTTTTACTACGACTACTACGACTACGACTACGACGACTACTACTACTACTACTACTACTGCTACTGTTAATGCTACTGCTACAGCTACGACTACTACTACTACTACTACTACTACTACTACCACTACTACTACTACTACTACTACTACGACTACTACTACTACTACTACGTCTACTACTACTACTACTACTACTACTACCACTAGCACTGCTACGACTACTACGACTACGACTACGACTACGACCATTACGTCTGCTTCTCGTCTTACTACGACTACTACGACTACTACTACTACTACTACTACGACGACGACGACGACGACAACGACGACTACTACTACCAGTACCACTACCACTAGCATTACCACTACCACTACCACTATCACTACCACTACCACTACTACTACTACTACTACTACGACTACTACTACTACGACTGCTACTACTACTACTACTACTACTACTACTACTACTACTACTACTACTACTACTACTACTACTACTACTACTACTACTACTACTACTACTACTACTACTACTACTACTACTACTACTACTACTACTACTACTACTACTACTACTACTACTACTACTACTACTACTACTACTACTACTACTACTACTACTACTACTACTACTACTACACACTACTACTACTACTACTACTACTACTACTACTACTACTACTGCTGACTATTACTACTACACTACTAACTACTACTACTACTACTACTACTACTCTACTACCACCTTGCTACTAACGACCACTACTACTAACTACTACTACCCTACTACTACTACTACTACTACTACTACTACGACTACTACTACTACTACTACGACTATTACTACTACTACTACTACTACTACTACTCCTACTACTACTACTACTACGACGACTACTACACACTATATTAACTACTGCTACTACTACTACTACTACTACTGCTGCTTGCTACTACCACTACTACGACTACTACTACTACTACTACTATTACTACTACTACTACTACTACTACTACTACTACTACTACTACTACTGCTACTGCTACTACTACTACTACTACTACTACTACTACTACTACTACTACTACTACTACTACTACTACTACTACTACTACTACTACTACTACTACTACTACTACTACTACTACTACTACTACTACTACTACTACTACTACTACTACTACTACTACTACTACTACTACTACTACTACTACTACTACTACTACTACTACTACTACTACTACTACTACTACTACTACTACTACTACTACTACTACTACTACTACTACTACTACTACTCCGACTGCACCTTCTCCTCCTCCTCATTCCCCCTCCCCCTCCTCCTTCCCCTTCCCCCTCTTCCTCCTTAACATCACCTCAATCTCCACATCCGCCTGCCACGAGGCATCACCCTTAGTCCTCCTCCACACCCCCTCCCCATGCGCGCCACGTGCGGCTGGAACCTCAAGGCAGAGGAGGAGGAGGAGGAGGAGGAGGAGGAGAAGGATCAAGGAGGAAGAGGAGGAGGAGGACGACGAGGAGGATGAGGAGGAGGATCCCTCCTCCCCACCCCCTGTGCCTGCCCCCGTCCCCCCCTCCTGCTCCCCCCCTGCGTCCCTGCGGGCGGCGGCGGCGCCTCGCCCAGGCGCCAGGCGAGCACGCCCTGCTCCTCGAGGGGTCTCAGGTAGGAGGGCTCGGCCGCGCTCCGCTCGGGTTCTCCGCTCGCGCTGCACGCGCGCGCTGCACGCGGGTGTGCTCCCACGCCAGTGGAGCGGGCATTGGGGAGGAGGGGAGGGCGGAGGCGGCATGGGGCGGGAGGGGGAAGGATGGAGGGGAGGAAGAGAAGGGCGGGGAAGGGGAGAGGGAGGGAGGGAGGGAGGCAAGAGCGGGGAGACAGGAAACGGGCGGCGGGAGGCAAGAGGCGGGAGGCAGGAGGCAAGGGACGGAAGATAAGGCAGGAGGCGGGAGGCAGGAGAGAGGAGGGAGGAAGGAGGGACGGGGGGAGACAGGAGGGAGGAGAGGAGAGGAGAGAAGGAGCAGGAAGAGGAAGAGGAGCCACACGTGCACCCTGCCCCTAGCGGTCGTCCAAACCCTGGGGGACTCCAGGAGACCAGTTGGGGCTCAGACATTGCGAGCGGATACAAGCAACGTGAGCACACGACGGGGATACCATTCCCAAGTGGTTGGTAATACCAGCACAAGGTGTCAGAACTTCATCAGTGATGCATGTGTGGCAGGTTTTGTGCGGAGCGGTGATACCCTCTTCCAACGAACTTCCACAATGCAACATCAAGGTGGGCACCTTTTCGCTGGCCGACGCATGTTCCGCGCACGCACTGTAGGTTTCCCGGTAGCGATGCGATGACGCAGTCTGAAGGTTAATGGGACATGGATAAAGATCAGTCAATATTGGGAGGGCAGGTTCTGCAATCTATTCCAGCTTTTGAAGAGTGCGTACAATGCGTCGAGCAATACCGTACACCTGCGACTGGAAGCAATGCGCCACCACTGAGAAAATTTCGGGCGCAGCTCCACCCACCAGCCAGACAGCCTGCAAGGCTCGACGGCAGACTTTAACATCGCCGCCATTGGCATAGCATGGGCTCAAAGTCATGCCAGACTCGTCCGCTTCCGCGAGAGGGACGGCGTAAGTTCCCGAAGCGATGCAACCAGAGAGCGCTGACAGTCGGATATCCGCATCAATGTGTTCAAATACAGTCGGGGCGTTGACCTAAGCAACCCTAAATACGGAACGAGGCCTCTTTCTTCCATAAGTTAAACTTCGATTTCCTATCGGACACATAAGGGAAACCTGCGGCAAGCTGTGAAACACTTAAGGAACGCGGGGCCCCTCCCCAACCAAAAGGGTTCCTTCTTCAGGGCCCCGACTGTATGTCCAAGACTGCGCTCGGGTCCGAAAGCAACAGCAGGGTATGGAGACGAGAGGATCGCTAAACTGTTTCTTGCGAGGCCCTCTGGTCTGAGACCTGAGGCTGCCGCGCGATTGCCGTGGCAGACGGGGCGCCAGCGCATCCGATTGCGCACAAGCTTCGATTTACATCACCGTCCCCGATACAATAAGGAAGCCCCCAGAGGGCCCCCAAAAAAGCCCACGGAGCTTCGAGAAAGCACCACTGGGCCGCCCCCATGGGCCTCCAGGAGGCTCCCGAGAAGCCCCGCAACAGACATGGAGGAAGAAGAGAACGAACCAGCGACAGCTACAAGCAGGCCGCAAAACGGGAAATCGCAAACGACACTCACGACATCGGAAGCCGCCCGTCTCCTCCTCTGGGGGTCGGCGGGATGGCGCAAGCCTCTTGAGCAACAAATGCGTGGGCGCACATATTCCCATCACAAGTCCGTTCAAGTCGACCGGCATGACTCGCGAAGTCATTCTGAGGCCCCGCGGCGGGAGCGTTGCGCGGGGGCCTCGCTTCGCAACTTCTGCAACGACCCGCGCTTGTGCGGCCAACAGCTTCCTTGAACGTGATCCCAGGCCTCCGAAGCCGCGTTTCTGCCATGACGCGGGTGGCAGAGCTATCGACCCCGCCCCTTGAACAGGTTCTTCGTCGCGGCGGGGAGGCGGGGGGGGGCGGGGAGGCGAGAGGAGGACAAGGACGGGCGGGCCCGCCCAGTCTACAGGCGGCAGGGCCAGGAGGAGGGGGAGGAGGCCGCCCTGCCGCCGGTGCCGCTCACGCCCCAGAACCCGCGGCCACGATAGGGGAGCGAAGAACTGCATCCACGAGTCCGCGCGGACCTCCGAGTTTCGCGTGTTTATGTCATCCTTCGACCCCCTGCACGGGTCCTTCTCCAGGTGGTCCACGCGCGACTTCAGGACGACGTCCGCGGCAGCGGCGGCGGCGGGGCCCGCCGGCGCGACCTCCACGGGCGCCGCAGACCTGGCGCGCGACGGCGGGGGGCTGGCAGGGCGCGTCCTGCAGACCAGAGGGGGAGGGGTGGCATGCTATTCTTCCAGGGGCCCAAGGACACACAAACAAATACACACACACGCAAATCCCGGGATTCCGTATATTTTCCCGTATTTTCGAGGTATTCGTCTTCCCCCCCACTTCCCATATTTTCGAATACTTTCCTGGGAGTCGACGATTCATTGTGTCTGTGCTTTTCTTTCCCTACTGAATTCTTTCCTGACACATCGTCCAAAGCAGTAGATGCGTGTTGTGGAAAGTGTGTGTCCACGTTTTGTCCTACAGCCGACGTGCGTGCCACATGTTGCCGTGCACGAAGCGCACGTTCGGACGCATCCACACACACACACACACACACACAAGTCGCAAAGGCTCGTCTTTGAATGGGCGACCAATATTTGACGACGCGCGAAGAGCGCTGTTGAAATCCTGCCAGCCCTTTGGGCGCAGGTGGCTTAAGGAATTAGTTATTGCAAGCTCCACTTTACCTTGGGGGAGAGGTCGACCTCTACCCCATACCCCCTCTCCCTGGGTCTGGAGGGGGCGTTCCGTGAGAGCTTGGAGCGTCCAGGATGGCCCAAGATGGCCCCAAAACAGCCCCTGGAAGCCCAATGTGACCTGCAAAATGGCACAAGGTATCCCGAGATGTTTCAAGATAGCTTACAACATGCCTCCAATAGGCGCCATGACCTCTCCAAGACGGCTCCAAGAGGCCACGGAGCCTCCGAGGGAACCCCCCGAGAAGCCATCTATCCCAAACCGGCAGGAAATCAATGTGCTTTCTCGCCTTTTCGCTTCCGAGGGGCTCTTGACACCGCAAGATGGCTCCAAGATGGCCCAAGAGAGCCCCATGAGGGGCCCCAGAGGGGCCAAAGAGGAGCCCAAGAGCGCCCAAAGAGCGCCCCAAGAGCACCCCAAGAGGCAGCGGTGAGGGCCCCGACAGGGGGGGGGACAAACATCTATCGATACATGTACATGTACGGCGACATGCACATGCACATAAACATGGACATACACAAACATAGAGACATAGACATGTAAATACATATATATATATATATATACATATACTAAAAGCATCGCGCGCGCTTCGCGCGCGCTCAGGTTCTAGCAGGCCCCAGGCCTTGACGAATTCACTGCTCCTCCGAAGTAGTGGACCACAGTACACGCATGCCAATCTGCATTCCGAAAGGCCTTCGAGGAAAATGGTTGTGTAGGGGGGCGGAGGCCGTATGAATCGGGTTCCCAGAAGGCCTTCTGGGAGCATGGGTTTGGGGGCGTCTTGGGGAGCCTGTTGGGGCGTGCCGTCGTCGTCGTCGTCGTCGTCGTCGTCGTCGGCGTCGTCGTCGTCGTCGTCGTCGTCGTCGTCGTCGTTGTCATCGTCGTCGTCGTCGTCGTAATGTCGTCGTCGCCTACTGGGGCGCGCTGTCGTCGTCGTCGTCGTCGTCGTCGTCGTCGTCGTCGTCGTCGTCGTCGTCGTCGTCGTCGTCGCCTTCGTCGTTTCGTCGTCGTCGTCGTCATCGTCGTCGGTTCAAGAGAGCACTTGGGGCAACTTTGTGCGAAACGATCTGCGGAGGGCCGCGAGAAGGCGATCAGTCATGCTCCCAATCAACTTCCCAGACAGCTCTCCTGTAGCATGATGGTACTTCGAAGCCTCCGGAGACTCGCGGGCCCATGATGAACCATGTCCCCAGAAGGCTTTCTGGGGACATGGTTTGTTGGGGTGTGTTGGGGGGTCTCTTGGGCGTTCCCTGGGGGCCCCTTGGGGGCCTCCGGGAACTCTCGGGCCCATGATGAACCATGTCCCCGGAAGGTTTTCTGGGGACATGATTTCTTGGGGTGTGTTGGGGGGCCTCTTGGGCGTTCCCTGGGAGCGCCTTGGGGGTCTCTTGGGGCTTCCTGGGCGCCTCTCGGGCGCCTCACGGGGCTTCGTGGGAGGCTCTTGGTGGCCTCCGGGGGCCTACAGGCGGCCTCTAGGGCCAGAGACCTCGAAATATCGGTTGGCGGTCCCCCTCTGGGCCCTCTCTTGGGGAGCTCTTGGGGCACAGCTGGGTTGTCTGGGAAGCCTCCTGGGCCGTCTTGGGGCCCTCTTCGGTGCGTCGTGGCCAGTCTTGCAGCGATCTGAAGGGCCTCCGAGCGAGGCCGTGATGGAGCGCTGGGAAGCGGGGAAAGCGAGAACGCCTAAATCCTTCAAAAAGTCCTCGTCGGCCGTCTCGAGGGCAGCTTGGGCGTCTTCGGAGCCTCTTGGGAGCGTCTTGCCTTCTCGGGACCTCCATCAGCCTGTCGTGGCCTGCTTCGTGGCGGGCCCGGGCCGCCTCGGAACCCCTCTGGGCCTTCTCTTGGCGCGCTCTTGGGGCACACTTGGGTTGTCTGGGGAGCATCCTGGGCCGTCTTGGGGCCCTCGTCGGGGCCTCGTGGGCCTTCTTGGAGCGATCTGAAGGGTCTCCGAGGCCGTGAAGGGAGCACTGGAAAGCGGGAAAAGCGAGAACGCCAAAATCCAAAACACTCGGAAAACGAGTGAATCTTGCCTTCCAGGGCCCTCTTGGGCAGCCTCTTGAGTCCGTCCTGGAGCGTGTTGAGGGAAGGAGCGAGGAAGTGAGGAGGAGAAGTGAGGAGGAGAAGTGAGGAGGAGGGGGGTGGAGGAGGAGGAGGAGGTGGAGGAGGAGGAGGAGGAGGAGGAGGAGAAGTGAGGACGAGGAGAAGGAGGAGGAGGAGGAGGAGACGAGCGCAAAGGAAGCGAATGCCAACAACGAAGAATCTGCACTAATCCGCACCCTAAACAGCACAGCGGAAGGCTGAAGCCTGACGAATACGGCCGCATACACGGGAGCGCGGACGAGACAGGTGGGCGCACGCCAGCACCGAAAGGCACCGAGGGCAACGGAGCAGAGGCCAACCAGCAGGATCGCCTCGACATGCATTGGCCGTCGTTGTCGTGCACGACCTCGGCGAAGCTGTCCGCACAGCAGTCCGAGCAGACCTCGTCGTCCTCGAAAAGGAAGGCGTCGTCCAGCGCAGAGCCACTATCGCGATGGCCAAGAGAAGCTCCATCACCAGCAGGAAAAATCACGAGACCCTCGGGCACGGGGGCCACCGCGGTCCCGTTGACCCAGGACCAGGCGCACATGAGAGGCAAAAACGTTAGACTCGAGCAACTGCTGGAGCGCGCCAAAGACAACAGCCACCGCCGCCGAAGTACTCTGGGCGACCATTCCACTGAACAGCATGGCAATAACTTCGATAGCGACCTCGTGTGTGGCCGCCTGAGTGGGGATCAGATTGACAGGCTGCAAGGAAGAAGGCCCAGATGTCTTAGCCAAAAGAGCCTGGAACAGCGGCTTCACCTCACAAAGCGTGGCGGAAGGGATCGCGGTTATGGAATGACACCTCGCATCGGGATGCATGGACAAGAACTTGACAATCGCCCCACAGCGTGCCCATGGGATTGCGCATGAGCCGAGAAAGATTGAGCTCCGACGGTAACAAGACCTTGCTTCTCTGAGTCAACGTAGAATCTGGCCTCAAGAAACTGTCGACAGCCGTCCACATGCAACTGAGCACGATAACAACAAGGCAAATCATTCATGGCGTCCAACTTTGCACTCACCAGGGTCACCGACGGAACCGCCGCGGCAACTTCCGCACACACGTCGCGAGCCTGTTGTGGACGAGAAGAAATACGACAGGCCACCCCCCCCCCTACATCTCCGAAGACACGGCCTTGGGGTGGTTTTCGCGATTCGTGTCCAACTGGTTGGTGTACTCATGCCTGCACCCATGTAGAGCACTGCGGTGCGCAGCTGCGCACTCCAGGATGTACCAACCCACGCGAGCAGCGAGCGCCGTGGCCTCCTCGTCACAGCGCGTGTTGACAGCACGCTCGCAACCCTGGAAGTGGTCCTCGATAACAGATCTCTACCCCATCAGAGCGCCAGAGAAAATCTCGAAGTCAAGATGTTGATGGAACAATGTCTCATTCATGAACAAACCGATCGTGCTTGCAGCTCGACGCGCTGAGCTCATTAAGAACAGACCATATGCTTACAAGTTGTGTGTGGCCACCAAGCATGTTGCAGCCAGACATCGGCACACACTTCATAATCCAAGGAACGTGCGCCAGAATACTCTCGTCGATCTGCGAGTCGGGCTCCGCAGAAGTCCTGCATGAAAAGACGGGGAACAACAACATAAATTCAGCACCGCGCGGGGTGCAGGGCGGCAAGATGAGTGCCAGCCCTGGCTGGAAGCTCACCAAGAGAAAAACAAACTCGTCGGCAAGAGGGCCAAGACATCGGAGCT
>CAUYUJ010015623.1:112500-136638 GCA_963575745.1 Prorocentrum cordatum
CTGTTTCCAGGCGACTCGTGTTCTTCAGACGTGTTGCTTGAATGCTGATATTTAACCAAATCGTCGTGAAATCCTGAGGAAGGGACACGTGAAGTCAAGCATTGAATAAGTCTGGAGTGAGTGCTACCAGTGATCTGAGAAATGTTTAAGCCGGTGCCCACACATTCGTAATAGTGGAACGCCGGGCTGATGTCGTTGTCATAGTGGGTCAGCGTAGACCCGGTGGCGTACTTTACTGCAGGTAGGCTTGACACACTCTTAGCCAATCGAACTGCTACTACATGTTCTACTCGGAAGTAATTTCGCACGAGATATTGTAGTGCTAAGTGTACGCGCGGGTGAAACTTGCTGTCGTCAGACAGATTAAGGTTTCCCTTGTAATCGGGGATATAACCGAAAACTTTGGCAGGTTTCCCTGCGCCGAGGTGTGCCACATAAGCAAGGACGGTTTGCACGGCCATATTATCCATGCCAAGTTCCCGTGTGAAGAGACATTTGATGTATAGTGTGTGACGAGCATCAGGATACATCACAATTACCTCACGAGATCCTGCCTTGACAACAATATGTCCTCTTTCAGGCACATTTCGGATCACCGGGAATGGGCCATTCCAGCCTCCATGGTCGTCCTTGGTGGCAGTAGGTCGGTGGTAATCGACCAAATCCCCTGATGAGTAGAGGCGAGCACCATCAGGAGTCGTCTTAGCCCTAAGGGCCCGATTTGTCTTGGCCACAGCAGTAGCCTGAGTTATAGCTTCTAGGCTGACTTCCCTTACACGACGTTCTCGTTCGTGTCCTGAAGTCTCGGGTCCCTTGGGAAAGTCAAGGGTATCGAGATCATGGAGGAAAGAGGGCTGACGTCCTGTGTGTGCCTGATATGGCGATACTCCGTTGTAAAACGTAAACGCATTAGTAACGAAGATGCCTTCCGCCAATACTCTAGTGAACACAACAGGGATGTTGTGTCTATTCAATTCTTCCTCAATCATGTGGAGGACGCCTCTGAGAATGCCGTTTCGCGACTCAATTGAAGTCGCGTGTTGGCCAGGTGCTCGGATACGAAGTTCCGTGCCCTTATTGGCCATCATGGTTTTAGCGGCATCGTTATTCAGGGCGCCTTCTCCGTCTGAGTATAGAACTTTGAAGGGTCCGCGATAGGCAATCCAGCAGTAGTGGTAGGCGTCGATGATAGCGTCACGTGCCCTGTCGGAAATTTCTAGGCCTGCTGCCAGGCGAATACAACGATCCATAATATGAAATATGGTCCGTTTCTTGTAGAACATGAGGTCCATTTCCCCTTCATCGAGCCAGTTACCAGGAAGGCTCACCGATGGTAGCGTTGAGTTTCCTGGACGTTCCCATGCTCTGCATTCCCGACAGGTGTCGCAAACTTCCTTGATCATGTTCAGTCGAACACTATCAAGCCCCACCTTTTCGAGGATTAGCCTCATCTTTGGCTCCTTCGCATGATACCATCGCAGATGCAGTTTTCGAAGTTCCTTTTTCACGACATGGGGTTCGTGACTACGGAGACTCTGTAGACTGTGTTGGATGTCGAATCTCGTCCAGCCGGGTAGTCGTGGAGCCCCAGAGCCGGTGGAGGCAAGAGGGTTCCTTGTAGCTCTCCGTAGTTGGTCCCCTGTGTTGACTGCGTCTGGAGGTGGTGGTACGCCTTGTAGACGGCCACGGCGGGCCGCTACCTGTGGCGCTTCGCTAGAAGACGCAGAAGGCGTGTTTCCACGCTTGGGGGCGTCTCGTAGCATGTCGTAGCTGCTGGCACCAGATGTCGGATCGACGTTACCGAAGGATCGTGGTCGCGGTGGCCTGGCGCGTGCGCCTTGACGGCCACCTGAAGCTGAAGCTTGGCCCTCACCAGGTTTAGGTAAGGGTTTCCACCAAGCTGGCACGGTTTTGCCTTCGGGGTCGTGGTCGTCTGGTAGTTTAAATGGTTCAGCAAAACGACATTTACCAGGTTCGGTATCGAGGTGGTTCTTAACACCCTTGCTTCTCGTAAGATCCCTCTGACATGCTGGACATGGCCAATATACAGAGATGGAATCATGATATTTACACTGCGTAGGGTCTCTGTTATGGCTAGGACTGTCCTTTCGGACGTTGTCGATGCATGCCGGGCAAGTAGCCACCTTTGGGATGATACGATCACCGATGCGTCTCATACCTTCGCCTGGTTCGGCTTGATCGGGAAGGTCTGCAGGATAAGCATGCGCGGTACTTATAGGCGCGTTTCCGCGCGTGGTGTCAATGGCTTTCGCCAAATAGACGGCTTCCACGAAGGCAGACTGCAGTCGTCGAGTGTATTTTTGTGCCAGTGAAAGCTCTGTATTGCACGGTTGTGCGTGCACATGCTGACCGTTGCATTTGAGTCGCTCAAAAGGTTTAAGAATTGTCTCGTCGTTGCTGGTGATATTGGTCGGCTTCTTAATATAGTCACCAGTCGTATCTTTAAGTCCCGTAGCGCATTGGTCAATGCGTACGGTTGTAATGCGTGGTCGGTTGGCAAGCTTCGTCCATGGAGAAATATCATCCACCCATGTTCCTGTAGGTTGTTCGCGTATAAACCACCTCCGAGCGTCAGCTTGGGTTACAGCAATTTTACCACAATAAGTTATGTGTGGTAAGTCTTCTTTATGGTGATGTTCCCAAGTGTTGTAGTTGACTTTGTAGTTTTAGTAGGATAGTGGTCCTGCGGTGCGGCAGCTGGGTTGCAGCATGGCAACTCGTACGTAGCATATAGCAAAGTAATGATCTATAACCTGCTGCACCGAGGGGTCCCCCAGGTCGACATATGTAGTTTTGTCCAGGCTGCCGCCTGAGGAAAGTCCCCTTGAGAAGGCAAGCTCTGAGATGCCACCCTCACCGCCACAAAGCTCCAACATATCCACGCAGTTGTTATGACCATAGCATAGCGTAGCAACTATGCTGTATATGTTAGCGTGTGTGTCGGGCATAGATGTGGGGAGGGTAAGGAACAGGTCATCGTCCTCGTCGGAGCGTATCAGCTCAACAGGGACGTCAGTACTCCAGGTTGCCATAAGATCCTGTCCGAGTCCTGACAAGTCGTCGCCGCAATCATCGTTTCCGTCTTCAACGTGCTTTTTAATGCGGCGAGGCTTGATGCCTGCTTCCTTTTCGGCTTTGAGCCTCTCCTTCTGCTTTATACGCGATTCAGTGGGTAAAGCTTGCTCGTCTTGTTCGTCGGTCTGTGTACTCATTGTCGTGGTTGAATGGGTACATGCGTCAATCGCCAGAGTCGGGAGGGGGAGAGAACAGTCATCTATGATGACGCGTCGATGTTTCTGTGGTGATTGAGTCGGCTCGTTTCCGAGCAAGACCGGTTCCTCGGGTTGCCAATACAACCGAGTACAGATGTTGGCAACCCCTGCAGGTAATGGTGCATGCCAATCATATCCTGTTGGTTGATCGGTAATTGAGATATCCTGAATAACCGCATTGGTATCCAGGTTGATTGTTACACGTCGGATGACTTCAGACCATTTTGGTCCTCCCTTATTAGTCGTCACGTAGTGACGGGTGTTATGGTCTGTACGTGTACACGTATTTAAGTATACGGGCACGTTTCCGTGCGTGGTGGTGCTCCCCAGGATGTTGTCGTTCAAGTGACGGATGAGTGTAGTACGTGTCTGAGCTCGCCATTCAGCATGCCGTACTGTATGGCCGTACCAATCCAACACATGTTGTGGTATTGCCTGCTTACAGGTACATGCCCACAGCTTCGAGCTAATCGGTATTGATGATGCTACCTGCATATAAGTACCGCTTGGTGTACTGTCTTGCATATTGAACCGAATACCGAAATGACACAAACGCATCCGTATTACTGACAACTTTAGATCTTCCAGGGAGGGTATCACGTACTGGAGATAACTTCCAAACATATCCTGGGGGACCAAATATTATGATCTTCATGCGGAGTTTCTTGGCTTTTATCAACAGGTTCTGGATACGTGACCAATGTGGGGCCACTCTCTTTCCTGGAGTTCTTACGTACCAGTCACCCGGAGTACTGATCCATATGAGAGTGTAATCTCCACTGATCACCGCACCTAGGTAGTTTGTGCCCACGCTTGTCACAAGTTCGTTGTGGGAAATACGATCACAAATATAACCTCGTGTGCGAAGGTCGGCACATGCCTCCCTCGTATCTTCAATGACAAAAGCCCTCTTACTAAGGCAGGTTACCCCGCTGTCCTTGTTACCCCCCGGCTTTTCAGCCAACAGGCAAGACGACGAGGGGGCGACGTCGCCCTGCCATCTTCAAGATGAAGAAGATGTGCCTACAATATCTGCCAGCATCTGGGCTTCCCTCAGATGCTGGAGCTCAGCACTGCAGCGCGCCGTGGCCTCAGAGGCGGATTGCTCCGCAAATGCTGTCAGCATCGATGGATTATCCATCAGCTGTTTCAGCACGCCTTTGGACCTAGCGTCGCTGACCGTATGCAATTCACGATTAGTGTATCCCATCACTATCTTACGGCGGGACTGTACAGCGCCCATGGGTACACTTCCACCATGCTGGGCCAGTGTCCTGGCAACAAAACAATCGAACGTCTCAAGATCGTCGATGTTGTCGCCTCGCATGGTGGCCTTGGCGAGTGTCTCCATCAACCCCTGAGGCAGGTTTCCCTGCAATTGCTCGCGCTCCTGCGCCGGGGTCGGCTCGCCCGTCAGCGCTGTCTGAAATGACGTGCTGCTTGAGCTCGAGGCGGGTTGCCCCGCAGCTCCAAAACAATCACACCTGATCGACAGATGCCCTGACGGCAACTTTGTCGTTGGCATGATTTTGGAGCCTTCTGGGAGCTCCATTTTGACCTGCCCCTTACCAGGGAATATCAGCTTCTCCTGGCCTCGTTCAAGCACGATGATCGTGCGTTTGTCCTGCATACTATCGAGGCCTAGGATGGCTGGCAGGTCCTTGCCACAGCCTGACACAATGTTCGTCTTGTATGAATCGAGTTGGGCCGACCCCTGGTACTCGCAGGCAATACTGAATGTGCCTACGGTATCCGCTGGGGCCGACCCTTCTCCCACTCCGTTGATATTCAAACGAGAGCGGGGCTCGAACGTACAAGTACGGCCATGTGCCTCGGCAGCCTGGACGAACTTGCGGCTCGTGTTCTCGCCCATGATATTGATCTTCGAGCCGACATCGATGAGTATGGAATTCCCACCATCATCCAGGAACGTCTTACTCGGCTGCTTGATGTGCACAGTTTCTGAAGTGTCGGCTGCGTCGGTAGGCGGGTTTCCCCGCGGCACAGTCGTACTCCCTGGCGGGTTACCCCGCGTGACACTGGCATGCGACTCGCTTTCGGCCATGCGTGCCAGGTCGATGTACTGGAAGTACGACACGTGCTGGGCGTGATCGCCACGCTCCTCCCGCCAGTTGGCATACTCATCACGTATGCTCTTATACTGCTCGCGGGTCGTGCGCCGTGTCAACGTCAAGTACGAGTGAAGGGCGATGTCTTGCAGCCCCTCGTTCGCGATGTGATCCCGGTACTGCAGCCACTCCTCGAACTCCTCGTTCGTCGCTGTTATGTTGACGGCCCTGGCTGCTGTTGCTGCTGTTGCCACTGAAGATTCTGATAAGTCTAGCGACGGACTATCAGTTTCAGGATTGTTGGCATCCAGCATAAATGTTGTGTGCGTATTATCCATCTGATTCTGGAAATGTCGTACACGCAATTCACGCAGCTGATCAGGGTCCAGTGCCATCTCAGCCCCGTCTCCACTCTGGGGAGACATCTGAGGAGTACCATGCAGGTTTCCCTGCTGAGGCGCCGTCATCGGGATAAGCTGATCAAAGTATCCCGTCTCCATAGGCGGCCTTACCTCTTCTGGCAGGTGTCCCTGCTGTTGGGACTGGGCTGTCTGCATAACTAGCATCCTAGCCGTCATCTCCCCCACCATGCTCCTCAGCTCCCGCAGCTCTCTCGCTGACTGCTCAGGAGTCTGACTAAAGGAGCCGGTCCATGGGAAGGATGATGCTATGATGCCAGGTGCTCGGCAGATAGCACATGGTGGCTGCTGGGGATCTCCCTCACGCTGGTTTGCAACGTGGCCCACCACATTAGAATTCCAGCATCCCTCGTGGAACAAGCGATTGCACCTCAAGCGGTAAACACTGTCCCTGGGCTGAAATTCTTCGAGGCATACCGCACAGGTATCTCCCATCCCAGTAAAGACCTCTACGTCTGCTGCCCTGGGATATACCCGCCGCTGCCTCTCCAGTACCGTCTCGGAGGGCATGAAGGCTGATGGGGGAGTCCCCGTTAGATCCATCACCTCCGGCACTTCGACATTTGGCATGGAAGTGGTAGGAGTCACGGCGGGCGAGTTACCTCGCAAAGGTGAGCCCCTGTTTCTCACCACATCAAGTGCAGCTGCACGTGACTGATCCCGTACACTTTGCACCGCCTGCCTTCTCCTGAAGCATGCCTGCTGAGTGTGGTGCGTCTGCCTGATGTAGTCAGGCACGCCCCTACTGCCAGACGATATTGAATGGGCAGTGGGCTGGACAACCACCTCTGGTGATGTCGGTGAAGGCATGAAGGCCATGTGCGGGTACATGGAATGGTCACTGCAGCGCACATTAGTGAGGTTATGCATCTGATCCGCCAGTTCACGAACAAATTTGTTCGGAACCCTTGACCCATCAGGGTATAATGGCGGGTTCATCTGCGCTGGTGGTGGCCTCTGGCCCTGAGACATGCTCGGATGGGCATTGAACGCCGGGATAAAGGCTCGTTGCCGAGCAGGATCCCGCGGGTTGGGACCCTCAGGTTCCCAGGACCAGGCTGGCCTCCACCTCTGCCCACTTGGGTGAGGCAGATTATGGCTCTGCACCTGCTGCACCGCGGCCGCCACTCTTGAGCGATAGTCGTCAGGTACACCAGCCCTATGGTGGCTTGGTGTGCCAGGCAGGTTTCCCTGCTGACTCGTTGGCGTGCCGGGCGGCATCATGTTGAGGAGAGCTGTGCTGTGTTCAGCCCTAGCCGCAGCTATCCTCTCCATGAGAGTGCCGTTTGTGGCAGGGCGGACAGGTGTCCCGAACGGGGATTGTGCAGGTGGTGTGCCCAATGGAGTCATGCCCCTTGGAGTGTGCATGCTCTGAGTGGGGCTTCCATGCATTTGCTCAAACCGAGCAGGTCCGCTTGTAGGCAGGTTTCCCTGCATGGCCTGACGATTTCTCGTCGCCATAGCGGACATTGCCCCCTGGCCTGCGGCCCAGGGGTCCTGCTGGTATAACCTGTCCGCCAGCTGTTCTACCTGGTCAGGGTTCAGCGCGGCTGCGATCTGATCCAGGTCCGAGGTACTGATGGCCTGCCAAGACACGGCACTAGGCCCTTGGCTTGGGGCACGGCTTGGAGCCGCGCTCCCGGCCTCACTCTCGGTGATCATGAAGATCCGATGGATCTCAGGCTGGTTTCCCAGCTTGGTAGGGCTATAGTGGTCCCCAACTTCCCTGTGGAGGTAAACCATAGGGGGGTCAACGCCCTCTTGGTCTCGGGACCACTGGTATTTAACGCTAGCAGTGCCAACGTCAGCCCACCTGTCAGGAGCAGACATCATTGCGACAGAGACTCGCGCATGGCGGTTCCCCAGATACTCTGGATTACGCCAGTGCCTTCCCGTGGACAGGCCCTCTACATGAGAGATGTAATACGGTTCAATGATACCGTTATTTCCCTCGGACAAGAGGACTCCGTTATCGGACCAACAGAACTTCATACCATCTTGTATGGCCTTACGCCAATCTACGAAGATGATGATGTCTGAGTCTGGGTCCCACCCACTGTTCACGGCACGGCGGCGAACTGTCGGCACGAAATGAATGTGCGACCGGCCTGTCCACCTTTTCTTCGTGTTATGCTCAGGTCTACAGGACAGGCCGTGCCACATAATACCTTCGAAGGCGTGCCATCGAGCGCCATGCATTGCGACTTCGGGGTATGGGGCCGGTCTCCCGGCAGGTTGGTCGCACAGCACAATGTAGCTGTACAGCGACCATGGAGCTTTCAATGTCCATGAATGCCCCTGAGAGGCGCGGATGAAGATAACGGGCTCTCCGGAGTCCCGCATCAACACCTTGAACTGTAGGCGCTGTTTTTCTTCTCCGTCTGGTTCGCGGACACGAACAACTTCCATCATGATGGCTGCTAGTTGATCAACCGAGCGACCATATAGCTGCTCGTTGATGACTTTGGCCTCGTCATTTTTTGGATTATACCCAGCGTGTTTTGATTGACCTGTGTTCCACGGATAATGGTTCACGAGTTCCACTAGGTTAACCCAACCATCATGATCATCGAAAGATTCCAGGCCCCACACAGGATTGTGTGGTCTGTCTGGCGCATGTCTGCATATCCTGCTGAGAGCTTTACTCAGCTGTTTGAGAATGTCATTTGATGTGGGAAGGATTCCAGCTTTCCTGCATTCCTTCATGAATGTCTCATCCACCGAGCGTGTCGGTGGGATCTTCCGAAGCGCAAGTCTATCCCTGATCACATTCGGAGTCCCACTAGAGAAGGACGTGTCACCTGGGCGGTGCAGCTGATCCACTGGCGGGTTTCCCCGCATACGAGCCTCTGTCGCTGCAGAGGCTGCGGCTCCTGAAGAGGATGAAGCTGCGGCGGCAGCGCCTGGCGGGTTTCCCCGCGGCGATGCGCGACTGGCGCTGCCCCTGATCTTCGGCACCCAGGTACCCCTCGACATAGCACCTTCATCGGACTTCCTGGAACGGGCCGCCACAGGCGAAGCTGGCGCAGGGGCATACCCACTGCGCTCGAAAGCTGCCGCCCTTTTCGCAATGGAGCTGCTGCGACTAGGCGGGCGTCTTCGTTCCTCCACAGGGTCCTGAGGTTGCTGCTTGGGCTCAGACGCTTGTGTAGGAGTTGCGCCAATCGGCGGCCTCGGAGTTTCAGTTCGAGGCACCTCCATCTGCACGTCCGGCCCAGGGTCCTGAGAGCTCACCTTCGGTTTCGGCCCCGAGGACGGCTTAGGTGTCGGGGGTTCACTCTTAGCCTTCGAAGTTAGTGGGAGTGGGGGCTTCGTAGCCCCCTTCATGTAGATCTTGCTGGAATCCTCCAACATCTTGCGAGTTGCCTCGCGAGTGCGTTCTTCTGCTGTCCGCATACGCTCCTCGTCCTCCGCCACACGTTGAGCCTTTTTCTCATCCTTGATTGTCGGTTCTGGTTGTTGGGACTGGCTAGAAACGCCAGGCGAGTTTCCTCGCATACTAGGAAGACTGAAGAGCGCGTCTTTCTCTTCCTGGGTCGTGGCTACCAGTCCCCTTGGAACCGGAGTAGGCTTCTCTTCTTCTTTCAGATCCAAGTGGCTCAAGATCCCGAGACGACGATTCACTGCGGCGATCTCGTCTGGTGTCATCGGGATAAGTAGCGGATGACCATCTTTGTGAGGGGTTTTGCCCCGGTTGGGGCTCAGGCCTTCGTTGTTGCCAACGGGGCATCCTGGCCTGTGGTTCTGGAACGGCTCGGAACAAGGCCCGCAAGCTGCGTGAGGCCTATACTGCTTGCGAGCCGCGATAATGTCTCGCAGCTGAGTCCGCTCTTCTTGAATTTCAGGGCGGCGGATATTTGTTGCAAGCTGATAACCTCCGCGGATGGCCTTGCCCTCACTATCCCTATAGGCAGGGTTGCCCTTGCCGAAGGCCGAGTGTTCCCCTTTTCGGCGTCTTGGATCGTTATATGGAAGTAGCTGGCCCCCTCTCCTGAGAGCGTGTTCTTTGGGGCCAGCCTGCCTCCACTCACGAGGAAGTCGAGCCTGTGGATGTGGCTCTTCTCTGACGCGCGTATGGGAACGAGACCTTCTGGTGTTCTCATCAGAAGAAGCTGCCGAAGCAGCAGGAGCGGCACCCGGTGGAGGTGCCTGAGGAGGCTCCTGTGCGATCCCAGATGGATCGTCCGATGGAGGCAGGTCTCCCTGCTGGATGGAGCTCGGCGCAAATGGCGCTTGTGCCGATGGTGATGATGATTCAGACTCGTCAGGATCGAAGTCAACCTCTTCCTCACCATTCACGTCCATCATGAGGATGGTGACGTCATCCTCATCTAACCCGCAACCATCGCCTTCTACTTCTTCTGATGTCGAACTACCGATGATGATGGCCATTGGCGTATCTGGTACAGGCAGGTCTCCCTGCATAGCCGGCGTCTGCGCGTCGCTCGGTTGCCCCGGGGTAGGAGGCGCTGTTGTCGGCTCGGGCTCGTTGCCGAGCACAGGCTGCCCGGCAATGTTGCGCATGGCCGCATGGTTTGGCCACGTCCCCACCGCCTGGAGACCCCGTCCTGGCGGAGGAAGATCATGACCGCGCATAGCAATAGCCATTTCTAGAGCATTACGCCATCTACCACGGGAGTATATCAGGTGTCTCTGCACGTCCTGAGGACGCACGCTGTCAATGAGAGTCAGAGCTGCCAACAACAGCTCTGAGCTACCACGAGCGTCAGTATCCTGCATTATCATAATGTCAGCTTCGATATGTCCTTGACTCTCGGGATAACCAGTAATAAGTATTTCATGCATCCTCATGAGGGTCTGCAAAAGAGTGCGTGGTCCATATTCGCCTGGAGCAAGCGAACCAGGAGGTATAAACGGAGTATCTGGTTCGCCTGCAATGAAGGCCTGAACAAATGCCTGAGACTCCATTTCGATTAAGTCTTCAGCGGTCTGGGGATATTCTCCCATCAAAGAAGGCCTGTTTCCAGGCGGGATTTCGGGCGGAGGTTCGAGGTGTCGTTGAACCTCGGAAGGCGAAGCCTCTATAGTGGTGTCCTCGTCGCTACTCTCGTAGGCCATGATGTTGCCTGGGTTCCCGAACATCCAGTCGAAGAAGGATAAAGGGTAATTTCCCAGCGTCCCGTGTTCCACGGGAGTGAGCTCGTTGTTGCCCTCAACGAACCTGCGAACGTACTCGAGGTAGTACGCGTACAATCCATGACCATACGCCTCGAGCTCGTCGACGTTGTCCATGCCAACAACCCAAGTGAAAAATATCTGCTCCATAGCCTCAAAGTCCTGGAGGCTCAGATACTCAATGAATGGTTCACTTGAGCCAAAATGGACTTCGGTCGACCTGCCCTTTCCATTTCCCTTCACTGGACAATCTCGCACAAGATGATCGGTACTACCACATTCATGGCATTTAAGAACCTGGCCGTCTCTACCTCGCGGGTTTCCCCGCCTACCTTTGCCTTTTCCTGAGGTCTCTCTACGGCCTTTACCACGGCCCTTTCCCCCAAAGAATATCTCATCATGTTGTTCATCTGAGAGCCTCTGGAGAAATGCCGCGATGCCTCGTCCGTTCAACCTCCGACGACCTCGCTTACCTTTACCTTTTCCCTTAAAACTTCTCCGTATCCTCCTTCTAACACGACGCACTGGTTTTCGTGTGAACCTCCTCCACCTTCGTTTAGCCTGTTGTAGTAACCAGAACAAATGTTCAGCACGCTGATTGTCGTTATCCATATTCATGATATCTGACCAATCTAAAGCTTCAACACCATCTGATGATATAGTGTCTGTATCGGTGCCGGAGTCGAAATCCTCGTCTCCCAAGTAGGTGGATACACCGTCGGTTAGGGGGTTTGATTCCCCCCATAAAGAACGGTGTGGTTGTGGTTCTCTAGAAGGAGGGCTGGTTGCCCAGCTTGGTTGCGATCGATCTCCTGCGAATAAAGCAGTGGATTCTCCAGGGTCGTCGGCCCATATACTTGAGGGCCCGTTTCCAGGCTGGGCTTCAGTAGTCAAGGTAGTGTAGAAATTTCCACTACCAGATCCCCTTCCCCTTCCAAACACAGATCCTATGTTACCAGGAGACCGTTCAGATAGGTGGCCTATCGAACGCATCCTCTCCAGCAACTCATCATACTGTTGTTGTGTTCGGGGCATTTGGTGATTGAGTGGCTGTAAGAGTTGCATGGCTCGCTGGTTGCCGACGCCTAAGGCGCGGAATAGGATAGTGGTTAGCAGTTGGAAGTTGGGAAGGTCGAATCCCACCGACTGTGCCTCAAGTCGGGCCATTTCGAATCGGGCAAGGGTGACATCGATTCGTTCTCCGTGAGGCACGTGGAAGTCGATGAGTTGAGTGCCGGAAGTGAGCCGTCGCTCATCTTCCAAGCGTTCGAACTTCATGCTTAGGAGGAACATGATGTAAGTCACTGGGTCGGTGTGGACCCCATCGATGTCAGCACCATAGTTTATAATGTCAGGCGGTACCCTCATGGCGAGTGTCCTCGCTAGGCCACCTAGGCCGCGTTGTATTGCGGCCGCTTGGGCCTGTGGCGTCATACGTCCGCTTGTAACGTTGAGCCATGCGTTGACCTCGTAGATGTACTCACGAAAAGGTACATTACCTTGAGGGTCCCAATATGGGCCATGCGTTTGCCCATCGGTGCTGTTTTCTCCACGACGCATGTGTCCGATTGCTGCCCCCAGCGCGAACCATATAATAGCGAAAACAACTAGCCCGAGAATGTGTAGAGAAGGACGGTTATGATGCGCGTTGCCGCGCTGGGGTAGCGCCTTGTCGAGTCTTCTAGGCGCTCTGTCTGGCCGGTCTCCCCGCCCCTGCTTCAAGTATTGCGCTGTTAGCTCGTTGCCGAGCGGTTGGTGGTAACGCAATGATGAAGCGTATATGGTACCAATCTGGTCGTCTAGACGTCGTACCTCTCGTGTTGCTTCTTGCTCTTGGATAGATCCTCGTAAACATACTGGGAGTGGTGGCGCAGGGTGGTAGGTGGTCACGAAGATCGTGCCGAAGAATATGAGGCTAAGAAGAGCAAGAGCTGACCACACGAGAGTGCGGCCAGCTCCGCTACCAAGTCGAAAGTGAGCCTGGTAACTCAAATAGCATCCGATTCCATGATAGACATCGGATGGCAAATAGCGTCCATCGCTCTGCTGTGAAGTACAGTATGAGGGGTGGACGGATAAGATAGGATAAGATCGATGTAATGATCTTTCCAGCACATAGCGAACACTCGCGGTGTCCGGGCAAATAGGGCGCGCGTGCCTTGGGCCAAAGGCAACGGCGCGCGCGAGCTATGCTCCCGATACTATAACATATCCCAAAGACCTACCCTTAAAGTCTCGGACCGAGTGGGAAAGGCGGCCAGGCAGCAGGGCCTTCCCAATTTAGCCGCATAGTAGTAGCCGCATCCCTGCGGAGTAGCCGCATCCCTGCGGAACCGCCCTCTGATTTGATACTGTAATTGGGACAACGTGCACGCTGACTTTCTAATGCATGCCAGAGCAGCATCACAACAGCGGACGGGTATGGACAACATCCGCGAATCATCGCAGGGACAGATGACAGGACCTCGAAGAATCGACGAAGATGGGCCTGCAGCTAGAACCCAAGCGCGTCAAGGGAGGAGAGAGAGAGGAGGTGGAGGGGGGAGGAGGAGCAGGAGGAGGAGGAGCAGGAAAAGAGGGAGGTGGAGGGAGGAGAAGGAGGAGGAGGAGGAAGAGGAGAGGGACGGCCTCCGCCGATCCGCGTAGCCCGCGCGCGGGGAGGCGCCCCGCTCGGCCGCCTCCGCGGGGGGGAAGGCGCAGAGAGATGCCGCCGCCTTCGTGGTGGCCACTGTCGCCGCCGCTGTCGCCGTCCAGACGGAAGGTCGGGGTGGCCGTGGTCCCCAGGACCGGGGGCGACCCGAGGGCCCAACACCTGGGCCCGCCAGCGCGCGCTTTGGAGAACGGGGTCGTGGTGCAGGCCGTCTACGGCGACAGTGCAGACGAAAACCGCCCGAATCGGCCACGAAGCCGAAACTGAGACCGACCAGAACGAATCCACCGGAGGCAACCGAGTGCAGCGCAGCCGAGCCGACCGAACCGCGCACGCCCTCTGGTGCGCTGTAGACGGGCGTGCAAGCCACGAAGCACACCCCAGGCCGAGGCGTGGTGGTGGTGCGCTTCGCGAGGCGGTCCGTGAGGGGAAAGACCAGGATGAGGAGAAGGGCCACGAGCATTCGTGTGACCAGCCGGCCGAGGCGTGGTGGAACGCTGTGCGAAACGGTGCCTAAGTGCGTGAGGACCAGGAGCAGGAGGGCACGGACCACTCGTCTGGTCAGCGCACAAGACACGGACCACTCGTCTGGTCAGCGCACAAGAAATCACCCCATGGCTTCTTGTTCGCGCCCGAGGCCAGAGAGGCGTGCCCGCCATCGGGCCGGGGCCCTGGGGGCAGGCGCCCGAGGAGGATGATTGTGCACCTATGTACATATCCGCCGATCCGGCGTGTGAGTTTCTGAGAGCGTGGACTTGAGCTCGCTCAAGTTTCGCTCTGCAGGGGGGGGGGGGGGGCACGTTATTTCCGGAGTCATTTCCGACGTTGTTCGGTACACGGGGATATTTCCGACGTCATTTCCGACGTTTTTCGGTACCCGGGGGCAGAGGGGTATAGAAAACTCCACTTCCGGAACCCCTCCGGATCGGCGGCACTGGCCTGAGGCCAGCCCTATCTATATATATATATATATATATATATATATATATACTAGAACCACGCGCGCGCTACGCGCGCGCTTAGGTTCTAGTCGCAGATGAGCCACGGGTGCCGTTGTAAACCCCGCTGTGGCCACAACGACGAGTTCCAGCGTTCTCGGGTCCATGTCATAGACGCAAAAAACGCGTAGTCTGAACGCGGGGCGCCACGTTCCCGCGCACCTCACAATCTCGCTGCCGCCTTCGTTTGGTTTATCGAACTGCGTTTGTTTCTCCACTTTCATTTCCGCTCTGCCCCGTCGCAACATTCAATGATTTCGCACATCTGCTCAATCTCCCCATGCCCGATCACGCAGACATCTGAAGGTTCCTGATGTTGGGGTTGGCTCGGGGCCTCGTTGCGCGCGCGTGGGAGCGCGTTGTTATTTTCCTCTTCCTTGTGCTCCAAGCTTCTCGTTCACAGCGGTCGTTCAGCTGTCGGATATTTGCAGAGGGCGCGCGCAGATGCCCTCGTCATCTGTGCCCTTCTCTGCAATCAGTTGCTGTCGAGTCCGTCCACGGGAGTGGGGAAACTTCTTTGTGCTGGACGCCAAACCTCATGCCGGCGATAATCGCACCCGTGGGAACAGAAGGCTCGGGGTCACGGGGGATGCTCAATGATTTGCCTGGCAAGTCCCATGTATGGGGTTGCGTGGAGCTCTGACGGGGCCTCTGGCGGTACCTTCTTCGCGCTCTGGCGACGCCTTTCAGGAGGTGGGGGAGGGGCACGAAACCTAAACTATTGTATGGTATAGCCACACCCCGCTCGCTCGGGCGGGTCCGCCTTGCAAGGGTGGGAGGAGCAAAAGCCGCGTGAAAGAGTATGGTGTAGGGATGTCCTGCTCTCTCTAACGGGGGTTTCCCTGGCGCTCTGGCGGGGCTTGCCCAGGAGGGGAGGGAAGAGCACGAAACCTGAGGAAAACTATGGTATAACCACATCCCGTGCGCTCTAACGGAACTACTTCGGGTGCGGTGGGAAGAGCAAAACGTAACAGGGACTGTATATGCTATAGCAACACCCCTCTCGCTCTGCCGGGGCCGCCCTTGAGGGGTGTGACGGGCAAAGCAACTTGTGAAATGATAGGGTATAGCGATGCCCCGCTCGCTCAGGCGGGGCCTGTCTGGCGCTCTGGCGGCGCCGTCCCAGGAGAGGAGGGAGAAGCACGAAAACTGAGGGGTGAGGGGAAGAAGAGGACAGAGGAGGTAATGGAGGAGGGGGTGGGAAGGAAGGAGGGACAGAAAGGGGAGGCCCGGGCCATCTGGGCCGTCTTCGAGCGCCCTGGGGCCTCCCGCTCCCGCTCTGTGGTCCATTTTGGGCCTATCCTGGGGCCTCTTGGGCCGTCTGGGGCTCCTCGTGTGCAATTTGCAGGTTCTCTGGAGCCGTCTTGGCGCTCTTTTGGGGCGTCTTCGGCGGTCTTGGGGCGGTCTTGAGGGCGTCTTCGACCTTCTTCGAACATTGGAAGCTCGAGGACGCGAGAAAGCGAAAATCATCGAACAAACCAATGCACATCAACATTCATCGAACATCGCGCCGACAACGCGCTCCCCGACCGTCGGCTCGAGGAGCAGCAGGAGGAGGCAAACTGGGCATCGTTTAACCGATCCCTATCCCCACTGGCGTGGCCTGGGACCTGCTGGTCGATTTACCCCTTAGATGCAAATGCAGGTCAACATCATATGTTTCCTTCTGCCCCTTCCTTATTATTCCTCCTCCTCCGCTCTCATCGACCTGTCGACCGGTGATCTGTCGCCAAGCTATGGGCCAGGAAAAATGCAGCGCTACAGCGCCATGTTGCACTATGCTATGGAACGCCATGATATGCCATGCTACGCTATACAGCGCAATGCCACTATGCAGTATGCAATGCAATAACATGATATACCGTACAGTGCGCATTGCATGCCATGCCATGCTGTGCTGTGAAATGCTATGGTAATATGTTGGATGATACGCTGAGCCATATCATGCGATGTCTCCTATGAAGAACGATGCTACCGCGTTACACGGTATGCAAAGACACGGCATACCGTGCTATTCAATGCAATGCAATGAACTGCTAGGCTAAAATAAACAGGACGACAGTAAGAGCAACAACGGGGGTGTGATACTGGTATGGTCACGGTTTACTCTTGCGCAGAGCAGTACGGTGCTGTTCGAGTAATGTATGCGCATTGGAATGCCATAGTACGCCACGGTGCGTCATGAGATGCCATGCCATGCTGGGCAATGTTACGTCGTGACTTGCAGTGTGAAGCTCAGCTAAACACTGCTATGGAATGCAATACGATGGTATGCTGAACCATACTGTGATATGCATTGACACGGTTAGCTATGTCGTGCTGTGCCGTGCCATGCCATGTCATGCAACGCTGCGATGCCACGTTAGGCTAGGCGGTCCTTTGCTATGCACCGGTATGTTTTGGAGGCCGTTTGGGGTGCTCTTGGGGCCTCTGTTGCGGCCTCTTTGGGGCCTCTGGGGCCTCGTGGGGCACCTAGGGGGCCTCTGGGAGGCCTCTTGGGCTCTGTTGGGGGCCTCTTGGGGCCTCCTGGAGGCCTCTTGGGGCGGAAGGCTCGAATTGTCGGTTCGTGTTCCCCCTCTTGAGCCCCTCTTGGGGCCGTCTTGGGGCCCTCTTGGGCGATCTTGAGCGCCTCGTGGGCCGTCTTGGGGGGCGCGCTTGGGCCGTCTTGGGGCTCTCTTGCGCCGTCGTGGCGCCCTTTTTGGGTGTCTCTTGGGCCGCGTTGAGCTGATTTCTGGGCCCTCGTGGGCTGTCTTGGACAGTCGGAAACACGAAACAGCGAGAACACAAAAAACCTTCAAAAACCATCGAAAATAACACTTTGTTCGCCTCCTGAGTGCCTCGTGGGAGTCCTTTTGAGAGCATCTTGGCCGTCTTGAAGCACTCTCGGGCTGTCTTTAAGCCATGTTGGACCAATTCTGAAACGCTCTTGTGCGGTCTTGGGCTCTCTTAAAACGTTCTTGGGCCATCTTGGCGCCCTCTTGCCCCCTTTGACGTTGTTTGGCGCCCCCCGCCGAGCCCGAAACGGCCAGAAGATAGATCAGTGCACTTTGGGGTGCCCGGGACCCCCTATCCATTATATATATATATAGATAATATATATATATATATAGAGAGAGAGAGAGAAGAGAAAAAAAAAAAAAAGAAAAACAAAAACAAAAAAAAAAATTAAAAAAAACATCGCGCGCGCTTCGCGCGCGCTCAAGATCTAGCTAGGCTTGATCGGCCAACTCATGTAATCTCATTTTGGTCGCTTCCTGCGTCCAGGGACTCCCTTGGAGGCCCTGCGCAAGCCTCGGAATCGTATAGAAGGGAAATGCGGAAACGCAGAAATCATTAATTCATTTCCTTTCGGTATTCATCGATCTGGGGCCCTCAAATGCTTCCTGGGTTTTTGGGGGAAGGTGACGGCCTCGTGGCCCTTCTGGAGGCCATGTTGGGCCGTATCGGAGCGCTCCGGGGGCCCTCTCGGGGCGACCGGGAAGTCTCTTGGGCCATCTTGGGCTGACTGGGAGGCCCGGGGGCCGCCCGAGGAGCGTCCCAGGAAGCCCTCCTAGGCCCTCTTAGCGCTGTCCTCAGGCGTCCTGGGGCGTCCTTGGGCGCCTCCTGGGGCTGTCTGACAACTCGGACAGCCAAGGGATGAGATATCCTAAAAATGTACGTTTTACGAAGGGAATGGGGCCATTTTGGTTTCCCGGGGCGCTCTTGGGGGGCCTCTTGGAGGCCTCTTGGGGCGGTTTGATGGCCTCTTGTCCCTTCTGGAAGCGATCTTTGGCGGTCTTGAAGCGATCCTGGGCTTCTCTCGGCGCTCTTGGAGCCTTCTTTGGCGGACTGGGAGGCCCGGGGGCCGCCCGAGGAGCGTCCCGGGAGGCCTTCCTGGGCTGTCTTCGGGCTATCCTAGGGCGCCTCGTGGGGCTTTCGGACCGCTCCGACAGCCAAGGGAGCTGATATCCTAAAAATGTACGTTTTACGAAGGGAATGGGGCCATTTTGGTCTCCCGGGGCGCTCTTGGGGGGCCTCTTGGAGGCCTCTTGGGGCGGTTTGATGGCCTCTTGGCCCTTCTGGAAGCGATCTTTTGCGGTCTTGAAGCGATCCTGGGGTTCTCTCGGCGCTCTTGGAGCCTTCTTGGGCGGACTGGGCAGCCCGGGGGCCGCCGGAGGAGCGTCCCGGGAGGCCCTCCTGGGCCGTCTTGGGGCTGTCCTCAGTCGTCCTGGAGCGTCCTTGGGCGCCTCGTGGGGCTTTCTGGCCGCTCCGACAGCTAAGGGAACTGATATCGTAAAAATGTACGTTTTACGAAGGGAATGGGGCTATTTTGGTCTCACGGGGCGCTCGTGGGGGGCCTCTTGAAGGCCTCTTGGGGCGGGTTGAGCGCCTCTTGACCCTTCTGGAAGCGATCTTTGGCGGTCTTGAAGCGATCCTGGGGTTCTCTCGGCGCTCCTGGAGCCCTCTTGGGCGGGCTGGAACGCGCGGGGGCCGCCGGAAGGGCGCCCCGGGAGAGGGCCGCACCCTATATACAAGGGGCCCGGGGCCCGGGATCTCCCATATATGTATATATACTAGAACCATCGCGCGCGCTTCGCGCGCGCTCAGGTTCTAGCAGGCCCCAGGCCTTGACGAATTCACTGCTCCACTGAAGTAGTGGACCACAGTCCGCGCATGCCAATCTGCATTCCGAAAGGCCTTCGAGGAAAATGGTTGTCTAGGGGGGCGGAAGCCGTATGAATCGGGTTCCCAGAAGGCCTTCTGGGAGCATGGGTTTGGGGGCGTCTTGAGGAGCCTGTTGGGGCGTGCCGTCGTCGTCGTCGTCGTCGTCGTCGTCGTCGTCGTCGTCGTCGTCGTCGTCGTCGTCGTCGTCGTCGTCGTCGTCGTCGTCGTCGTCGTAGTGTTCGGCATCGGGTGACATTGATTGTCACAAGAATCATGCACCTCAGGGGGCTCCACCTGCGGCCCATCAGACAGGCTTGGGCCCCCAAGCCCATGCCGGCACACCCTTCACAGGGATCGCGTCCCACAGGGAGACCAACGTGATTCCATCCCTAGAGACGAGCTTCGCATAGTGGCACGTCCCTCAGGAGGACCGTACCCCGCAACTAAATGCATCTGCGGCACCAGAGGGGAATTTCATAACATCGGCCCGCTCAGTTCGGCGTACCTCTCATACGGATCGTGGCCCGCAAGGACATCCACGGACGGCCCCAAAGACAAACTTCGCATCCCGCCGTCCCGCCTACTTCGGCACACCTCGCACACGGATCGTGATCGTGGCCCACAGGGATCTCCACCCACGGCCCCCGAAGCAAGGTTCGCACTGCGCCCCCCCCCAGCCATGGCGGTACATCCCGTCACGTGGATCATGCCCACAAGGAGCACCACCGAATCAAAGGCCCCGAAGGTTCGAACAGCGCCCCCCCCCGCCCATGTCGGCACACCTGTCACGCGAATCATGCTCCAGAACGGGCATCTTTGCATGGCGCCCCCGCGCCCATTTCGGAACATGTTTGGCACGGGGCGTGCCCGGAGGAGGTCCACATGCGGCCTCAGCGGGCGTGTTCGCGCGACACTTCACGCGGATCGTGCCCCACAAAGAGTTCAGCGCACCCGTGCACGCGTGCCCCGCGGCAGCCATCTTTCCGCATTGCCCCGGCCTCTTTGGCTGTCTCACAGCGTTCCTGGCCCGTCGGACGCTGCAGGAAGTCGTTTTTGAGGCCTGTCTTCGCCGTCTTCGAGCCCGCTTGGAGCGCTTCGTGGCTGTCTTGGAGGCAATCTCAGGCGTGTTGAGTCCTCTTGAGCCGTCTTGGGGCCCTCCTGGGGCCATTTTTGGTGCTTCTTGGGCCGTCACGGGGCTATCGTGGAGGCCTCTTGGGTGCTCTGGGAGCGATCTTGGGGGCCTCGTGCGCCATCTGGACCGTCAGCAGGCCGAAAAAAAACAAATGCAAAAATATTCAAAAACCAACGGGAAATCGATTCATTTAGCTTTTTCGGGATTTCCCAACGGATGTCTTGGAGGCGTCTTGGCCGCCTCGGAGGCTATTTGGACTTATCTTGACCCCATATTGGACCGTGTAGGGTACCTCTTGGAGCCATCGAGGGCTCTCTTGAGGCCATCTTAGCGTTCTTGCAGGCATTTCTGCAGCCATCATGGGTCATCTTGGCCGTCTTGGAGGCCATCGAGGCCGTTTTGGACCGGGAACGGGGGGTCCTGGAGCCCCGGTCCCGCCGTAGAGAAATGAGGCCGGCCCCCCCCGGGGACCTGGAACTCCGGTGTCCTATATATATATATATATATATGTATATATGTATATATACATAGATATGCATGTATATATATATACATATATATATATATATATATATATGTGCATATACATACATACATACATACATACATACATACATACATACATACATGCATGCATGCATACATACACACATACATACATACATACATACGTACATACGTGCATACGTGCATACGTGCATACGTACATACGTACATACGTACATACGTACATACGTACATACGTACATACGTACATACGTACATACGTACATACATACATACATACGTACATACATACATGCGTACATACATACATACATACATGCATGCATGCATGCATGCATACATACATGCATGCATGCATGCATACATACAAACATACATACATACAGACAGACAGACAAACTGACAGGAATACAGACATACAAACATACATACATACGTACATACATACATACATACATACACATACATACATACATACATACATACATACATGCATGCATGCATGCATGCATGCATGCATGCATACATACTGGTAGAGACGCACCGCTTGGGGCATACCCGCCTGGTAAGTAATCCAAGGGTGCGCACACAAAGCGTAGCGAAACTCCTCGCTGCCCCTGGAGCGAAAAGAGTGAACAACAGGACATGACATTTGTATTTTCCGACGGAGGCGCATCAACCTGGCGCGTATTTATCTGGTCGATTGCCCACGGGTGTGCACGCAAGGCGAAATGAAATAAACGATCGCCTCCGCGGTGAAGAGAAAGAAGCTGCACTTGCGGGGTCTCGCGCCAGAGACACAACAACCTCGCGCGCGCTTATCTGGTCGATTGCCCAAGGATGTGCGCGCAAGGTGGAGCGACCCGCTCTTAAAAGTAAAGCAAAGCATCAAATTCACTGGGCTGACCGCAGGCGGACGTCACCTGCAAGCCAGCATTGCAGCCTGACGCGCCTTGGCGCGAACGGCACACATACTGAGGCGCCGACCAATTCCCTTTCTGAACATTCGAGCGCCAACAATGAAACCCCGCAACCCTGTCGCAGGCACGTTGGGGCCATATGAGAGCGCTCGCTGGCGTTCGGGAAATGTTTCTGCTGTTCTCTGGGAGCGACGCCCCCCTGCCGCGCGCATCCACACAAAACCGCGCCCTCTGCACTTTGCTCCACGGCTCCACGGCGCCCTGAGCCAGAGACCGCCTCAAAACGGCCGCAAGACTCCCCAAGCCCGTCCAAAGACGGCCCAGCGGACTCTGTTGGCCCTCACTTGAAATCCCGTTGGGATTTCTTGGGACCCTCTTGGGCGGACTCCGGAACCTCTGGGGCCGTTTTTGGGGTCCTGTTGGGCCGTCCTCGAGCCCTAGGAAGGGGGGGGGAGGAGGGGCCAGGCGGAGCGAAACAAACGATTGTCTCCGCAGGAAGCAGATAGAATCCGAGGTTGGGAAAGAGATCGACGTGAACAAGAGACCCCCCGCCAAGAAGTCGTTTTCGGTTTCGTGTCGTGCGTGTGGGCGAGGCGAGGCTGCTTCGGCGGGCGAGGGGGATGATCCCGCCGTGCTCAGGCAAAACCGAACAAAATTCTGCTGCGCCCCCTGGTTGGCCAGTGGTTGCCTGGGGGTGTCCCGCGGTGTCCCGTGGTGTGACAGAATCCGAGGTTGGGAAAGAGATCGAAGTGAACAGGAGCCCCCCGCCAGGAAATCGTTTTCGGTTTCGTGTTCGTGTCGCGCGTGTGGGCGCGGCGAAGCTGCGTCGGACGGCGAGAGGAAAGAACCATCTGTGCTTACGGCAAAACTGGGCCAAATTTTGCTGTGCCCCCCGGTTGGCCAACAGTGGACTGGGGGTGGCTGGCGGTGGCCTTGGGGTGTCCCGCGGTGTCCCGCGGTGTCTCGTCGTGTCTGGTGCTATGCGATGCTGAATTATGCGGTCTGATGCGATGCGATACTATGCTGCACAATGCGATGCTATGCTATGCTACGCCGTACTGTGCCATGCGATGCTATGCTATTATATGCGATGCGATGCGATGCGATGACATGCTATGCAATGCTATGTTGTGCTATGATACGCGATGCTCGTCTATGCTGTGCTATGCGATGCTATGCGATGCTATGTTGTAGCTCCAGTTGGTCCCCCTTCCTCCCCCACACCGCCACACACACAACCTCCTTATCACCCGAAGGGTGGTCGTACATGTAGGTATGCACTGGCAGGATCTCGCGGCCAGAGACGCAACCGCCTCGCGCACACCTGCCTGGAGCGGGGAGGGATGGGGAGGAATGGGAACGATCTGGGAGGAGCGGGGAGGGGTATGGAGTGAGGTGCCTTGTGGGCCTCTTGGACTGTCTCAGAGCGCTCTGGGATCCACAGGCGCCTACGGAAGTCGTCTTGGAGGGCTCTGTGGGACGTCTTGGGGCGATCCTGGGAGCTTCTTGGGCCGTCTTGGAGGCCTTGTTGGGATGTCTTGCGGCGCTCTTGGGGTTCTCTGAGGCCGTCGTGGACGCTATTTACTTCTATATATATATATATATATACATACATACATACATACATACTATACATACATACATACAAGCACACACACACACATACATACATACATACATACATACATACATACATACATACATACATACATATACATACTAATATACATACAACATACATACATATACATACATACATACATACATATATATATATACAAATAGGAACGCATAGGCCAAACATACGAGGAATCTGGGCGATGTGTGTCCCTTGCGGACCTCATAAGTGTCCTCTTGGAGCCCTCTTCAAGTGCTTGGGGGGCCTCTCGGGCCGTCTTGAAGCTATCTTGGGCGTCTTGGCGCACTCTTGGACCGTCTCGGACGCCTCCTGGACCGTCTGGGGAGCGCCTTCGGGCCCTCCGAAAGCCCCCCGAAGGACCCCGAGGGAAACAGTGGGCACCGCGGGGGGAGGGGGGAGTTTGGGAAAAGTGGGCAGCCTCGGGCCCCAGGGGCCTGGTCGCGGGGTCTGCATGGTGATGGGCAACTATGATGAGCGCTTGCGCACTGCAGTCAGAGCCACCTTGAGCCAAAATGGCTAGATACTCGTGGGGCGTCTTTTGGGGCTCCTGTGGGGCCTCGTGGAGCCTCTAGGGGGCCTCTAGGGGGCCTCCTGGTCTCTCTTGGGGGCCTCTTGGGGGCCTCCTGGCGGCCTACTGGGGCGGAAGGCTCGAATTGTCGGTTCGTGTTCCCCCTCTTGGGCCCCTCTTAGGGCCCTCTTGGGGCGATCTTGGGCGCCTCTGGGGCCGCCTT